>CM052078.1:32917411-33444911 GCA_020010945.3 Muscidifurax raptorellus | reverse complement strand
AGAGTCCGCGCTCACGCGTAAAAAAGGTCGAGCCGTAGTGCGTGCAAGAGGGGCTATTTTTATAACGACGACGCGTGACTGCTTGTCAGATTTTCATTACACGCCGAGCTGCGGAGAGAAGATGTAGCTCCACCAGAAGATGGATCAGCGAGATGCATAGCGCGTCTGATGCAGTAAAAGCCGGGGGAGATGGAAATGGAGTTTGATTCCGCGTACTTGGACGAGAACTATTATACAGCTTGCATTTGTTTCACTTTTTCTATATACGTTGATTCTATATTGGAATCCCTTTCACGGCTATCGTTTCCATACGAATTGCTGAGAATTTAATACTTTTAATAAAGGCGCAGGGCTTTACATGAAGAAAATTTGTCGTGAAAATTACCGGGAGAGACTCGCCGTAAAAGTGAGATACAGTATGGCATTTGCGTAAACATATTACCGCTGTTGTTGCCGCCGGAATAGACTAAATTTTAGTGCGATACCTATGATATAAATTCAGTTACATTTTTATACTGCTTCCGCGCGCAAAAAGTCGCGAATGGAATATGATGCGCGTGATTAAATTTTTTGATAAACTTGGCCAAATTAAGCTAATAGCGCAATAATCGCGTGCGCGAATCGTGGTAATAATAGAGGGCAAATATTTAGAATCTCAAGAACGGAGTTGTATATTGCGAAAAGTAAAAGCGTCTCGGAAGAAGCTGTAAACAAGAAAAGTTAAAGTCGAGTCTCGACAAAGCTCTCGCCCGCAGCGAATCATAAATTAGCCCGCCTGTGTCAAGTCACTTCTATGTATATACAACCATTTCTCGAGAGTATACAATCAACTGCGCACTTTCGTTGCGCAATACAGCGACGTTTAAATCGACTTCGATCGCGTACCAACGGCTTTTACGCAGCGGTCCAAAAACACGCTCCCCGTGCAGCCTAGTGGCTTGACAAATAATTTCACCTTCGGAGCGACAGAAAGAGAGAGGGTGAGAGGAAGGGGGAGGCAGCCGAGGTTATTAATCGGACTGCAAAAAGGAGAGAAATCCAGTTTCGGCGAAAATCGAGTTAACCGTAGCGTGAAACGAGCCCAAAGTTTCTCCCTTTGCGCTCCGACGTCCAGAAAGGCTTTGAAGGATATGCGCGGGTGTGCCGCGGTATATATATATATACACACTGTGGATATATGGAAGAGTTGCGCACAGGCGTTTGTAAGTGGCAAATACATAAAACCGTGAGTGCGGAGAGTTTTTCCGTGTGACTCGCGCAGTTAACCCTATTGTACGCGTGTACCTCCTCCGTGCGCACCTGCGGGTAAGCGGGAGGCACGTGTGTACTTTTTTATATCCTCGGCGGCCAGTAGGTTTCCCGCCGGAAATTGGGATTTCAATTTTTATTCAATTTGGTTTAATTTGGAAATAAAAATATATGAATGGGTTATGTCAGATATCACACAAGAAACGTAAATTTTCGTTCAAATCTTGAAATAGGTCGTAGTAAATAAGCAAAGAGTTTGCATTTTAAATAAAACTAAACATCTGCCGCCTGAAAACTAATATTTCGCGTGTGCAGTTTGAAGTGTCAAACTCTCCGTCGGCGACCATAACTGACACTCGAGCATCGCCACAACGGCGCTCCAACAAGTAGACAAATATTATATATACACACACACATACACAACAGTGGCGACATCGAAAGGCTCCCTACTGTCATATAGGTATAATATGTATTTGAAAGCTTCGCGAGTGCGCTCTCCCTCTCTCGCTCTCTCCCGAGTGAGTTTGACCGGTGCAATACTCGCCGCGTGGGCTACATAGTGCAACATTCAATAATGGATTAATCGAATGATTAACGAGGACAGGAGTAGGCTCAACGGTGGTGGCTCGCTAATATAATGATGAATTATTTAAAGGGATCGAGATACTGCATTATTGAGTGGCAAATATGCAGGAAATTTATGCAAACAATGCCCACTTGCGCCGCTCGAGTGAGCCCAGTTTATGAATTGCGAAACACCTGCAGCTGTATGTGCCGCAGCTGCTACACACCTACAGCGTTTTGGAGAAAATCGTTCCCCTCTGTCCTTATTCTCATACACGTGTGGTGATGCGCTTCTGACTGACACCGAAATTATATAACCGCAGACTTGTAGATTGCCGAGGCTAATTTAATCAGTTAGAATAGAATCGCTTCGCAAAAACTATAATTCGAAAGGATATATGCTGCTGCTGCTGCTGCTGCTGCTATATATATATATATATATATATATATATATATATATATATATATACGAACAGTGTATGGACTGCATAATGCAAAGTGAGAAATACGAGCACGGCGGATAGGAGTGCAAAAGAGAAAGCACAAATAGATCCGGCGGCGAGTACGTATGTTTCGAGTGTAATGCTATTATGCTCGGCGTATTACGGCAAGTAGCCCGCCGCGCGTACACGTTCTTGAAATCCTTGCTGCCTTGCCCGTACCGCCACATAGCTATATGTATATATATATATATATATATATATATATATATATATATATATACACACACACACGGCCGGTTAAACCCCCCTGACCTGTCGGTCGACCGCAGGACTGAGTCATGAATCCAGTGTGTGTGTATATATATATATGCGCGTCGTCGCTTCCTTCCTTTATATAAGCATATAAATTCACTTTTCGCCACGTGACTTTCCGTCTACGAGAAGAAGGTCATTTCGTTACATAATGGGAAAAACCTCGCGACAATTTTCTTTCATATGCTTTGTATAGATGTATACGTACATGTAAATATATATGTAATATACGTGCGCACGTGTTGCTCCGAAACACGCTCGCGTTTACACAAGTGCGATGCGGAGCTAGGTGGTGGGCAAACAGAGTCTATGTAGACAAGCTTCGCGCATTGTTATAACTCGCTATACTCTAGTCTCTCTACTCTCTGCGTAGTTGCCGTGCGCAAATAGGCTAGCCTAGGCGTACAGTATAATTGCAACGAAAATTCGAATTAGCCGTTACTCGCGCCCTGTAATTGCTATGCTTTGAACTAATGCGATGGTTTGTAAATGATGGCTGCTGCTACTGCTGTGTGGGGATTCGTTATTTAATTTTAATTTGCGGCGGTGTACAGTGTATACTAGAGTTAACCAAGCGTACATGCATCGGCCTGTATAACAATCATTTGCGGTGAAACGTGTATATAACAGCTTCTTTATATTATACCCCGAAATAATAAACGCGCGTTAACTAATTCAGCCCAAGCCAATCGCAAATGGCGCCTGCCCGCATATGAGCCAAAGAAATATACACTATACTCCGCGGGCAATCGAAGAATCAGCAGCAAACTTCGTAGCTCATCCGGAGGCTGAACGACGTCGACGACGACGACGACGACGACGACGACGCTGGTAGAAAGTTGCGCGTGTCCCGCCGGACTGCAGCCACGCGGCTTCCCTGGAGGCTCATCGTTCGCGCCTCTTCGCTCGGTTTTGCATACACTCTACAATCCCATGGCCCGTGTGTGCGTGTTTTATTAAAGAGCAATGCATTTTGGCGTTGACGAGGGGAATCGCCCGACCCCCAAACCGGCGTTTTGCATCAAAAATACATGCGCGTGTATATATCGACTCCGCGGCACGTCGGTCGCATTTATGCGCGTGGCTATGTACGGGGCGGGCTTTTAAATTTGCATTTGGATAATGTCGCAGACATTAAATAATTTCCACGGTTTTTTTTTTTACTTTTTCGAGAGCCTCGTGAGGGAGTGCAGTAACCTTTTTTTTATTATGATAATGGCAGATTTTCGGCTGAACGATCGTACAATACCAACTTCTTCTCGCATCGACACTCGAAAGAATCCTCTGAATTTCATTGCTCCGTTTAGTTTGTATTAGGTGTGACTCGCTCTTTTATACACTCGCCCGATTCGCCCCCGAAACGTTTCCACTTTCTTCACAAAAAAAAAGAAAAGAAGACCGACAGAAAAAAACACGGCGCGTATAAACGCTGTACGAGCAAGAAAAAAATCTTATATACCTAGACTGGTATACAGCAGTGCGCGACGAGTGGAAACAGAGGTTGTTTCCGTTCGACGCGACCAATCGATTTGCCCGCTCTTTCGCACGTGTGTGTATACATGTATATACACATTATATATAGGTAGCAGTACACAGCGCTAGTATAGTACAGTAGCAGTAGCCGAGCCGGTCTGTTGTCACGGTACCGCCGCCGCGATAAAGTCAATCTCTTTCTCTGCGCCTCTGGCTCGCTCCCTCTGTGCGAGTGTGATAAATTAGTCGGGCCTTCATAAACATTTCACAGCTGCTGCCGACACCCCGGTATGAGGCTTCCCTCCTCCCTTCTTCCTTCCTTCCTTCCGCACCCTTTTGGCCCCTGTAGCTATATAGAGTGCGTTGCGCCGAGTTTATATATACAGTGTGCCGGCAAATACATCAGAGCAGCGTGGCCCTCGATTTTGCGCCGCGCAAAGGGCCGCGAATCGAGCCGCCGCTGTGCTACTGCTCGGTTCGTTGGCTGCGGACGGTCAGCTCGATCTACTTTGCGTTGGAGTTTATGGAGAGCGCGGGCTGTGCCGGAGATGCGGACCGGCTTTCCCGCGACTTTGATGGGCTTGATTAAGCCTCGCGGGTTATTAGGTTGTCGGGGGGTTCACCGGTATCTACTTGAATCTTTCTTGTGGGTTGAGGTTTTGTCATGCGTCGAAGGGCGAGAAATCTGTACTTTGCTCTTTTTCAAAATGTAAATAAAAAACGTTGTTTTACATTTTTAGATAGGTGTCCTCGTGTACGCGGTCAGCAATAAAGCGCGGGATTCAATTAATTGTTGCAAACCATGCGAAATTTTGCGTGACGATAAAACCCATCCGGCAATAACAGCACTTAAAAATCCATTCTACACTGATCTACGATCAAACTCCCGTGCGTTCCAGGCGTCATTAAAAATAAAAAACTCTACCCATCCTACTCTCGGTAATTGCCCAAAAGCTCCAGCTTGTTTTCGAGAGCAGCTCTCAGGAAGCATTTACCCGCGATCACCATAGCGCGCGATGCTCGACAGCCGCGCCGAATTAATTCCGCTTTCGCTCCAAGATATATATAACCTACCTACCTCCTCGCGTCGAGATAAAAGGAGCAGAGCTAGTAGCAAGGAGAAATCGTCGCTGAACGACTTCCTTGCGCGCTTCCGCGAATTAGGGATGAAAGTTGCGCAGTTTGCGCGTGAAAGATACGCGCGCAGAATAAGGCAACGTGACGCCTCCGTCAATAAAATAAATTTTTTACGAGAACAGCGCGGTATAAGCTCGGCTGGCTTATAACGAGGAGGTCCCCCTCGATTTACGACGCCGCGGAACGAGCATCGCCTCTAATTTCCTTTTCCCTTTTTTCCATATCTCATACATATCACTCGGATTATCGCATCTCAGCTCTGATGTCGCGCGGAATTATTATTATCCGAAAAATCGAGAGGGATAATCAGGCAATATAGCTCGCCTGTGTACAAGCTTCTAAACGCATATAGCATAGCTTCGCTTTACGCATCAAAAAGCTCGCTCGCGCGGAGCATCAGGATATATACTGCAGCAACGGCGGCGATACACGGTTTCGCATCGACTAAACCAGTGACCCAAATAATGCGTCTCTCGCTGTCCGTTAATTACACTTGGATGTACACTGTATATAGCGTCGGAGAGTAGCTCTCCCGCCGATTGCTTACGTACGTTGAAAATTTGATGAAACCGCTCAGCAGAGCGCAGCCTTTATCGCTGTCCCCTGCGTATACCTATATGTACATATAACTATATAGCAAACAAGGAGAGAGCCGACGCGAAAAAGGGCGCGTCGCGCAAAAAGCTGCAGCGCGGCGCCGAGCATAGGAACGCGAAGCTATAGAGGGTGATTAAACATGGAAGCTTCGAAAAGGGGATGATGTGTTCCACAGAAGAAAATACACAGTGCGCTGCACCCGGTGAAATAATCCAAGGGGATATTGTAATCCGCGATATTAAATTTAGTTTGCTCGGTCGGTTGGGTCGGAAACTGCAGGCACACCCACACATACTCGCGCCACTGGCCCCGCGTAGTCCGAGCGTTAACTTAAACGCCGCGCGGTTAAACCCTCTAATTAATTACCTTGCGCCGCGCTGCCGTCGCGCAGTATATAGCTGCGCTCCTTCCTTACACCGTTGCTATCGTTAACCAGACAAAGTCGCTTCTGCAGCCCGCCGAGCCAACTTCCGCTTTTAAAACATTACTCAAGTATACACTGCGGAAAATATACGCTGTATAATACAGGTCCTTAATACGCCGGGTTCTCTCTCTCTCTCTCTCTCTCTCTCCCTGCGGCCGCGAGACTATATTCCTCTCCATATATATACACTACTCTGCACCTCCTCGGGGATAGATAAGCGGGTGCGTGAATTCCTACGCGGCTTCCACGAGCTACTATACTAATATATAATGTACAAGTTTCGTGTAATTTTGCTCGCGTATATATCTATAGGGAGGAAAACAACAAATTATTAAATTTACAGCATTCTTATATATATATATATGTGGTTCCTTGATGCGTGCCCGCCGCGATTCCCCTCGTTTTTTTTTCGGAATATTGAGAACAATTGATTACTGCACATTCTTCGGAAAATATTCGCCGAATTTTGTTCACAGGGCACTCGACGATATATGATTTAATCAAAACATATACTCGTCAAATTTTTGGAAAAAAATTCCACAGGTTCAACTAAAATTTAGCTGTAATTAATCAAGTAATTTATTGCGCTGTCCGCGACTTTTCGCTACACGGCCGCACGCGCACGTCATAACGGAAAAAAGTCGTGCATATATCTGAGCGGGCGGACATTTACTATGTAATTGAATTCACCGGTCGAGCTTGCAATGCTCGCGTGTGTATACATATACATGCGCACAGAGCATAGCGGCTGGTGAGCATCAAAATTTCAGAGTCGCTCGTATCGATGTTTTGGGCTAGCCGGTTTCGCGGAAGCGAATGAGTACGCTGCGCGCAAAGTGCCCTATGCAAATTGAATCATTTTGCGAAATTAATCGTATCTCAATGGGCCTCGCGTGTATATGTGTTACATATATGTCGAGTTATTCGCAAAATTTTCCGGCGTTTAATAATTAATCGCATCGAGTCCGATAGTATCGCATACACGCGGTACGTATACGAGCCATTCTACGAGAAGTCGAACACTTCGAGGCCCAAAAATGGAAACATTGTACTTTCGCGGGACCATATTATGTCAACAGAAATCGTTGAGACCGGCCGCTTCTATACTATTAAAAGCTATATGACCAATTTAAAACAGGCGATAATCGTTGAAATTTAAAAAAAAAATCGGAATTGTCATTTTTTTTAGACTGTATGCTTGTTATATCCATTTTTCTTACATTTTATATGCAAACCAACGTAACAAAATTTCAATTTTTCCACTTTTGAGCCAAGAAGTGTCCGACGTCTCGTAGAAATGCTCACATATATACTAAAAATAGATAGTAGTCTCGAGTGGATTGTTGGAAACAATATAATATAGGTGTAGTAACGGCAAATAAAGGTCGGAAAAAAGAGTGGAGCTACCTGCAACGCGTGAGTTTGGTTCGAAGCGTGTCGGAGCTGGCTTTTTAATTATACAGCTGTGAAATTGAAAGGATTTTCGGCGCGAATCAACGAAATTCGGTTATTTTTCATTTGAAGCTACATAGCGCGCGAACAGTATATAATCCCTCGTGTTCGCCTTTGTGCACGAGTGCTAATTTTCGGATCGGCGGATTGCTGTCCGACTGTATTTCTTCGACATCGAGCTGCCTCCTGGCGATCGATCACGTGTGTGGCAATTGGTTTTTCGACTGCAAATTGAGTGCTTGAATGCGTATATGCTGTTTGGACGAGGCGACTGGTTTAGATACGCTTAATTTTATTGCTTTACTTTGACGATGTATCTATATAATAGGTCTGAGCATTTTTCCACTACTTTTTCCTAACCGTAACTCACTTTGTAATCCGTTTTGGCGCAAGTGCCATAATTTGTAATAAAGCTTTTTTGCATAAAATACAAAACAAGAAAAGATGTCATATTACACTGAAAATGGCATGTACATCTCTCGCGTTTTAAAAGCGAATCTTAACAAGCGACGGCATATCCGAGAAAGCAGAGTGACAGCTCCAAGGTAGCCGGTTACTCGCAGTAATTTTGCATAACAACGAGGCCCTTGTCATTCCCTCTGCAATTTGGACCAACAACGACAGAACGCAACACGGTTTATATGTATATATAGTGCGCGCTCTCTCACCGAGTGATAAGCGAGCTGCAGATGGCAAGTCGAACGGCATAGCTTTTAGTTATTTTCAAAGTTCGCCGAGAAAATACGTTCGATGCCGTTGTAACTGTCGCGATAAAATTCCAGCTCTATCCAATTAAACCGGTGTGCGCGACGCTCTTAGTTTGCGGCAAAGTTTTCGGGAGAGTGGTATATATGTAGAACAGCGTGTATGTATATATGCTATAGGCTGAAGGGAAAAAAGCTAGGACACGGCGGAAATATTGTTCCCGAAATAAACCCGATAAATTCCCTTTGCCACGAGCGGCCGCAAAAGGCGTCGCGCTGGTGTAGCTACACGAGCCGCGTTTTATCTTATATTTATGAGAATCTCGCGCGCGACAGAGGGACTCCGGCAAAATGTCATTTCTATGCGGGAGCGTCGCCGTCTTCTTGCTGGAGCGACTCAATCATCTCCGGATCTAAACTTCTCTCTCGCTCTTTTCGGATTGATGCTCGTAGCTTTGATACGGCCAAATCGATCAATCCTTGCGCGAGTGCGTTGTGTGTGTACGTTATACAGATCAGTACTACTTCGCGGCAAAGGAGAGATGAGAGTATAACGTATACACAAGTTTGAAAAAGCGACTATACGCGTACAACCACTTGCTCTTGTTTTTTCTACTTTCCAACTAGTTCAGCGCGCAGGTATATGCGTCTTTTCAGGTCACGGAAATCCGAGGATAATACGATTAATCAGCGAGACTCTTTCCGCTGCCTTGAGAGGAGGTGCAAAAGCTCGCGCGAAAGAGTCTCTTTCATCCGGCGGGAAGAATTTCGTCGCGCATAAAAGCCGTGCGCGCGAGTGTGAGAAAGAGCAGCGACGCCGCGGCGCCATTAATTATTCTCTCTTTTCGCGAGGTGTATTTGGAACGTGGAACGCTGTGCAATTGATTTTGCTCTCGGTGCAGTACTCGGTGTAAAGCGATGAGTTTGTGTGCGAGCTTTGAGCAGAGGTGTTCTTAATTCATTAAGAAAAAAAGTTATATGGAACAAGTAGTAAGAGTCAAGCTCGAGAAAGACGGTCGAAGTCTATTATAAGTAACACGTATTCTTCTTTCATCTACATATATTATGCATGCATCTAATCGATCGTTCTCAATTTATCTTTTAATTTTGAACGTAACGATTCACCTGATCGTCAACCCCTTGACCTACATATGAAATGCTATATCTCCGCAGTATAGCGCGACTCGTAGAAATAAGAGATAAAGCGGTAAAAGGCGGTAACCTCAGCCACAGAGCAGCACCAGCAGCAGCAGCAGTACGACCCCCTATACAGAGCTGTACTGCACCTCTCGCTGTTTTACTCTCACCCTCTCGCTCACCTTGCGCCCTGCATGTGGAATGAAAATTCAGCAGCAGGTAGAGAAAAATCAGTCTTTTTACTTTGCTCCCACGAGTGAAAAGCATAGCGGGCTCCTCTCGCCGCGGAATGAAAAATACCGGCACAGGAGCAGCAGCAGCAGCCCCGAGGTTGACTACGTGTCGAACGTGTATATGTGTGCGGGCGCATTACACGGGACGCGTTCGGCATCGGCAAAACCCCGGCCTTATCATTCACTAAGACGCGAACGTGTCCGAAGCGCGTATGTATCCGAGACAAGGTGATAAAATGCGCGATGCATGACGAGCATGAAAATGAAGACAGTATGCGTGTATATATATATATATATATATATATATATATATATATATATATATATATATATATATATATACACACACACACACACACACACACACACACACACACACACACACACACATATATATGGTATACACTGCATAACTCTCTGCTGCGCTGCTGCTGTCTGCGTTGGTATATATATATAGGTATTGCGCGGCCGAGGTGAACCGCGCACGAATCCCACGGAGCAGCTCCGCCGATGACAATGTACTATAATTTTCATGTGCAGCGCATCAGCCGGAAAATCTCGAGAAGGAACGCGCGCGTGGAGCTCTGTGTAATACATTTTTATTATTTTATACGGCGAGGAGAGAAAGGCTCTATCTGTCAACGCGCGAGTAATGCCTCGCGCTCGCTCCTCGTTTTATGGCGAGGGATGTAATATAACGAAGGGCAAATATGTGTCGTATTTTACATGCCCGCTGGCTTTTCTCGCCGTTATTTATGTCTCGTGACGAACGCGGCCAAATGAAAGGATTTTTATGGATCTAGCCGAGCTTTTAGACGTCACTGCTACTGCGCCACCAGAGCTGCGTCGAGGAGACTTTTCGATACGTCGAAGCTGGATTTTCGCGAGCCTTTCGAAGAGCGACGAATCATTCTCGCGTAAGAAGCATAGGAGAACAAAAATAAGTGTAAAAGTGCGTGACTTATACGTCAGCCTATATCTCCCAACGCCCACGTGCGTATGAATTATAAATATGGCAACCTTCGTCGGACTTTCCCGCGTGGAATTCGAAAGCTTGCGGCAACTGTCAGGGGGGGGGGGGAGTCGCGCCTTTTTTGCAACTTGTTCGTAGTCGCGTTCTGAATAAAACTTTGACGTATATAGAAACGTGGATTATACTGGGGGAACGTAAAAGTCTGGTTGGACGTGTATTATATATAGTCGTGGGGTGAGAAATTGTCGGGGATCGTTAACGTTTTGCGGTCGGAACGCGTTCTTAAATTTTCATAGCGGCGCTTCTTGGTTTCCGAGGCTATACGTTTTATTGCGCTGCAAACTTTTTTACGCTCGAGATCATTTGATCATCGTCGGTGATCTCACCAGGCGTATAAGATTGATTAATTAATCGTTGGTATACTTGTTATATAAAATAATCAGGAATAGTGGTATAAGATAATTCTGACCTTTCGATGGCTAAGATGAATGCGGGTAACGGCAGCAGCGCAGCGATCTGTCTTTTTCTGTATACACTTTGGCACCTCAGAGAGCCCTTCGAATCCACCCACGAGTGAGCGAATTTTTATCGAAGACCGAGGTGATGCAAAGCACACAGAAAAAAATTCAGATCGTCCTCTTCCGATGTAGTCGGTGCGACGGCAACTCCGATCCTGGAAACACACAGAAATAAACATTTTTCAATCCCTCTTTTGATACTTTTGGCAATTCAATATCGTATATCCATAGACATCAAAGGCCGCTGCCGCGCAGCCACAGAGCTGATGTCCAACTTTTTCATAAAATATCGCGAGCTATGTAGCGGCGTATATATTTGATGCCCGTTGATTCAAAATCGTAAGAGCTCCATTAAAAGCATTATTGGTGGGCTAACAGTCATACATCACGTCGTGCTCATTACAGCCTCAACGCGACCGATCCCACATAGGGGGACCAGAATTGCCGTGCAGCTAATACTTCAATAAATGAATTTACAAGCTGCGCGTACGATTTGGCGTTGTATAGCTTGCCCAATATTGGCAATATAGGCACCGTAACGATCAAACGTCCCCATTTTTTCACCCCCTACGTTGTACGTGTACCGATAATCATCTTGCTATATACTTTATCCAGTACATTAACAAACTGCACAAGTGCAATCGTAAAATAACACATTGAATCCGTACTCGGAAATATTTGTACACGCGGGCAACCGAATAATCACTGGAAATTAATAATAACGCCGGTCCTTCTTCGAACAGTATACGCGGCTGCAAAAGAGCTGTCGCTGCATCGCGTTCGTTATTTCGCCTCTCTCGAATACATATAGGGTTTCATCGAGCGCTGCATCGACAAACTTTGATGTTTGCACCCTTTTTGATCACACGTCGGCTTAGGCTGCATTCGCCACCCACGATTCGAGGGGGGGACCGGTCACTGCAGTAATGCGTCAAGGCCTGTATACAGATCGGAAAGAGTCAAAATGCACTGAGCCTTTTGACGGGCTTACGCCTCTGTGCTCGAGGATAATAAACGTGCTGAGTTTTTTAGCGACTCCGGCGTTCGCTTTTCAAAGAGTAATCATTTGCTTGAAATGATGACGTTTTAAAGCAGTGATCTGGCATTTATAAGCTGACTTTATTTTTAAAGCTACTTTACTGTGGTACGATGGAGAAAATACAAATATTTATATAAGCATTCGTAAGAGGAAAACATGGACCAAAATCATAGATTTTTCCCTTGAAAACAGCATTTCTAAAAAATTTACTCAATTTACCCTCCAATTAATCAAGTGAACCTATGAAAATAAAATTGCAGCACCGCAACTAGAAATTAATTAAATCTGCCCGCACGAGTGCGTACAAAAGAATCTTAATTACGACTTCCTCCAATAATCGTCACACGAGATCCGTCACAACGCGGCCGATGAAATAAAAAAAATACTCTATAGGATTTCGAACGCCAATTAATTAATTTCCTCAGATCCGCGCAGCAGTCGTCGCGGCGCTCCCCCGCCGAAGCTCTCCGATATATATGTATATGTGATATATATATATATATATATATATATATATGATATGTCTGAAAAGGCGCATTTTTCGAAAACCTCTCTGACGTGCAAAATTGCCGCATCGTGCGAGAGAGCTGACCGGCTTATAGCAATATCTTTGACATCGCGCGCGCATCAAGATTTCCACGAATTCTATATCACTCAGAGGGAGCAGTATAGCGAGTGCCATGCACTGTGCGCGGCGTATACCAAATGGCGGCATCGATCAAGCGTATTTCGACGCGAGCGCGCTTTTGTTGCCTTTGTCGTGTTGCTTTTTTCCTTCTCTTTTTGCGCGCGAGCGTCGAAGGGAAGTTGCGGCCCATCGCCATTCGATCCATCAAATACCGCAACGCCATCGCCGCCGCCGCCGCCGCCGCCGCGGCTATACGCCGCGTGTGTTACTTTGTTGAGCGTTTCGAATAATCAGCGAATAACTGAAAGTATTCTATAGAAAGTTCGCGCGAGGGGAAAAGCATTGCGGAAAAATGTTTTTTATTTTAACCGCAATGTCCCGTTTGACGGATTTTTATTTTATTTCTCACGATTGAAATGCCGTGTGAACACGTTCGCCGAAATTACGAAATTATATTACTCCTATATTCCGCGCATTTTTGAAATCACGCAACGTATATTATGAAGTGTTGTTTTCAAGAGTATGCAGCAAATATCGTTTGTTATTCGCGCATGAAAGGCGCGGAATAAGAGAATTTTCAGTATAAACCGAAATGGCACACGACTATGGATATATATAGATTTAATTCAAATCGAAGATTGAAGAAACTCGAAGAGCGTGAGAAATTCGAGCAAAGCGGAATAGCACTGGGAAAATTTTCGATGGAAGAGCTAAGCTTAGGATTTAAAGTAATATCTGGGACACAGCGCCAGGCGCGTACCATTTTCGCACGGAAAATTTTAGGCGACAAAACCATCTCGATTTACTTTTCACCTCGTGGCGACAATCTTGGCTTCGCATATACGTATGTATATATCTGTATACGTGCAACGAAGTGCAGATATTGCCAATATTGTGGTTCAAGCTTTCCCGCGTGCGCATTTATATATGCAAAGCGTTCTCTATACATACGGTGAAACATAAGAATTTGAAAAATTTATTAGAAAAAAATTTATTTATTATACAGAATTATTTAGTATAGATGAGCTCAAGCGTATAACATCTCAAAAAAGAAAGGCCAACGTCAACGAGATATTCATCGTCGAGTCAAAGATTCGCCTAATAGATTCTCGCTGCATTAGTCAAGAAGGGCCCGGCAGCAGCTCAGCCAGCCCCGGTGTGTTATTCGCTGAATTAATGTAGCTGCAGCAGCGGCTAACTTGCAGACCTGCTGCTGGTCGGCACAGAGCTCCCCGGGGACGTCGCGTTAATGCAATTGCTCTAGGAGCATCGCCGGTAGTCCTTCGTGAGGCTCGACTAGCCACCGCCGCCGCCGGCCGCTGATACAATATTTAACGTAATTCTTAGCGTGTCCAGAGCTTCCGACTACCACTACGACAGCTGCTAGTCCGCCAGTTCGTCTCTCCCTGTCGTCCGTCCGTTCTACGCAACTCCTTTGCAGAGCTGGGCATGCGGTTGCATTAACGTCTCGTGGAAATGCGCGTAGGGAAATTACTGTAACACTAGTGCACGGCAAGGTATGAGTAATACATCAGCCTCGCCGGAGTGTGGAAATTATGCAGGTGTTGAGTTTCAGAGTAGCAGAAGAACTCAAAAGCTCGGAACTGATTGAATCCGCCTGAATCATCATCATCGCATACACACAGCTCTCGAAAGAGTAATCAAAATCTCCACAAATAAACTGATTAGGTCTCCCCTTATCTCAAACTGCTCGGCAATGGATAGGCCGGGTGTTGCGCCCACGGGGGACTGGGAAAGCCCCGTGTGACATATGCGAGTCTGGTTATATACACGGAGTTGCTTTACGGCCAACAGGACTGATGATCCGCGGTTATACTACATGGAGGGTGTGTTGGTGAAGGAGAAACTTCGATGACGCAACGCCTCGTGCGGAACTTTGGGACATAGACTAGCTCCAATTACAGACTTTGTCACAAAGAATCAAGTTTATCGATAAAACTCCCCTCGCGCGCATATATAACAGTATCTGTAATACCCGGAGCACCGATAAATATTTAACTAAGAAATGCTTGCATAATCATTATCCAACATTATTAGCAAGCACGTAAGATTATCGTTCACCTAGGCGGACATTATCCAACATTATTAGTAAGCACGTAAGATTATCGTTCACCTAGGCGGACTTCTATATAGTCATCATCGTCGTAGTACAAAGAATATAACAGTTGCACCGCAATCGATCGCTTGCGTGCAGGGAAACGAGTCTCCAACCTTCGCCCTGTAGTACCTATACCTATCCCCCTATAGAGCTGCCGGGTTTGTCAAGCGTCTTATGTTCGCCACGTAGTTTCGCATGATTCACAACGGTCTGAATTAGCGCACGTATATACATATATATACATATACACACACAGCAAGACAGTCGTTGTCGCGAGTGCACTCGGCAAATATGTATGTGTGCATATGTATATAATACGTTCGGACGCGGTATTTCAAGCGATTATATGTGTTTAGCCTCTCCTACGTGTTTCCACAACGCGAAGCAAGAACAAACAGAGCAAGCCTCGAGTTTCCACGCTAGAATTTCGGAAATATATTCGCGCGAATGTGTGTGTGTGTGTGTGTGTGTGTGTGTAAATTCGCTGAACGTCGAGAACATAACAGTTTCGGGAGAGAGCGGCTCTCGAAAAGTTTGAACGTCGTGTTGCTCTTGCATCTTTCGTATCATTCTGCAGCAGCAGCGAAGGTTAACATTGCCTGGATTTTCAAAATGTGTATTACACGCAAAGAGAGAAGGGCTTTTTCTGTAAACTGACGAATACACGCGATCGAATTAATATTTGAACTGCGGCTCGTAATTTTTTCCCCGAACTTCCCCCTGTGCGATTGTATATCAAAGTGATCGCTCCGTTGAATCATAGAGGGTTAAAAGAAGAGACGCGCTCTTTCGCTAGGCTGATCGTGAACCAGTGACATATATTTTGTTTGCATGGCTAATGCTGAAATAACAAACCTCGGCGTAAAAGACCGCTGCTTTGGGGGTTTGTTCCTTTGAACTCGTCTCGATATTCTTATTAAATACAACGAGACTGCCGAATTCGGATGACAGAGAGAGTCGTAGCAGTAAGGGGTATAGTTCAACTCCTTTGAGATAGAGAAGAAACTTTTTTTGTGGAAATGCGCATCATTAACTACACCGACTCCTGTTTATTCTTTCTCGAGTATACACAACGTGAATTTTAATGAAACTCCTCGTATCCTCCTCCTCGTATAAAACGTTGAAAGAAAAGAAGCAGTTTAGCCATGGCTACTTAAAAAAAAATAAACAACATCCCGCACGCTTGTGGGGTTAACTTCGCTCTCAACAGTTGATTAAACCAACATAAACGCGCAACCTTGTCGGCTCTCCTATATACTTAAGTCTCGACTTCCCCTGCGGCAGCGCAGCTATACATACTCTATATGTGCGCGGCGGAACGACGCTGCACGCACATAAGTAAATCTCAGAACCGAGCAATAATGTCTGAAGCTTGCGGCAGCCTATTTCCCCGGCAATTCGAGCTAAATCCAGACGCTCTGAATGCTTAATAAAGTCGCCTCGCGCGTATATAAGAGGATTATTATACGTGCGCGCGTGCAATCGAGCAAGAGGCGCGCATTGGATTGTCTGCGTCGCGCGTGGAGAGAGCCCAGGGGCAAGGTGAACCGACGTCGACGTGTGTAGAGGGAGTTAGCTCAACCACACGTGTTTCACGTGCGCATGTAAAGTGTTTGTCAAGGTAGGTTCTCTCTACATCTATCTCTCGCTCTTTGTGTCGCCCACTGCGAAAATAGAACCTTAACGAAAAATTTAATCAGATCATTGTGTGGTTTGGGACTGCGGTCCTCGATGGCTTTGTAATGTTGTAATGGAATCAGTGAAGGGTGATCAATGTATTGATTTGGGATTGGGGGATTTTCAAGAAGCAGTACGCGCGCGCGTGCTACTGTTAGGCAAAATATTGTTTTAGTGCATTGTGGGCGAACAACAACGAACGCCTATATAGGCTTTTGGAACTATTATGGCCCATCTAAATCATGAATATAACTAATCAGGGCTTCAAACATCCAGTCTATAGCTCAAAATAGCTCAAAGTGGCTCAGAAAAGCTCACACTTATAAGTAAGTATAAATATCGTTATTTCTAGTGATACTATTGAAGAATACCTTTTACAGAGAAATTTTGGAAACATGACAAACTCAAACAGAGTTATATTTCTGCTGGAAAGCTCGATCAAGATTGGCGTGGGACACCGCTTATTGTTCCGCCAGCGAGAAAACTGCACCCGAGGCAGCTACACAGAAACTCGCGCGCAGGTGGGCAGGGGATACTGACAAACAGCCGATTCCTCGGAATGGGCGCGCAATTATTGGAAAAATTAAGAGGGCCATCCATTGCCTCAGCCGCGTGCGCAGGTCTTGGAAAGGCGACCGCACTGCGTGCGTACTATATATAGACGAAATTGTTCGCGTCAAACCACTGCACATTCAGGAGATGCCAGCCAAAATTTATCGCGTCTCTAATACGACCGACAATCCATTCGTATCAATGTGTGATGGAAAGAGAGATTCAATCGTCGCAGTTGCTCTCGCGGCGGAGAAATAGGTGCTGTATATAGCCTGCTTTTAGGATTAACGAAGGAATTAAAATTCTCCCTGGGTTAGCGGCGCTTCGTCCCCCGTGGCGAGAATTCAATGAAAAATTCGCGGTAAATCACGAAGTAGCTCCGCCGTGTACTTCTTTCTCCCTCTCACTCTGAGCTCTCTCTTTCTCTCTCTTTCTATATATACATACACCTCTACGGCGTGTCACGTGCCTCGCTCAACTACTCGGGAACAGCGCGCTCGCGCAGGAGATAATCTTGAGATTTCACTCCGCGTGGAATACAGATGAATCTATCGCTCGCTCGCGCGCGCAAGAGAGAGAGAGAGGGAGCTCGCTTCGTTCACTTAGTTACCCCCCGGCGCGCTGCGCTTTTAAATCTTGGCAGACTTTATTCGATTGGTCGGTTCTCGCGAAGAAAGAGAATAAGTCTGTAATCCGAGTACGAGAAAATTAAGTCACCCGCGCTTCCCCGAAAACGAAGGAAATCAATACCGGTCCTTTCTCATCAAAGCGAGATTGGCTGCGTTTCTGGAAATGTAATACGCCGAGGTTCAGTTTAAATCGATGAGCGTTACGATTTATGGTCTCTAGAGTTTATATCAATAAATTAACAATAAAAATAGACGAATAAACTATTGTGGCCCTGGTATTTCAAAAGAATCCCTGAGGATTTTGCCTTTGGGCCCTTCGGCATCTCACTCTCGTGCGCTCATTTACTCATGGCTGATCTCTTTGCAGCAGAAGCTTCAGCGCCTTTCGCAAACCCTCTGGTGTATGAGAGAGAGAGAGAGAGAGTGAGAGAGTGAGAGAGATATCGGTTTAGCACACAGCCCGTGACCATGAGACTATACGCCGGCATTGTAAGGCTCAAAGGCTCCTCGCACCCTTATACTCCTCGCCGGCTCGTCTCCTTTATTAAATTTCTAATAACGGAAATAATTGTTATCGAGATGCAGCAGCAGCGCTAGTGTGGGAAATAACTCAAGGAGACGAGAGGAATCTCCTCTGTCAGCGTATAGGCCTCGTCGTCGTCTCGTCTCTCGTCGCGAGCCTCTCTCATAGACTGAAATAACTCGACAGATTACCAGAGGGGACGACGGAAGGCGACGTAGACGGCTCAAATTTAATATAATGAAAGTGCCGATGTGTATATAACTAAATATAATAATACACGCAAAGTGCCGTAGGTTGAAAAAGTCGCGTCCACCGACGCGTTAATCGAGTCTCGTTTCTGCTGTGAAAGCAATCGTCTATATGTAAGCGCATCGGGACGAAAGAGCCCCTGTAGCAAAGTTTCAACGATTCCCCCGCAAGTCTGTCGCGTCAAAGTGCAGGCAAATATATTGAATCCCAAAGGAGTCAGTATGCACAGAGTCAAGTCGCTTCTCTATCCCATCTCGCCGCGCACACAGTCCGGCACTTCTGGATGACCTTTTCATTGGCATTGCAGATGACGAAGGGAATAGCGATGCAATGGATGCACTCTATATACATATGAGAGCCACTCGCATAGCGACGAGGCTATATAGACGCGCGAGAGCGATAGAAGATACAGCCGGGCGAGAGATCACAGTAAACACAGGTTGCGGCGTACCATTAGCAGCTCCGAGAGGGATTCCGTGTTGCTTCATTCTAATCAACCGTCGCTGCCTTCGGGCAGTCGCGCGCCAATCAATTGCAACGGCACCCCTCGCTGCCCTTCGAAATCTCCCTCTTCCTCTTCCGTCTGGGCAGCAATAGC
Organism: Muscidifurax raptorellus; assembly: GCA_020010945.3. Classification (NCBI taxonomy): domain Eukaryota; kingdom Metazoa; phylum Arthropoda; class Insecta; order Hymenoptera; family Pteromalidae; genus Muscidifurax; species Muscidifurax raptorellus. The sequence goes on along the minus strand of CM052078.1, from coordinate 33,425,682 downwards.
CGTACAGAGTGCGCGCGCGCTGTTCTCTTTCTATTCGCTGCTCGAATAGCCTCGCGGCTCTCTCTCTCTCTCTCTCTCTCTCTCTCTCTCTCTCTCTCTCTCTCTCTCTCTCTCTCTCTCTCTCTCACCCCCGGTTCCCGCGGGATTACTTAATGGCTCGCTCTCCGTTTTATCCGACAGATTTACACCGAGACCGAAACGCCACAGCCCGTTTGTGCAGCGAGAATGCGCGGTCTCAAACGGACGGGCTTTTTTCCGCAGTTGCACTGCACACTATCTGCCGCGGAAATATTTTGTCCGATTTCGCCTATTTCGCGCGGAGGTGTCGATAAAACATTCGGTGGTGGAAAAAAGCCAGCCCGTTATACCTATTGTGCGAACGCTCGAAAGCAGTTTTATTACAAGCGCGGATATAAACTCGCCGGCTGCGCAAATCACGTGGTGCGCATGAATTTCGATGAACTCGTAAACGGACCTCGAAAAACGGCCGAACGTTGTTGTAAAAGTGCATAGCAGCTCGTCTTTCCGCATTCGAACGCGTTTATACATACGTATCAATGAATAACGAAGCAATAAAATTAACCGTATACGAACATTTCTAAGGGAAAAATGCACTAACTTAAAAAATGAAGGTTAAAAAATGAAGACATTTTTTTGCTTATTTTCAACATTCTGAGTACGGAAAAAATGCGAACATAGTGACGGAACATAACAAGATCAATGACAAGAAGCCATTTTAGTACTTAAACAAATAAAATATAAAAGAAACGCTAAAAAAACTTGCTTATTTAAAAAATTGTTCTGTTAGAATCGTTCAGTAGTGATTGGTAGCAGAATTTCGTCAGATTTTTATGCATGTTAGTCACTGAACACTACTCAATACATTAGTATGAATTTTATTATATCTGAAAGTTAAAAGAATTAACAATCATCACTATTTTTTGTTATAAACTGTAATTTTAATCGAATATTTACTTTTATTAACTCTTTACAAGGTCAATCATTAATTAAAGTACAGTTACTCCTACAGTGAACACTAGAGCTTTGACACTAAAAAATTCATATAGGTATTGACTTGGAATTCTTAATTACATTAGTTAAGATCACAAAAACTTAATTTATTGTTTAAACATCTAAAAACACACTTACATACCAAATTTCAGCTATGTAGGTATAATAGTTTTTGAATGAGAGCTAAAACTAAAATTTTTAAAACACGTATTCGAATACGAGTGATGTCTAAAAGTTTTGTTTTGGCTCATTCAAAAACTATTATACCTACATAGCTGAAATTTGGCATGTAAGTCCGTTTTCAGATGTTTAAACAATAAATTAAATTTTTGTTATCGTAGCTAATATAATTTAGTTTTTCAAGTCAATACCTATATGAATTTTTTTAATGTCAAAGGAATAGGGTTTGGTATAAGAGTGCGGACCAGGACAGCTTAACAAAAACTGTTACTCCAGCCTGTTTCTACACAATTTCAAAAGTATCAGTACAAAAATCCGATGTATGGCTTTAATACATTTTGGGTATAACACCATAATGTCATGCAGTTCAGACATAGCCTTTACCAAATAAGCCAAATAACTTTAAAAATACTTCCAGAGCTCATTACTGCCTATTTCTGACATATATACATCACCTGTTCTTTGTAATATTTGACACAGAGGTATCAATCAGTGAGTTGTAACGAGTGACGTTGTAACGAATAAATAGAAACAAATATTCGATTAAAAAAAAAAGTTTTTACGAAAACACTTATGATTCTTAATTCTTTTAATTTTCAGATTTGATAAAATACACTTAAGCGTATTAAGCAGTGCTTAGCAAATGACCGCTTAGAAAGAGGCCAGTTGTCACTTCCAAGTCACTAGCCAGCCTTTATAAATATCTCTAAAGCAATACTCAGTTTTTATTATTCAAAATTTAATTACGTCGCGCAATAATTGAGTTGATATAGGCGTGAATTAATTTTTTGTAAGCTCTAAATTACCGCGCAATGAAGGCGGATAAAATCAATTGTTAACTCTCGAAAACGGCGCTTACCCATTTTTAATATTCAACGTAGTTTAATTAACGAAAGCAAGCGATAAATCTTAATGAATTGCATGTAATTCTATAAAAACGTACGTTGCAGCACAACCAACATTCCCAGCGCGCTTCGCGCAACAATGCTCCACCGCAAAGAGAGAGAGAGGGGTGGAGGGGTCGAACGCTCAGGTAGATATGTATATAGGCACATACACACACCTATGTCGTCGCATTCGAGTCGATCGCTATAGAATAGAAAGGGGCAGCGGCGGCAGACGGCGCGAAAAAGAGGTGGCGGAGGTAAAAGTAAAAGCGCCCCGGCAAGGGACGATAGGTTCGTTAATTTAAAAGCCTTCGCCTGCGGCTCTCCGAGCGCGCGCGCGCGCGCGAGAGAGAGAGGCTTTCGACTGCTCTGTTCCGTGCCTTTCGACTTTACGAATTCCATCCACGAACGCGCGCGCGCCGAGATTTCAATGGCAAGCAAATAGCACGAGGCCAATGGGCTTTCCCTTTGATTAAATGTAAATTGTGTGGGGAATGCGATTAGTACTCTCTCTCTCTTTCTCTCTACCGCTCCTCACCGCCTTTGGGGCTCTTCAATCGTTTCGCCGCCTCGGGATCCTCTCGCGCTCGTACTATATACTCATAAATATATATAGGTATACGTACGTGCATTGCCCGCTACGGTGCAGCGCGACAGCCCGAAAGAATTACACAAGCCCGTCGCGCGAACTTATTACCGCGCGCAGCTCTTTTGCTAGTGTATTCTATACATGTGTGTGTGTGTGTGTGTGTGTGTCTGTAGACGATACCCTGCCTTCCGAAATCGTGCGAGAGAGATTTTACGAGAGCGCAAGCGTGTGTTTATTGTCTTGCTCCTCTATCTCTGAAAAGAGCAGAGTGCAGAGCCGATAAAACGCGAGGGCAAGTACCTGTTTCATTTGAATGGAATTGTGCTACTTTGTAACCTTTCCTATACACAGATACACACACACACGCACACACACACACACACACACACACATATATATAAATATATATATACATTTGTGTATGTGTATGAGTGCGTGTATTTTATACATATATATCATATATATCAACTTTTAGAAGTAGATTTCACACTCACCTTATTCCCAGCATAGCAGCGTACCCCTATATGGCTTCACTTGACACTCGCGAAAAACACTTTTAAATATCACTGGCGGAAATCGCATATATATGTCTCAAGTCTGTTTGATAGTCCGAAATCACTCCCGTCCCGTTCTTCGATTCATCGAACACTTTTACTTATACACTTATACCGACGCGCACAGCATTCCGGCTAATCGAGGGAAAAAGACCGTTATTTTTACGCGCGCGCGAGGCTCGCGAAGAGACAGCCAATATAATATAGATATACTTACACGACGAGGGCGAAAGTAATCTAGAGCCGAACGATCTCCAGACGCGGCGTATACACAGTTCCTATGTTTATTTTGACGCGACCCCCCCCCCCCCCCCCCCGTCTGTCGCGACAGCATCCTCGAGAGAAATCCCGCCGTCCTACCATCCCGTTGTACGGCTGATTTTACGGATACTCTGACGAGACGTAGACGCGAAGATTTTACTGCTCTCCGATCGAACAAATGTCTATAATGGCTATGTGTATATATACTATTTCGCATAGCCAGAGTAAAACTCACTCGTGATTATCCCCAAGAATGTCCGCAACAAGTATCCACAACTCGCACTGAATTTTCCGATATGCCGGTAATATGATTTCACTTCCGATAGCTGCTGCGACTTATTTTAGCCAACAAAAATCTTCAAATTAGCTTTCTAAAACGAAAAATATTTGAATTCTATCGCGCTCGATGTAACCGATTCGTAACGGAATGTATCAAGTATAACCGTTATTTATGAACCGAAAGCGAATTAAACATAATCACCATGAAAAGTGTCGTTACTTCCGCGAGCGACCTGGACATCATCTCCGAGAAAAGATACGAAAATCTCACTAGGACACGTATAGCGCGCGATTCTCCGCGCTTATAATTTCGTCGCTTCATATACCTATAGAGCAGCCGCGACGAGTTCCTGGACATCATCTCCGAGAAAAGATATGAAAATCTCACTAGGACACGTATAGCGCGCGATTCTCCGCGGTTATAATTTCGTCGCTTCATATACCTATAGAGCAGTCGCGACGAGTTCCTGGACATCATCTCCGAGAAAAGATACGAAAATCTCACTAGGACACGTATAGCGCGCGATTCTCCGCGGTTATAATTTCGTCGCTTCATATACCTATAGAGCAGCCGCGACGAGTTCCTGGACATCATCTCCGAGAAAAGATACGAAAATCTCACTAGGACACGTATGGCGCGCGATTCTCCGCGCTTATAATTTCGTCGCTTCATATACCTATAGAGCAGCCGCGACGAGTTCCTGGACATCATCTCCGAGAAAAGATACGAAAATCTCACTAGGACACGTATAGCGCGCGATTCTCCGCGGTTATAATTTCGTCGCTTCATATACCTATAGAGCAGCCGCGACGAGTTCCTGGACATCATCTCCGAGAAAAGATACGAAAATCTCACTAGGACACGTATAGCGCGCGATTCTCCGCGCTTATAATTTCGTCGCTTCATATACCTATAGAGCAGCCGCGACGAGTTCCTGACCGCGCACTGATACAGCTTACTTTACCACGACTTTGAGGAGTCTGGAAAACGATTATAATACGTACTCACAAGAAATTTATTATTCTCCTTCGGCTTAGATCACTTTTCCTCCTTTTTTCCGACGTACGAATCGCGACCACCGCGAAAGACGAAGAAGTGCAGTGTCGTGTGCAATGCAAAAGGTGTGAATTTTGCGCGAGCCGTTCGACGATTTAGACGTGGCGCCATCTAACTGGCGATGCTGCAAAGCTTCGTGCAACGGACCTCGCGAATTGCCAAACGCCCCCCCCCCCGCCCACCATCAATCGAATACTAGTCACAAGATACTTCCCCTGACGCGAGCGAGTAACGTCCAAACGCGGCGTCATCTCCGAGAGCAACAGCAGGCTCCACCTTGCATCACAGCTATGACGTGCCAACTCTTCAAAATCCGATAAAAAAAATATGCAACACCTTCGCGCTGTTATACCGTTACACGAGCAAGAGTACAGAAAGGTCTTTCCCGAGAGCAACTACAGAATCTCCTCTTCGAGTCTACGTACCGTATACCGTATCCGAACGAAACGAACATGATCTTTGTTCTTCGAGTCAACTCGAGTAAAGATTACTTTTTCCCGACCTCATCCTCGAGAGTAACCGCGCAATGGCCGTCTCGCACTGGACATCCCGGTGTCCATACTATGTTCATCTCGATTCGACGATTCACGGGAACGTTTACTTACGTAAAGTTCTTCGTCGTTCGAATCACTCATCAAAATGGCCGCTCCGCAGTTGGTCGTTCTTATACAAAAAATCACGAACGGCAGCGAAGAGGAAGTATGGCGGGAAGCGCGGCCGGAAGTGCAATGAGCGATTTTCATCGCGAGCCTGGATCGGCAGCTGCGCGGTGCTGCCGCCTGACGGCTAAACTCGAAGCTTCGCGCGAGACTATCATACGAGTCTATTCGCGATTATTTCAAAGTGTAACGGTCGTTTCACCAGTGGCGGTCTACCAGTAGTGGCTCGCGGGGTGCAGTGAGAGGACGTTGATGCAGGTTCCTACTCGCAGTGTATAAAAAACGCAGTTTCTGGTGGCATACGTGAGTACGTAGCTCGACAAAATTCGAGTCGACTGAATAATAATCGCTTCTGACTAGTCTGTATCAGGCGTGTGATTTTTTTGTGCAGAGAAAGATGGGCAAGCAACATATCAGCAACAATGGCGGCAGCGGCGACGACGGCTCGGAACGACGGCCAAAAAATCGTGGCTGCCGGCTTTTGTGTACCACTACCGGCGGCATCGTCCATAAATCCAAACACCGAGTCATGAGGGAGATTCGTCTTCCGGCCTGCCAGGGACAATGGAATTTAAGCCAGCCAACGTTCGTACAGGAGGTAACTTTTGCGCGTGAAATTTTTCTCCGCTGTCGCGGATGTACGTATGTATGCACGGGGTCGAAGGTATTAGAATCGAGTGCGCTGACATAACGAACGTTTGTTTTAAGTTTCGCCCGTAAAGTGCAAGTTTTCGCTGGGAGACGAGCGCGAGAGAGAATTGCGGCTCTAGTTTTCGCGGAGCGTGCTACGTCGGAGATGTATAAATCTCGAAATAAATCGAGCGCGCGAGACAACTGCGGAAGTGCATCCCAAGAAAAATAAACTTTTTTCCAACTTGTTTTTTGGTTAAGCGGAGCATCATATCACATTGTTTGCAAAGGCCTGTTTGCGACGCAAAATTGAATGTTTGGCCTGACGACTGACTAAAAAAAATCTGGTTTTACATTTACTCTCGATGATTTCAGCAAAGGCAAACAAAACCGAATATTAAATAAAAATGGGTTTGACAGGCCTTATGAAAATATTCCTCTTTCTTACGCAAAGCGCAGGCTGCTAGTAGTTCTAATCAAGTTTTTTTAATCATTTCGCTGGCGGCACGGCGAAGGCTGTGCGTATACATGTATACAGTAGGAGATACACGGAAATGCATAGTCGCTGCAACCGGTGCGTATATTTTTAACTTCGAATTTCAAGATAGTCGCGGAGCAAAAATGACTCCGCGCGGCCGGGTCATCCGTAACCGTCGGACTGGACGAAAATTTACGACGCTTATCTCGCGCTGCAAAGCACACTTCACATAAAATAAAAGCCACACGTGGCTTCCTCTGTATATATAGAGCGTATATAACAACAGATTGAAAATTTTTCAGAGTCGCTCCCGAACGATTTATACAGCTCATTGAAGAGTAACACCATTTTTCTCGGGGCTGCGCAATCGTCCTGTCGAGCGAAAACCTTTTTCGACGACCTAAAAACAACGGAGGCGAGGAGACGTGTTGGAGGTAAAAAATCAGATAAGAGGCAGAGGAGAAAGCGAGTCGAAAGAAATTGATAAATTCCCGGCGTGACGTCGAGGGTCTCCCGATCTCTGCAGCAGTGCGAAGAAGAGCCGAGCGCGGTCGTGGCCGCTTGGTGAGCGGCGAGCTTATATACCCGAGGGAAGCGATACTACAGCGGCCGCTAGCTTTGTTATTGCCGGGAAATTGGAAAGTTTTCCCCGATATCGGCACGAAAGCCTCCTCCGCAAAATCTGCGAAATATTATTTCATGGTCGTGATACTCCTAGAGTGACTGGGCGTTCTTTTTCTCTCTTCTTCGCCAGCTGTACCTTTCATTCGATCTCTTCTCTCATTTCGTTACTTACATTTGTCTGGAGCGTAATTATGTTGAGGTGGGTCTCTGTATGTATACATGTACCTACAAGGTCAGCTGGGACAAGCCGATTCAATTCACCTGTGCAGCAGCGAGGAAGGTGCTTTATCGAAGTGGCGTGGGTTGAGCGATGGGGACGAGTTGCATCCTGTGAACGGAAATTAAATACTCTCCCTCAAGGCTTGAGATAGTGTATTCCTCGTTCGAAATCGCGAAGGGAGCTGTACTTTTTATAAGGTCGATTCAAGACCCTTTTCATCAAAGGTTTCTGCTACGTTGTTTTTTGGACAAGCTTATATGTAAAATAATGGATATACCATTGGAAACACACATATAGCAAGCTCATGGTTCTATAATATTAATTCAATTATTAACATAATTTTCTATTCTTCAAAGTAATTCTAAAATTAGTTAAATTTTATTGTCAACAAATATTCAGACATTGATTTTTATATGAATCAAACTATTATTTACAACATTTCAGAAAATCAAATGAAGCGAGTCAATTAAAAAGTTCAAGTGTGCTCAGCGATTCATCATTTAAATAATTTGATGCAAGAAGACATTTGGTATGATAAGTTTGATTGACTAAAATAAAACTGACCTACCTAAATATTTCTATGTTGAATAATTTTATTAAAAAGAAAAGTTTAACGATATCTAAAAGCTTTTATGTGTTTGCAGATTACAGAGTGAAACCACAAAGTCGATGCAGCCTGTATCGTATGGAAATAAATTTCAATTTGGCATTGGATTGAGAAAGTTTTTTGCTGTTTTACTTCAGAGGTTTTATTAATTTCAAGATTTCTCGCGCTGTGCGGCATAGCACTGGAAAAAGGTGAATAAAAAACGTCGATAAATCCTAAAGCCACGTGAAAAAGTCTTGGTTTCTCCAGCCAGAGTGACTAAGAAAAAGCAAGAGAGAAAGTGAAAGAAAAAGAAAAAGAAAGCTTCGCAGCTTGAGGGGAGCGCACCACGTTTCACGTGTTTCTCCTCAACATCGTCGTCGCAACCACCACTACTAGCCTCAGCAACGTCGTCGCTGCCGGAAGATCGTATAATCGGATCAGCGTTGCGAGAGGAGCAATATAGGCAGCGAGAGAGAGAGAGAGAGAGAGGCTGACGTAGTTTGAGAAAGTACGGAAAATGGAGAGGAAAAGAGATGGCGGAGCAAGGAGAGCCCGGTCTGAAACCGAGGAGGAGGGAGAGAGAGAGAGAGAGAGAGAGAGAGAGAGAGAGAGAGAGAGAGAGAGAGAGAGAGAGAGAGAGAGAGAGAGAGAGAGAGAGAGAGAGAGAGAAGTAAATGACACAGTGAGGAGAAAGGGAAAATAAGCAAGATGTAGACTGTCGCACGTGTAGGAAGAGAGAGTGAAGAGAGCTAGAAAAATTGCGGAAATTGCTAGGCTCTCAGGCGTCTTAAATTAATTCGCTTGGACGGTGGCAGCGACCAAGAACCAAGACCGCCAACGCTCGGCTGCCAGGCTGTTTTATTGGAGCAATCTCGGGGTCGCGCAAGATCTTGTAACCGTCTTCCAACCGTCTTCCTACCAGCGCTCTGCTTGGGCAACCTTCTATTTGCCACCTTGCCGTGGCTACGTACATCCTGGCAGACGCTGTCCAGACTATACCGACTGCGCCCTGCTTACCGGGCTCTTTTCACTTACGCTTAAGGAGCTTCCGGAGCTCATCCAGAAGGTTAAGGATCCAATGAGAAACTATTTCTTGAACAGGTATTTCAGTTATTCAAAATTTCTCAATTTAAAAATAACTCTTTCTTGATTTAAGCTTCATTATGATTTTAGGAATGCGTTCTATCTCTTTTGATTATAGGCGTACATATATATTTTTAATTGCTTCAATGGATTCGTAATTACAAATTTTTGCCTTTACTATGTCTCCGTTGTACGCAACTCATGCATAAGATAACAAATCCTGCCTAATTGTTTCAAAGTTGGAGCTAGAGCCTGCGGCATGCTCACTATTTACCGTGTGTAATTAATATATGAACACCCATACCTCGCGCTATATTGCACTTACTGTAATTGTGAGATACTGCCAAGTCGTCTTGGCAGACTGCAAAATTAATGAGAATCAAAGACAAGATGAGCTATGAATATTCTGACTTTTTCATATAGATTTTTTCTTTTCTGTATTAATAAGTTCGTACAGTTAAAAAGATGGCGGTATTAATTAATTAGTTGAACCTCGATGTAAGTAGATTCTCAAATTTATCGCTGGAAGATTTCGCAGCTGCAGAGATCTTGACTTTTCGTCTTCGGGTACTTATTGTGCACGCGCGCGCCTTCACGCAAGATCGAGGCAAACTCGATGGGAAGCACCTCGCTTAAAAAACTTTACGCTCGTTTAAGAAAAATCAATTAGCTCGAGTTCTACTCGAGATAACCTATTTAGACTCGCGAGGGATGAGGAGGACTTTGCGGTCCAACTTTTAATTAATTTACTTTGCTCTTTGTTTAGCTTTGATTCGCGTAAGCGATTCCTGTAAAACAGTCATGCACGTCTTAGATGTACAGCTAACTGCCCGGATGTGCAAAAATTTATAAACTTTTCTTCGATCTAAAAATTATCTGTGCTGAAAAGAAGTTGTGCTGAAAAGAACACAGGGCTTGTTGTACCGTTTGATTTATTAATTATTTTTTTTTTCAAGAGGCACTGGCGCTGTCTTCTTGATCTATTATATTCCTCGCGAAATTAAGAATTAGAATGAGAATTAAAGTTTCGCTTTACGAAGTAAATTCGAGATACGAACGGTTAATTCTTTAATTTCTCGGCTTGTCATTTATTCGTGAGCAAGTGGGCTTCGAACGTACTATTAACGTATTTTCTTAAAGTAATTTGAATAATTGAGTCATTTGACAGAGCGCAAGAATATCCTTAAAATTATTCTTCTCGTGATTGAATCAATGCTAAAGTTGAACGTGTTCTTAAATGTACATTTCAGATTACATTTAATGAATATCGTCATATAATTTCAAGCTAGTTTGATATTAACATTTATTATGCACGCCCCAATTGTGGTAGCATTATGTAAAGATATTACTAATGTATACAGTGAATTTTAGTCGTTCAACGCGGTTTCAGAAACCAGGGTTTTGGGCGAACCGTCACTCGGCTATGTAGCTACATATCAGCTTCGTCTTCTCTACAAGAGAATTGACAAGGTACTACAGCATACAGTCCGTCCTTTACATTCGTATATTCTCGTAAGAGGTTGTACGGACAGTCATCGATTTGTTGTAGAAGGGTTTGCGTCCCTTGACTACGTATTCATGGCTCTCTGTGTCACGTGTCCTTTCAATTGCAAGTCGCGTGCAGAGAGAGAGAGAGAGAGAGAGAGAGAGATACAGATACGAGTATGCGCGTCCCAATGTCGGCGTGCGTGCCAGCTGCGGACTACTGCGATGCGTCAATGTAATCTGCAGCCGGCACGTCCGGGCTTTTACTTTGACTGCAGACAATTTTTTATGCAATTCGTGCAGTTTAGTGACCGAGAGTTGTTTTTAATCGTAGTATGAAACATTTCCAAGTAGTTGTTAGTGCAAACAGGAAATGGATCGGATATTTTGTTCAGAAAATAGAGAATAAATAATATTGATAACTCAATTCTAAAATAAATCAATTTGCTCAAAATCGATTATTTTTTAGTTTCGATCATTTTTTAGTTTCGACTTAGCTCACATCCATCACCCGCCCCGCAGAGTGATTCATCAGCATCATCGATCGTACCTTGATTTCATATTACCCTGATGAGACGTCTAATATTTGGAATTGCACTCGCCCTTATCGAGCACAGGCACACTGGCTCTCATTCATCGGCGAATACTCGTCGTCGTCGTCGTCGGCATCAGCAGCATCGTCCCGTGGGGACTCGTTATACTTACTTAACTTGACCGATACGTCTGCTTGAAAAAAATATGATGGATCGAATGAGCCCCCACAGCGCGCAAGGACTGTGCTGCACGGGTACTCGAGCTTACGGTGCGTTCTTGGTCTCTTTTTCCATCACCCCTCTTTTGGCCTGAGCATCCCCTGTCTTTGTCGAGATCCTTTTTTCGAGCGGGAACGTACCATTAGATGTACCACACAATGCCCTGTACTCAATCACTCGCTAATTAGGCCTTTTAAGTCTTCTTTTCAATAAGCGTATTGAATAATTTTTGTGGCTTTGTAAAGCACCCATTTTAGGGCTTGCGATTCATCTTTGCATACGAACCTCGCAGACAGTTTTGCATTTGAAGAGATCGATGCGATATTTTTAATTTCTCGACTAAAGATTGATCTTTCCGATAACTCTTTTTCCTGTCGCCCGCGGTCACCCTCGCGAAGACTTGACTGTCTCTTACCGTCCATCCCAATGCGAATGAAAGTAGCTCGTATACAACGGAGTAACGTAAGCAGGGCCATCCTGAGGACAAAGCAAAACATAATGAAAAGTGACCGTGTCCCATCTCTGCGCGCTCTTGGATAGTATCTCGCTACACTCGTCGCTCTCTTTGAGTCGCGACCCTCCGTGCGAGTGTCCTTTGTCTCCACACATCTGATAATTCGGACATCGTAGCCCCGTGAACAAAGCAGAGAGAAAGAGGGAGAGAGGAATTAAAAAAAGTACGCGGCGAGCGCGATCCGGTAATTACCGGCGACACGTTGCCGCGGCGCATCCACTGCCGAGCTGTCGAACTAAGGCCGCGGAATTCCGCCCTTTATGCGGGGCGACCTCGGTAATTAAAGCTTTGACGCGTCAGAGCTGCTCTGTGCGCGCGACTGGACTCAAATCTGGCCCTGATAAAGGACCGGGACTGTGTTGCATACGTCGGTTATATCCTTTTTTTTTCGCAGCGATGCGCGCGAGAACGGCCAAAGTGCGAGGGCGTATAACGAACTGTTGCAGGTAACGGCGCACGGCGGGCCTCGGAAAAAAATCATTTCGCGCGCACTTTCCGGCCAGACAGTAAAACTCAATGACGTAGTGCGCGGCTCGGCCGAGTGCGTCCATAAAAAAGTCCTATACAGGCACCCGTCGAGTGAAGTGAACTCTGCCGCCTGCACCCCGTGCCGCGCGCGAATATTCTAGCCGTCCGCGCGTTACGCTGTTTATTCGCTGGTCTCGCCTTTCCAGATAAAAAACAACGCCGAGTGTACGGGCGAGAGGGGACAAAGAAAATATAACAAGCGAGGAAAAAATCCCGAGCCGAGACTCTCGCGCGGCAGTATGCACGCGAGCCTTATAAAAGAGAAATACGAACTTTGCGCACTGACGTCAAGTAATTTACGCGGCACAGCGCCGTCGTCGCTGTTACAGTAGCCGGCTTACACGCGGCAAAGAAGAAGCCATTCAAACTTTATATTAACTTTGAAAAAACGTCACTTTCACCCGCGCGACTGCGTTATTAAATTCGCGCTCCTGTGCAGCTGTGCGTTCGGACGCACGTCCGATACATATCCGCTCTCCCGCGCTTGTAATTGCCGCGTAGCAGTTGAAATACACACGCGCGCACACGCTCACACAAATATAATATATATACATACCTGATACACAACGCAGCGGAAAGAGTGTCCAGGATCGGGCGGTGTTGTAAATACGCAAAATTCATCAGGGATTCACCTCTCGGCCGGTGAAAGTTGCATCAACCGCGTGGCCATATATCGCATCATCTCCATCTGGCCGTAAAATCCGGCGGCGCTCGTTAGCCACGCTTGCGCTCGTTATTACGTTGCCTCCCTCTGTTGCAGATTCACCCTCTCTCTCTCTCTCTCCATCTCCCTCAGGGTTGCGGTGTAGCTGCGCTCGCCGCCCCTAATTATTTCGGGCTGTACTTAATGAGAGAAGCGCGTAGCTACTGTTACCGCGTTCGTGTTACGCAACGGCGCCCTTTCGCGTAAACGCAGTATCTTCGCACTCGTGCACACACACAGAGACTCGAGTGCGCAATCAGTCGCGGTAAGTTTGCGCGAACGCTCAACTTTCGCCGACGTAAACGCCGTCGCTGTCTTTATTGTTTTAATCCTTGATTTACACCCCTGGGGTATGACGCTGAATTGCTCGCGCTTTAGTGTCTAGGAACTTGAGGGCGCGTTATTAAGAAATTCAGTCACCTGTACTCCAGGTTAACGTTCGATTAATTGAACATCAAGAAACCCCGTTGAATGAATGATTAAATTTGAAACAAACTTGTATACTTTAAGCATTACAGCATCTTTGAGCCAAACCAACGATGTATGCTCGTTAATATCTAATCGCCTACGCGCGGGCTACACGAGTACGGCTCCGCCAACAACGAACCACGGAGGCACGACAAATCAAGCGCGAGAAACTCATTTGCTTAAAACATTGCTATGGCGACTCGTTGTATAGTTTGGTAAGGACGGTAGCATCGCAGACCACCTGCTACTCCATTATAATAATGATTACATCCCTGCGTAAATTATTGACGCGGACGCAGTTTTCCATTAAGCGGGCGCTTCGAAATATCGGTCAAATTATTTCAGGCGGGCGCGCGCGTTCGCGATCCGAGAGAGACTAGAGCAATTTAACTTTGCAAATATTGCTCGAGCTCCATGCTAGTTGAATGTGAAGTGTATTGCTTAGAGCAGGGGGAAGAGCTTTATGCGGATGAGAACGTGAAAAAAAATTATTTTTAAAGATCGCTATACATATAGTAGTCTTGTTAGTAAACCTCTAGCAAAATGGCTTTCAAAAAAGCGGTGCCCTGTTAGCTTCTTCACTTCGGAAACGTTAAGCAAACCTTTCGACTTAATCTTTCTATGCGAAATTGGTTTGTTTTTCAAGTGCAAAGTATCTTTATCCTTGCGATTATATATTACGATAATTTTTTTTTAATTTACCATTAGTTTGTTATAAGCTGCACATTTACTGGCAGTAAAATTGGTAATAAAACGCTTCTGAATTGAGAGAGATTTTAAAAACGTTAAGCAATGCAAATTTGATTAATTATTCAGTTGTATGTATTAACGCTTATTTTTAAAGCGGCATTAAATATGACGAGATCTTTGAAATCATAAAATACTTGAAATTCTAGAAATAACTCAAGCCTGTAAAAAGCTCTCTCCAAGAGGCAGGAGAAATCGATTGCCCACTTTCCTCGAATAAAATTTCAAAATCAAAAGCTCATACGGGCGCTATATCCAAATTCCCCTGTCCTGGCGCTACTGAAAAGAAATGACCGTTTGCCAGTGTCGAAAGCGCTAAATGCTTTTACGGCCGGCCATTATCGATAACCAGAGCAGGGCGAACTTACTCCGACGGGCTCGTTTCCGGGGCGCTTCGTGCTCAATAGTTCTATTACCATACATTTCGCGGTAAATTTGCGCGTCAACGTGCGCGCGAGGGGAAGATTCCTCACCAACGACCAGAGCCACCTTCGCTTCTCCTCTTTACATTATGCATATATACGTGTACGCGCATACGTGCAGCGCATCGATAAAAATATGCGTTGCGAAAGTCGCGAATATAGAACGTCCACAAATGAACACGTAAGAAACTTACGACCGGTTGATATCGGTCGATGCGCTGGCCAAGTGCCCGTCGCTTTCGCTTTGTAGTGCGCGAGCTCTCGGTCTTTTCCGCCGCGTCAAATTTCTCGACCTTCACCCACTTCTGGCCCTCGAGCGTGTGCGAGAGAAAAAAAGATGCGTATACTTTTGCATATAAGCCGCAATCGGACTTTGCACTGCGACTGAACGAGAATAAACTCGTCATAGCTGGCGCGTATTCAATGAGGGGAGGCCCGCGGCTGTCGAAAGAAACTTGCAATTCACTAATCGTGCGCCATATTTCATTCTCACCTGCGTCTCACCTACACACACACACACACACAGAGACACGTGCATACACAGAGCAGCGCTAGGCGAGCGTAGCGGACGAAGATTAGGGAGGAATACTTACGTCCTTGTCTCGGGCCGCGATCTATCGCAACCCCAGCGCTCTCGCGTCCTTATCGATTTTAGCCGGTATACAAATCCACCTCCAGGTAACATTAGTCACTCGGCGCCGCTTCCACCCTGGCACGCGGAACTCGCGCTCGGTCTCCCTCTATATAACGGCCCGGAGCCCTAAATAATGCACTCGCGCGCTCACGCTGACTGCTTGCAGTTATAGCGAGACCTAAATATCCCGCTCGCAAACATGAGCCTCTCGCCGCGACGTTTTATACGTATACGTCTGGGAGCAATTTCGCTGCAACGGGGATATGTGTGTGACATGAGCGAAAATTGAATTTCGCGCGCTACGGCCTAATGATCTATTTAGCTCTCGCGGGACGACCGTAGCCCGAGAGAGCTGCTGGAGGGGGTTAAGATATTCATCTGCGTGCGCTTCGATCGTTTTCTCTGAACGTAAACGCTTACGCGCGTTATCGCTAATAATAGCTGCCTTTATTTTCGTATATGCTCAGGATATGCGCTGTACTCGCGACTCATCCATCACTTCGAAGGACAGACGGACTCGACGGCGATAATTCAATCCATCAAATTGATATTCAGTCGTGTGTGTGTGTGTGCATCTACGGATTGATTATTTTGAAAATAGACGCACGGCGAGTGGATTTCCACTCCGATCCAGGCCGCAGGGGAAGAGGATACCAGATCTTCCCCCCCCCTCTCTCTATCCTCTTGGACCTTTAAGATACAGCCGCTCCGGCTTCTTTCTTCTATACCTCCTGCCCGTTTCTCTCTTATTCTCTTGGCTCCCTTTCCATCTTTTGCGAGACCAGTGACAGTTACAAACGACGCGTTATCTGTAAGGATTGTACGCGGCCTCGGTGGCGAGAGGGCGAAAATGGCGAGCACCTGCTCGCCTCTATCCATCTCTAGACGAGCTCTCGCGAGCGCGCTCAGCGCACTTTCTTTTCGACGTGCGCTCGTATTCGCTATATATATATGTATATGTTATATGGCAGTGCTGTGTACCGCGCGTACCCTGTCAATGGAAACGCAATCACTTGCGATGGAGGGTTTAAGAAAAATTGGGTCACTCTCAAGTCTTTAAGGCCTCTTCATATTTCTCTCTATCTTTTCATGATTTCGCAACTGTTATGCAATGGCATCTAATTCTCTCGTTTCATTTCAGGTCATCTTCCTCAAGAGAAACGCAGAAGTGAGTGGAGACCACAGGTATATAACAAGATCCACAAAGTAGAGATTTAGTAGAATCTTGGCAGTGATACTGCGGTATTCTGTCGAATACGTTTCACCCACACTCCATCTATTATACTAGCCAAACAGGTGTGCACTCAGTAATTTGCTACTCTAAGAGAAGCCAGCGTCTCATCGCCGTAAAATTGTCCGTCGCTTGCAGAGCTCTTCACTCACCGGACTGCACCGATGTCCAAGCAGCATAAATATATTATAGGCCTCTTGCGTAATAAGAGCGCGCAAGAGAGCGTTTTGCAATATCGAGTCGTGACCTACCTATCGCGGCTGACAACTCAATTTATGGCGGCGTCAGCCGTCAAATTTCGTTCTTCTAATTATACATACATGTATAACTTATATGTTCTTTTGGCTGTGATATCACGAGCGGCAAGCTTTCTCTTCCTGGAACGGTGTACATACAACTTCGCGGTTTTGGCTTCTCTCTTTGGTCCCACTCTCGCTATTTCCGTGCTTAAAGAAGAAAGTCGCCTCGCCAGGTGAATAAACGCAGATAGAGGAGAGCGGAAAAGTCTCTCGCGTGGCATATATACATTCGGAACTGAGAGAATACGAATCGCGCGACGGAATGCGCGTACATAGTCGCGTCGCCGTGTCGAGGGATCGATGGCTCTCCGGGGAAATTTGGAGGCGGCTGCCGCGGCGACACAGTCTGCTTTTTCCAGATAATGAATAATCGTACTTTTCAAAGGCCCTTATACACTACTCGTCCTCGTCTCTCGCGCGTTTCTTTCGCGAGCGGCAGTAGTATCCTTATTTCGTTGTCGTCGTCGTAGCGCAACCCCGGAATTGCCAAGCGCACACCCGGCCTTTTTCTCATCTTACACCCTATCTTGCTTTCTCATGGTTACCTCAATGCTCCGGGATAAAGAGCACCTAGATTTTCCTCCTTGCTTCTCTCTTGGCATTCGTAGCCGCTTGATAGTGGTTTTCTGCGCGCTTTTTTGCCCTCTCTGAAGTCCAATCAGTGTCACCTGCTTTGCCGCTGCTGTTGTTTATGCGCCAGGAGAGCTTCTCAATGACGAGCTTTTGAAGCCTCTTTTACGCTTCTCGTCTTGGTCTTTTCTTTTTTGTTTTCCATTATCTGCTCGTACAGCGTCTATCCGTCACTTTTGGCCAAGTAATTTTCATGCAACTTTCGAGGGGCCGTGGGTTATATAGAGGTTTCTTCAGCAGCAAGACGTGCTTGATTGAAAAGCCTAGCGCAGGCCTTGACTTTAATTGGAGCGCAAATGATTCGGCGATATCAATAACTTTGTTGTGATGACATTTTCAATTTTCCGTGCAAGTTGCTTTTTCGATTTAATCTAACAACAAAGTAAAGCGCACATTGTCAGTTGCAAAACTGCTGGCAGTGTAATTGAAAAACAATTCTCATCAAATAAGGATCACGTTCCGACGATGGAAGCGTGGATATAAGAAATTATATAACGTCAATTTAATTAGAAAGTAAAATTTACTTCGAAAGTAAAATGAAAGTAAAAGTTCACAAAGTTTGTTGTAGAACAAACGTTAAAAATAGCTATCGCATTATTTACTCGCGAAGCCTAATAAGGTTTCTCAAGAGCAGCTATAAATACAATTGAAATCTTCATTACTTGATTCTTCCACTCTCTAAAACTGTTCATTCGCCTTGCCCGTTTCTTCAATCCACGCTCGGGGCTACTTTGGTCTTGTACCCACGCAATACACGACGCCTACATTGTTGACCTCGCGTGCTGCGCTCGCGTCCTCCAGGTTCTAATCTTACTTCCTCCAGCTGTAAGACAACGATCTGCTCTGACGCGTGCACCCGATGGGAATCGCGGTTTTTCTTACGACGTCGACAGCCTGCAAACTTTCGCTATTAAATACTAATTTCGCCTGGGGACTCGCGGACTTCGAGGCTCTTCGTTCGCGTCTACTTTTGTATAAAGGCGACGGGAAAGAGGCTGTGGATAGGTGCTTTTGGGACCGTGTAATTACCTAAGCATTGTTGCCGCTCTAGATCAATCAGCAACGGCTATGTCTTGAGTTCTGTATGTACCCGCTCGTTTCGCTGATAGCCGAGCTTCATCCGATTACCACGAACTTCTTTTATACACACTCTGTGGACGGCACAGAGTAACTTTTTAATAGCTCGGCCGCTGTTCACCGTAACTTTTCGCGTAATTGTATATCCAGGACGACGGTGTCGGCGGCAGCGAATTCCTCCAAGAGTCCGTCGGACCATGCTGACTTATTAATTTTTTGAACAATGCGTTAGGTGCGCAGTTAGAATAATAAGCGCTGTGTGTCTCGTTTGTTCGCGTTTACAATGAAGTATCGGAAAAGCCATAACTACGTTCATGGTCGTAAATTGAAAAGCAACGGCACATCGTTATTCGTTGTCGCGGGCGAACTTTGTTTTATAGCTCAGTGTGTTCTAGCGCGATCTAATTACGTTCGCTTGGTCGGCCGGACGACGTGTATACATACAAGTCGAATGACGTTACCAAGTTGTCGGAGCAGAGGAGAAAAAGTTGCCAGTAACGACGTCGAGTTTTTAAGCATTAACGCCCTAAACTGACCTGTTTCCGACTGGCTAATAACTGTGCGCGTGTTTATTATACGCCAAGCAGCCTAAAGTGTGTAACGAGTACTCTCGCCCATTGAAACGAGTCCACTTTTAGCAAGTCGGCTCGATAAGCTGAATAATTGAGAACGAAGGAAACACGATAGCGTCGTTAGCTATTGATTATCCTAAGTTCTTGAAATTCACCTGACCATATACCACGGCGTTTCGTTTCAACTTATCTTCGAATCGATCATAAATCTATTGATAAAAATCACGCAACTCATCATACCGGCTGCTTGAGTCTCAATAAAAAGTGTATCTCGCCTATACTTTTCAAATTCAAGCCGACGGTGTGAAAAAGGCAACGTACTATTAGCGTGTATATAGATTGTTGACATGGCGGTACAGCGTGAAAAGCGAGCGTAACTTATCGAGTTGAACGATCCCTGCTCCCCTTTGAACTCTTGAAATTCCCGTTGGCGCATAAGTGACAGTGGGCGCACTTTCACTTCAAGATACTTGCCGCCGTCGATTATTAGGGTCAACTGCTGCTGCTGCTTGTGCTACACGTCACGCGTTCTCGAGATTTGACCGTTTCTGATGGCGGAGGAAAAAAACAATCTGCAGGACCCTCTACCTAATATGGTCTAATTGAATAGCGCGACTTCGCTTGATTTATTGATCACGGGTGTCGTCGATTAATCTCGCGTGAGCCGCGCGTCGCAGTTTGTAATTTTCGTAATTTAGCGCCAAACCCGGTGATCGATCGGTCCAAAGTAAAATGCAAAACATTTTCATGGCCAAGAGTCGAGACCGGGAGAAGCTAGGTATTCTCTCTTATTGAATTCTTCCCCGACTTGCTTGCAGTGTGCGCGAGAAGCCCTTTTGCTTTCGTATTCCGGACTGTGCCCCTTCGCGCTATAGAATTCTACAAATGAGCCTGTATACACACGAACAAGCGCACGAGGACGCCTAGATACGATTTATATTGTTCAACCCTTCCGCTATCGGCACCGGAGCTCCTCGAGCCCGATGTATATATGTGGGCATTGGTCACGGTATACGAACGCCGATCGATATCTTTATTACGCGAGGAGCGCATTTTCTCTCTTTCTCTCTTTTTTCCCTTCTCTTGTTGCTGCTCTCCACCTATGCTTCTTTATAAAATTTTACGCTTCACTAGTCCTTGGCCGAAGAAAGAGACAGAGGAAGGGAGCGGGCATGCCCTTTAAATTCAACAATGACTTTAAGCGAACTTGGCCAGGCTGGAGCAGTTTAAAAGGTGTGTGTGCAACTAAAATTTAATTAGAGCTCGCGCTCGAGCAATTTAAATGTAAGGGCGGCCGAGGTGGCGGCTAGCCGTGCTCGCTTTTCTTTTAGCTCCCTCTAGGTTTTTTTTTAACTATCAAACATTATTTCTTCTTTGCGGCTAGTTCATTCGCGGGAGAAAGCCAGTGAGCGGTGGGGGGGGCTTTAATTAAAGCGCGCGAGAAAAATTATGCGTACGAATAGTATGCAGCCGATTATAAATAGTTTTAATAACGGTAAAGCGAAGTATATAAGTTTACTGCCGAGCCTCGTGAGCCCGATCGAAATGTCTATTAATATTAAGGTTATTAATAACCGTTGGGGATTTTTAATTACGAGGGGGGTCTCTGTAACGAAATCGATAGCCTGCTTAGGATGAAGTGTGTGGGTCGCGGCGTTGCTTTGTCGTGTAGCGAGTAATGAAACCCACTGCTCCCAATTAGACGACTGACCCTCCCAAGGACGAATACTAGTAGTATAAGCCTATGTTATATCGGGCATGTGCCTTTGATTGCAATGTTTGTAATTTATTCTTGCGGTAATATTCAACATCAAACTAATTACTTTTCTTTCTGCTTGTTTCAGTATTATCAACTATCCATCGTGCAAACATTCACCGGTTCGTTAAGCTTTGTCGTGACGAGGTAAGATGCACACTCATGAATGCAATATCTATACATATTCTATATATAAAAACAACTTCGCAAGTAGTATCGAAAACATCAGCCTATAACCGTACAAATAGTAGTCGAAGAAACTTGGACACTGACATCATTGAAATTCATAAAACTTTACAGTTGCAAACATCAACTCGATCCAGAACAACCCAGTTCGATATCGTCGCAAACCCATACAAACAATGTTCGCCCCATTTAGTGCGATCGTCTGGCAGTTGTCTACGGTATCGCACGTACTGCCATCTCAACTACACCGAAGCATAAAAGCTCTTACTCCTATACACTTGCAAAAAAAGCTAACCAGCAGCAGAAGTGCATCGCGCGAGTAGGCAAAAAGAAGAGGGCGAGGGAGCGAGCGAGCGACTAGGAGACGCTTATTAAAATGCGTTCTAGAGGTCACTGGCTGCGGGTGGTATATCGCGTTCGCTTTCGCCGTAGAGCTACGCGCTAGAGAAGACGTTATGAATATTAAGAAGCGTCGGCGGTGGCAGAAGCACCAGCAGCGCATGGAGGACGGATACGCTGCGCGAAATTGATTCTCGTAAAACGACAAAGTCCTCGTCGTGACAGGGTCTCTCTCTCTCTCTCTCTCTCTCTCTCTTGCTCTCTCTTGCTCTGTCCCTTTTCCTCTTTGCTCTCGCGGATGCGCCTCACGTACCGTTTTGGCTGCTGCTGCACGGAACAAAACGTTTTAGCTCGATTCATTGCTGCACCTGCAATTTGATTCTCCGCCTTTGTAAATAATTAATGCCGCTTGGCTTTCCCCTCTGCTTTTAGTATCGCTGCAGGGATGTATGGGCGAGGGAGGGGAAGTTGGTTATATACTGGGAGGAACGGAGTAATAGAACGTAAATGGTTTATTGCAATAATATTCTCCGTGGCTGCAGTGTATAGTGTATCGCTGTTGCTGCTGCGGTACTGTTTAACGGGTTTAATCGCTTTGTTGTATTCTGGATCTCTGTTTGTCGTCGTTCTTATTTACGGATTGCCGATTATTTTGACGGTGCTTCCTCGAGGATGTTTGGGTATAAATTATTTTGCATTGGCTGTATCAGCTCGGAAAGATGTACAAAGTCACTGCAGGTATAACTTTTTAGGCAGCAGTATTTTAGTACGCAAAGTATTTTCTTGGGAAATATTGTCTCAAAACAAGATAAGATGAGAGCAAGGTTATTTTGAAAACCGTCCTGACGTTAACAACTGTGTCATATATAAATCCCATTACAGCTTGGAACTGTTATAAAAGTCTCAAAAAAAGATCTTGCTCTTATGACTCATAGCGCTCTTTAACGACTTTTCTAAAAATATCGAATGTGCACTCTTGAAAAAAAGAGAATCTCGTAATTCAAATTTCTAAGAAGTTCTGATCATTGTATTATTCGATCTTTGCGAACAAACTGTGTGAGATAAAAATGTGCCGAGCTTCGTGTAAGTTACTAAAAATTCGTAATTATCTCAATCTAATCGGCAAATTGAAGCGTCCGCTCTCTGTTCTTGCAACCGAATAATCAAAGCTCCAATGAAGTTTTCTGGGGAAAAATGTGAACCAACGAAGAAGAAGTCGGACAATGCAATTTGCGCGACTTTAATGAGATTGCGTGAACACATACGCCCGAACTCAAAAGAGACAAAGGCCCAAGGATTTTCTAAGTGTAAGTTTCGATGACACAACAACGACGAAGAGGAGGAGGAAAAAACAAAGACGTCGCTACTACTGCTTCGATGCACCGGAGAAAACACAAGGCCTTTGGGACTCCTTTCGATCTCCAGCTGTAGCTCGATAAGCGTGGAAAAAGGGCGAAATTGGAGCGACTCGCTCTGTTAACGTCTTTTATTGTGGCTTTTCAAACTTGCAGTCTGGTAAATGATTGGCCTAATGATACAGGGGAGGTCGATGTATCGTAAGGACGAGCTACGCCAGGAAAGTTACATAATGTATGGGAAAATTAAATTGTGCGATATGGGCTGAATGTATGCCTCAAGGTTGTACGGAATAAGTTACCTCGTCGATTATTTTATACGTATACTGAATAATTTGTGAGCTGTGCAATGGTGATGAGCTGTCGTAGTTTTTTAAGTTAAACCGTAGAGCTCTAGTTCTCATATAGATTATATAGCGAGTTGTTAAACTTGCGTTCGCGCAAAAGTAGACTGTTTACTACTTGGAAACCGTTCGAATTTGTGTCGAATAACGTGAAAATGTCTCTTCGAACTTGCCGAGCTCCAAAGGTTCTCCACATTTTTCACCCGTTGAAAACGAGGAAGGAACACTTTTGCAAAGTTATGCGAGACCCCAAAACTTTCTCCCATTCGAATGTCAAAATTGCGCGAATAAAAATTTCTTGCTGTCGTAAATGATGATTCTCCGTCCAATCTTGCTACACAGCTTCATAAAATGAATCGTCTGATATCCATAAGAGAGCGATACTCTTTTGTGAACGAGACGACAGCCCGCAGGCAGACAAAGCTCGTCGCGCGCACAAAAAAGCAAGCTAAAAAGAAAGACACACAGCAAGTAAAGGAAACTGCGAGTATTGTCGGCACGACACAGTGCGATTGATTCCGCTCGAAATCTCGGTATAACATTAGCATTCCCCCGTGTCGACTACTGCGCTCGCATCTCGCGCGCGATCGTTAAAGAAATTCGAGTGGCACTTTCGACAAGTGCCAATTAAACGAGAGAAGACGCGAAAACGCTCGAGCTTTCTGCGCAGCGTGTATATGTATATACGCGGGAGTGTATAGCAGCACATTCGGAATATCGACCTTCCACTTTTCATCTTTTTCAGAGTGAAAGAGAGAGAGAGGCGAGCCTCGCGCGCGCATTATGCAAAATCAGCTTTTGTGGAGAGGCTGTGCGCGTCGGATCATTTTCGAATTACGCATCACCTTTCCCTACGGCAAAGGAAGACGCGAGGGAGGGTTTATTCTTAACAAGGCCATTGATGCCTTTAGCCTCAAAAGATGTACGAGGGCTTTATTTAAATTCGAGCCATTCAATTATTGCGCCTAATGGCTGCAGATGTAGTTTAATATATTCTCTATCGCTGCGGCAAGACTAGCTTACCCTCCTCATCTTTCTCTTTCTCTCTCGCTCTCGCTGTGTATATTTCTTTGGGTATTTCAGAGTCACTTGTGGCTGGAGTGGATTCTACTTTGTGCGCCTCTAATTGCGCCTTATTGTTTTTAATGAAACGCGTTGCTGGGTGTCTCAGCATAAATAAGCAATTTCTTCTCCCAGTGAATAGTTTTCAATACATTATACACGTAACATTGCAGCGAGATATAAAA
Source organism: Muscidifurax raptorellus (assembly GCA_020010945.3). Taxonomy (NCBI): domain Eukaryota; kingdom Metazoa; phylum Arthropoda; class Insecta; order Hymenoptera; family Pteromalidae; genus Muscidifurax; species Muscidifurax raptorellus. Next base: position 33,401,292 of record CM052078.1, on the reverse strand, counting down.
ATGTCATTTTTATAGAGCTCGACTCGATTCAACAATCCCCGCCGCCGGTATACATCAGCTAATTATAGACGCCCGTGCATACGAGTGTGTGCGGCTCCCGGCAACCGCATCGCAGTTTGCTCAAATGTTATGACACAGAGCTGGCACGCCGCTCTCGGCCTTATCAACTCCCCCCCCCCTCTCTTGGTCTGTTCGATGTTATTTATCGCGCGTATATAGTTTCTACTTTATCATTAACTCCTGCGTATCACCGACTTCTGTACTCTTTCCTCCTCGTGTAAATGTAATAATAGTTAGCGGCCCAAAGCGCATCAATTGCCACTATAACTATAGTATATCACGCTCACACCTGATGTGTAACGCATATGTATAATCACCACTCGTTGATGATTTGAGCGACGTGTCGTCGCCGAGAGGACAGTCATTTTTCGAGGGAATCGCCGTCGCGAGGCGGTGCAAAAAACGTCGGAGAGACGGTCCGCGGTTGGCTACTTTTCCGCGAGTGGGCTTGCCAGAACTATTATTAGCGAGTGATGAAAGTAATGCGAATCTCGGAAATCACGATACTATGTAAAGAACGAGTTTAATACACGCAGCGCTAGTGTACACTGCTTATATTATAGTATATTATGTAAAATTAGAAATACACAAGTCGCGAGCAATTATACGAGTGACGTCGTCGCGCCTCTAAATGTACAAATATATATAGTGATGCGAATCGTTGTTATAATCGTCGGAGCATAGTTGCGATTAAAAAAAGTAGCCTGTTAATTTCACAAAGCACATACTCCGCGTATATACATTATCTCTCTAACAATGCTCGTTAAGCGTAATTTCATTGCGCCTTATCGTTTGCGCAGCTGTTTAAAATCAAACACTGCAGCTAATCTTCCGACGATCGGTTCGAAAACTCCGAAGCTCGAGGAAAAAAAATCACGTCGACTTTTCGCAAAAACCCCAGTGCGAGAACACATGGAAGAGCCCCGTCGCAGGGGGTAGGCTATCGAACACGTAGAAGCGCGAGGGGGGTAAAGAGGGAGGGAAAGAGGGAGGGATGTGCCGTCGCGGTGGTGGGAGCGGCGCGCTCGCGACGGCGCCCTGACGTACACACAGAGAAGAGAGAGAGAGAACGAGTCCGACGCTCCCGCGCGGCTGCGACGCCGTCAGTCGACGACAAGCCGTCGCGTCGTGCCGTGTGCCTGTGTCGTGCGCTCGCACTCGCAACCGCGGCAGAGTTTCGTTCTTGTGCCGGGAACGTGATGATCGTCATCGCGAGGATTGTGTGTGTCATCTATGCATAGAGTTTATTCGTTCGTTTTATCGATGCAGACTGCTGCAGTGTGTTGAAGAGGAGCAATCGGTGACAATACATTGTTGTTTGCATCGGCAGAGGTGTATTTAAACAGTGTGCCATATCCTCGAGCTGCTCAAGATAAAGAGATTGTATATATACAGATGCCCTCGCGGTACGTAGTCTTACTGCACTATATCTTGTTGAGTACACTGGACACCTACCACGAGAGACACTTGAGATAGAAAAAACGCCGCCCCCGTGCTTCGGTATATTTTCGCGGTGTGTGGAAGCAGGCCGAGGCCAGCACGAGTTGTCTCTACTTTCTTGCGTTTGTTTGTTCATCGACCGGCCGCTTATTTATTTACGATTTTATTGCCAAGAGCCACTTGGCCGGCCAACCTTCGCACACTTACACACTCGCACACGTACGTACGTACGTACGTATGTACGTATATATACAACGAATTGAATTCCGCGTCCTGTGCTCGACTACCTGCGATTCCCCCTAGCTGGCTTATACCTATTATTATTATTATACATTTCGGCTTGTATAATTTTCGCGCTCATGCGTTATGTAACGCGCGCGCGAGCGTCATCTTCGTTAAACTCATTCTCGCGGAGATTTCCACCCCACGAAGAGTTCGCCTCCCGCACATAAATTAAGAGCTTTCGAGTGTTGGCGAAGTTTATAAGGAGCCGCCGCCGCCGCCGCCGTCGTCGTCGTCGTCGTCGTTTCTCAGCTAGCAGAGCACACGCCGCGAGAGTAAATTTCATCAAGTTGCCTCCGCGAGTGTGCTCGCGCGCTCGTGTCCGCTTAACTTTTAACGAGCGTTGTGATAACGCCGCACGGGTAAACAATTAGCGAGGAAAAATCCTTTCTCACCGGCCGTCCGCCATGCGAGTAAGATTGAGCAACTTTGAGCGGTGCGGCTATAGATATGTATACAGGGCGGCGGAAAAGAGAGCAACAAACGAGACGCCAAATAGAATTTCCAGCGTGTTATAAACGAGACAGGGAATATAGATAGGTGTATGTACCTCTAGAGCGCGACGTGTTTGCATAGCTGCTGCACACGTGGTTCTCGTATACACGCATACGCGCGCGCTCGAGACGTCGTCGATATACACCGACTCGCCGTGTGACACAATGTCGTACTCGGTAAATTAAGTGTCTCGTTGTGTATGTGTGTGGCAGCGGTATTCTTTTTCCTTCGCATTCTGTCGCTCGCCGCAGGTGGAAGGAGTTTCTCGATTCTGATGCTAATGAAGCCTCGCATTATACGCGATGTATTTTCGGATATTTAGCTACGCGTATATACTTGTTGAGCTCGTCGTGCGGAATGCAGGTATATATACGATTTAATCACTACTACGGCAAACAAAGCCATTCAATCATACCGGAAAATAATGCCTTTTGGCGAGCTTCCATCCGAAAACAGCGTCGAAAAGCTCGCGCAACTCGTTTTCCTTTTTAATTGAAAGGAACAGCGCGTACAGTCAAAGCGAGTACGCGTGTGTATACACGCACAGCGAGTGTCCTGCCGTAGGATCGAGGACACAAAAAAAAAAAAAAATGAACGCCCAGCACACACATAGTATAAAACGCTATTCCAGAGAGCGCGCACGTTTGATCTCGCGAAAACAATGGTAAATCCGGGCAAAGGAAGAGATTATTTTGTCGCTGTTTAAACGCGAGCTTGCGTGTGTCAAAAGCTGTTTACGGCCGCTCGCTCGCTCCTTGCACTCGTTTTTCGCTCAGCGGACGACGACGACTCGCGCGCGCGGATAAGCGCTGCATGCAGCTAGCTATGTATACATATAGGGAAAAGACTCTTTTTCTCTGTTCCGCAGCCGCCGCCGGCAGTATACGCGTCGCGCGCGCTTTTGGGCTTTTTAAAAGGAAGAGACTCGACTGCGACGGGAAAAAGTGCCGTATAATTATTATGTAAATAGAGTCCGCGAGTCAATGGGCCGGGACAGAGACGAGCTTTTCGCGCAAAGGATCGTGTGACCTACCTGCTAATATCCCGGGCTCGCTTTTTATATTCATCGCATTCAGCTCATTCATGCCATTCAGTGCTGCTGCAGCAGCAGCAGCTACGTCCGAGCGCTGCTGATGGGCATAATTTATGTTTGCCTATTGCTCGTCCTCTCTATTCTCTGCTCCCTTTTAAGTCATCATCGGTTTTTATATTGATGCTTTTTCTGCAATTAGTCGACAGCGCTTTTTACGGCCAAGTTAATTGTTAATGGCTACCGACGGATTTAATCGTCCTTCGAACGACCAATGCATATAATTCCCGGATCGCTGCGAGCGAGCGTATACACCAGTTTCTTTTATTTATACGGTGCTATACTTATTTTTACGGCGACGAAAGTGTTTTGCTACAAATAACGCCGACTGTAACTGTCTCGTTTCCAGTATAAAAAAAAAGAAGTGAATTCCTGCAGGTCTTATTGTACACCGGTTTAATCGAATTTTCCAATTAATCGTATCGATCCTCTGCCAGTATGATTGAAAACAAGGTGTATAGAGCAAATATCTATAGAACGAATTTGAGTAATAAGTACCTAGCTCTCGCTCTCTGGTACATACGTTTAATAATTGAACGCACTTTGACGCGTGCAAGTCTCGATTAGTGTATTAATGTATTATGTAGCAATGTATTATTAATGTATTAATATTGGCAAATACACTTATACGAATTATCATCGACTAATAATCGCGAGTCATAAACTGGCGTATTAATTCAACTCTGACCGATCGAAACAAACCTTCGAAAAACACACTGCCGAAAGCCTCGTATATATTGCTATAGGTGTACGTAATTTAATTCGAAATCTCGGCTTCGGCTCGAAAGCTCACGAATGATTTTCCGCGGCGGTCGCGCGAGGCTAACTAGAGTTTAATAGTACAACCCTCCGCGGAAGCTGCGAGTGTAAACTCTGGCTGTGGCTGGCTCCGTTAACTCGCAAAAACCTAGTTTGGACCTTGTTTAGATTGGTAGAAAACGCGCCGAGGCAGGAGAGAGAGAGAAGCTCGGCGAGGCTCGTAAATTGCTTAATTAGCTTTTCGCTTTTCCCAGTTCGCCGCTAGACGGATTCTCGCCGTCTGTGCAGGCGTAACTATGATCATCCGGTCTCGCACACACACACACACACACACACACTGTGTACTGCGTTGGAGAGTTGAGCCGAGAGTTGGCCTAACGACTGGCCGACGCATAGTGTCGGACATGCTGCCGTGTGTCGTTTCTACTGTACTCTTGTTTGGTTCTTGTTGTTCATAGCCTGCCCGAGACGGTTGCTTCGCGTGATACTCGCGATATATAATCTAAAGCTGTAAGAAATGACTATTATGTATATTGTTTTGGGAATAATTTTTCATAACTCAATGTCTCTTCATTACTCTAATAGCCTGCAATCACACGTCGGTATAAAGACAGCTGTACTCCACACTCTCCCAGCGAATCTTTTTTCCTCCGGGAGCAGCCAAGCTGTAATCAAGCGTTAATGAGACAAGCCCCGGCGCAAGCACGAGTTAATTCTTCATCGGCGTATCCGTCGCTCACACTACATCCCAGCTCTACACGGAGCTTTTTGCACGCTCCATTCACCGCGCGCGAACTCCTGCCCTACCTTAAAGACACATCAACTCCAGCGTGTAATTACGCTGGCCGCCGTGCACTTAATGATTATGCGTGCCGCTCGGCGCGGACAGTAGCCACGCACGCACATACTTCTCGTCGAAATTCAGTCGACTCCGCGCATTGTTTAGCAGAGGCTTTTTTCCTTTCTTCTCGGCACAATGCAGTTGCGCGGTCGTATCAAGAGCGTTAAAAACGAGTTGGAGACGCGATAACAGCCGTGAGTGTGTTTGTGCGAGACTGAGAACGGAGTAATAAGGTACTGATACTGCAGATTAAATTAGTACCTATGCGTATTTTGTTTTTTAGTGGGCAAATTTTCAATTTTTCAAAGGAAATATTTCCGCGCGAATAAATCTACGCCTATACGTATATAAGGAGATATAGAGCGCGCGACTGAAGGAGAATTTGGAAAATGCTCGTAATACACGCGGGATTTCGCCAGGCGTGAATTCCGACAATGGCGCAACAGCCGTCGCAACCGTGCAATCGATGAATTTTTCCGTGAAGAGGTCGTATTATGGACGTCGATAGCGTACATATACATGTACACTCGACAGCGAGCGGATCTATAGATATATGCGCGCCGCTGCCCTTATATCCGCTATGTGGAGGGAGAGAGCGCGAGATAGGAGGCTTTTGCTGAAAGCGAATACGTAATATTTTTCGAAGCATTGTGCTGCTTTAATTCGAGTAAAAAAATCTTTGTGTGCATATACAGACGTCTCTATGCTCTATGGGTTTTTATTTTTTGTTTAAACGAAACAACGTTTCCCGGCGGCGGAGCAATTTTCGCGGAATATACAACTCTCAGTCGGGGAATATTTCAGAGCCGTAAACTGATTTCGCCGGGCGTTCGCGCGCAATTTTTTTCCCTTCATCTCGCTTCGAAACAGCGTTACAGCCTCGTCCGGTTTATACGCGCTTTTCGACGAATCCTCGTCAATCACTCGATCGTCGAATTCGCGCTGCTGCAGCGGAAAAAAAATTGAGAGAGAGAGAGAGACACCCGGCGGCGAACGGAAAGAAAGCGGAGGCAAACGCTTCCGGATGATAATGCGCGCGTCGGAGAGTTACGCGGAAAAGGGTGTAGAGTGAGGACGCGTCTACGGCGGGACGTAAAAATTTCATTAGGCAAACTCTGGCTTTGGAAACCGGCGAACCAGCGTTATTTTTATCGCGTTTTCATGCGACCTTTGCTCTCTCTCTCTCTCTCTCTCTCTCTCTCTCTCTCTCTCTCTCTCTCTCTCTCTCTCTCTCTCTCTCTCTCTGCGAGAGAGCGGTAGTAGGTAAATTCGGCGGGAGGATTTTCGTAAAAGCGAATCTTATATATATACACGTGAAGTATGAGTTCTTCTATGCGATCAAAACTATACGAATCAATTCGCAAAAACTAAGCCACCACAGCACCAACGCGCGGGGCATCAAGAAACCCTGACGACGTGGACTAATTCATGAATGCGTAACGAACTCTCACCCGGGATGTGTACGCGAGGCGTCAGCCTCGTTATGACTAACAAGGGATAACGACACGTGGTCACGTGTGTGTCTCTGGTGCGTTAACGTCGCGCGCGACCCCACGTATATGCATACACATACATACATACACATCGGAATCGCGCCGCTTATTTTACTCCAGAGTCCCGTTTATTTTCTTCCCTAAGCGCACTTTCTCTCGCCCTCTCCCTCCGGCAAGTCGTCTACTCCTAGCCGCGTTTTTCTTCTCTCTTACCATTTTTATCGCGCTGTCCCCTCGAATCCGTCGATTATAATTACTCGCGATGACTCATCGATGTCGCGCGCTGCTCGAGGGGTTCTCGCGCGGATGATACTCTCGTTCGCGCAGTGCTGTGTCCGTGTGTATGTAAATAGCCGCAATTTACACGAGAGCACGGCTGTCGTCGAAAAAAAATCAATGCCGCAGTCGCGTACTGCCGCTACACACGCTATACGCTGCAGAGACAAGAAAATAATAGTACGAGAAATGAGAAGCCCTCCTCTGTAAATTTCACCTATACACACTCTGCGCTCGCACACGTATACGGAGCGACAGTTTTATCGGAGCACCGAGGCTAGATCGTGTGTATACGCGCGGTAATCGCGAGACACCCGACGGATCGCGCGGAAACCATCCAGCACGGCTCGTGACATTTCCGGTTCGTGTGTGTGTGTGTGTGTGTGTGCGCACCCTAGACTCTCAACCCTCGTCGCATAGGCGCTGCTGCAATATAGACGAGCTCCTCGCTATGCGCTCGCATAAATACTATAGTCGCTTTTCGCTGTGTATACACGACGGCGCGAGAGCTTATTCGGAGCAATCCTGCGAGCGCTCCCGGCACGTATTATCTTGATGTGTTTTCATTAGCGAGTTTTGGCTCTCGCGAGTTCGCTGTAGAATTCTCACGCCTCGCCGTCGAAGAGCGAGCGCTTTCGAGAGAATTTTGTCTTCTTTCTTATGTGCCGCATACCTACCGCGTCGATCGAGACGACGCGCGAAAGTTCAGAATTAAAGCATCGTACACAAAGGCGAGAGCTATCCGTCGTTTCTTTTTTATCAGAACGCGCGGACTCCTGCCCGGATAAATCAGGCGACGAATGCTGCGGGAGAGGGAGAGGTGTTTTACGACACGCGACGCTCCGTGTGCTCAGCACTAAATTGCGCGCATGCAACGGGTCGCCAGGCCTTACGTGTGCGCAGTCTCTTTCATCCGCACTTCTTTATTGCCCTAGAGCGCGCGTCGTGTCGAGTGTATAATATACGTGTCGCGGGTACGAGTCAAACGTTCTAAACGCGCGCAACGTATTTTTTTTTCTTCTGCGCAGTCTATGCAGCTTTATGTCTGGGATGACTTTTCGCTTTAGACTACATTACTTATCGGGATTAATTTTTTAAAGATCGTCCGTAATTCAGGATTTTTTAAAAGTATCTTCAATATTTGAAATAGAAGTCCGCCGCCGGGAGGAAGATTGCCTCCTCTAATTCCCCCCACTGATAAAAGCATTCTTCTCTCTCCTCCTCACTCGCAGCCGTTGGCCAAGAGTAAAACTCTCGCGTAAAAACTGTTTAAAAGCCGGCTCTCCATTTGATAAGTAATAAGTACTCTGCGCGAGAGTTAAAGCCGACTGCAAGAAGCACGTAGAAAGAGCGGGAGCAGAGGGGGGGGGCAAAGACTCCTGTACGTGTAAGAAGAGTTAAAATATCGATAGGATGGCTCTGCAGAGCAGTGGCGGCGGCACTTCGCTCGCTCGGCGCTTTTCTCTTAATCCGCTTTAGTCGCGCGCGAGCGCTTAATCTCTTACGCAGCTGCATGAAATATTTAGCGTATATAGCTCGGCTAGAACTCGAAAGCCGCCAACTCGAGATAGAGATACAAGCCGAACACATGTTCCTTCTCTGGATATACGCGTAATCCGCTGGGTACTGCTGCGGGAAGACCCGCAAGCTCCGATCGAGCTTGCGCGGAGTATGAATTTAAGGGCCGCGTGTTTACGCCGAGTCGCGGATTCACCCACTTTTCACTACTTTCAAGCGGGGGAGTTTCCAAGTTTGGGATGCTTGCTAATTAAAAATTTAAGCTTAGAGTGGAGGGAGATCTGTGAAAGAGAGAGAGAGAGAGAGACAGGGGGGATTTTAATAGGTTTGAAATTAAGGGAGAATCGAGTTTTAAAGCACTCGCTGCTTTTTCAAATGCGCTCGCGAGACCGTTTTTCGAATCTGAAGAGTCAACAAGTCCATGAGCAATATATGTATACGTAAGTTGAAGCACGTTTTTTTCTACGTCTCGGAGAATGAAAAAAATGGTTGAACAAAAAGAAAGGAACTAATTTCTATACGACTCCATCATTTATCGATCGACGCAAAATAAAGGAGGATACAAAAAAGCACAATCTAATAATATTACCAGGTGTAGCGGGAGTTTTAACTAAGATTAGTCGCGGCGGCCGGAATTAAGCTATCTCCGCGCCGCCGAGCAAAAAGGAATGAAGAAAAAGTAGAAATCGATAGGTCGAATGTAACAGAAATAGAAAGGTGAGAGAGCGGAAACGCGCTCGAGCTGAGAAATCGCCGGGAAAAAGAGAAAGGCAAGAGGAGGCAAGTCGGGGGCGAACACGGCGAAAGAAGAATGGAATGACGCAATAATTACCGACCAACGAGACTCGTTAAAGTTTTCTAGCGCAAGCTCTCGCACTGGAGAAATCAGACCCTCTATATATGTCCGCCTGCTGGAATCCGAGCTATAATTATTGCACATCTACCTCTATATGCTATACTTCTTTACGAGACACCTACGCTATTTATTGTCGCGTTTATTTCTCGCTTTATGTTTTGACAATAATAGACGTTTCTTTATATTCCCGTTAATTCAAAGCGCGCGAGACTGGCCGAAAGTCAGCGATGTATTATATTTAAACAGCACATTATTCTAGAGTGCGTATTATGATGAATGTATTCTCGCCGCGAATACAACAAATACACGGTACATTGATTATTGTAAATTGGATATTATTACACGAAATGTCGGCGCTTTCGCGTGAGTTTACGGACAGGTTTCAGCCTGCATTGTGTCGGCAATAATAAAGCGAGAAATTCTAAATTAGAACGAAATGAGTGAAAGCAAAAACGCCTCGTGCCCGCGCGCGCGCGGTTATTTCAGTTACAACAAGCGCGTTTTATTATTGTATTTTATTTTAGTAGATATTACATAACGAATTAACATATCAGCGACTTTTTGTTCTTGTATTTCTCATCTCGCGAGTTTGCATTTATTTTTCCAACTGAGAAAGCCCTCGGCCACCGAGCGAAGCAACAGAAAAAGTTTTTCCTTATTTTCTCGCGTCGTCGGAATCCCATTTCTGAAGATTTCCACTGCTAGCGCGGCATACACGCGCGAGTGCATTTACTTTGAACAACTTGGCGAACAGTCATTCGAGCTTTTTTCGCCATCCTCCATCTCGAGCACACATGCGAAATATTCCAAAATTATCATGACTCGTTCTACTCAGACTAAGTCATAAATCATCGCGAGATGAGATGTGCGCGCATCAACGAATCTCGAAAAAATCACCTACTCGCGCAGGACGCGGCGCATCACACACGCCATCGAGCTTTAGCGTCTCTCTCTCTCTCCCCCCCCCCCCCCCTCTCTCTCTCTCTCGCTTTTGGAAGAGTCGTCGTCGGTGCGTTATTCAGATGAGCCGTTGTCGGCGGCGCATAATATGATGCATCGAGCCGGGGTCCGAGTAGTATAGTAGAGTACAGTATAGAAGCTCGTCGGCGCCAGACGCTAAACTATACTAGCTCTCGTATTGTATATTATTACGCAATCGCCGAGTTTACAGCCCTCGGCAGCGCGAGTAGAGTTTATTTGCTCGCGGCGTGATTCGCACGCTGCCGAGGAGCTTTTTTGATGTCGGGTTCGCGCGTCGGGGAGCTGTAAAATCGCTCGCTCTCTTTCTCTGTTGTTTCAGCGCGCGGATGAAAGGCTTGCCGTGTTTTGCGATGTTTTTGATCTCTGGAATATTATGTATATATACGACCTGATACTTTAATTGGGCAAAAGACTAGACTGTTTTTCCCGCGCTTGGAAGGTATAACGAGATTCTCGGAAAGTTCGTATAGCCCCGGCCGCTTCGGCTTAATCCATTTCTCTCTCTCTCTCTCTCTCTCTCTCTCTCTCTCTCTCTCTCTCTCTCTCTCTCTCTCTCTCTCTCTCTCTGTCTGTAGCGCGGGACGGCTCTGCATTCTTCATAACCTCGTCAAAACATTAAGACGAGACGACGCAGTTAACCCCGGCGAGCTGGGCGCAATCACTTCAACTTGCTCTTCCCTTCGAACCGATTCTATATAAATTTCTCCGGAAAAGTTCGCAATAAATGCTTTACTCCTCGCTGCGGCGACGGCTAACTTTGTTGTTTATAAATGAAAGCTGATTTAATGCAGCGCTTTCGAGGTAAAAAGGCCGCGGGAAATAAGAAAATGCGAGTCAACAGGAAAGACGAGGGAAAAAAGAGTAAAAAGTCCTCGCGCGTCTATACTTTTATGTAGTCGGGAGTGAATGGAGGCGAGATGAGAATAAGCGGAGCAAGAAATGGGCGGAGAGAGAAAGCAACTGTTGAGAAACTAACAAGAGGGATCGAAGGGAAGGCGCTAGAGAGTATAGTGAGAGAGAAAGAGGCACACACAAAGCAAAGAGAGACGATTAAGGGAGAAGAAAAGGAGCCTTGCGGAAGGATCGCCGACGCCGGAGAGGGAAAGTGAGAGAGGGTGAGCGCGAGACGCTATTACTTTTACGCCGCGCGCACCGGCGTAACGAAGCTTATTACTGCAGCCTATGCCGAGCAAGCGAGAGGAGGAAGCCGCCGCGTCGATCGATATGCACCTATATACTCGCTCGGCTATACCTACATGCCATTATCGCTCGAACCGTATGTCATCGTGCGCGAGCCGAGCCGCGCGCAAGGACAGTTTTCCGTCCATATATATATACACATACCGACGTGCACGCGTGCTTACTATACGATATGCTGATGCACCCGCCTGATGAAATAATGATGAATGCCTCGTCGTCGTGTTTATTAATGACACGGAGAAACATACTTAAAACGGTTTTTAATGTAATCTTTCAAGTTCGCGAGCTTATATGTCGCTACTGCGTACACGGCTTTAATTCAATTTGAATTCGAAACATAAACTTGGCGATAAATAAATTCTCGCGGTTATATATCTGCATAATGCATCGCGGAGATAACAATCGATGAACCGCCCCGCTGAATTATTTATCAATCCCCAAAAGCTCTCCGAACGCTCGATTATCTCAACAGCAGCAAAAACAAAATCCAAGCTGCCCCTCGAGCGCACGACGAATCTTCGTCGCGCGGAAAAAGTATAAAGGTCACGCACGAGCTGATGACGGCGCGTTGGCTCTTGGAAATTCATCGCGCGACGTCGACGATGAATTTCGACTGACGAGACGACAGTCTTGCGCGCGGCGTGAAATTATCGGGCCGCGTATTATTTTTTTTAGCCGGAATTTTAATGCTGCTCCGCTCTTCCAATCTTCCCCCGGCGGATTTTCATTTTCGAAATGCACGGGTCCTCTTTATCTCCGCACAGCCGCTGAACGCGCTCTTCCAATTTCTTTCAATTTCGTAGATAGCGATGGGGGTAATCCCGGAAAATTGCGTTATTAAATACGAGCCCATTAAGGCGTATAATAAAATCCTCTTATACGATAATGGGCCGACGAGAATATCTTTAATCGCAACGAAAGAATATCCCGACGAAAAGTCTAATCTCGCGTATCTGCCTAAACATCTGGCGGACTCTGCTTTTTTTCTTTTGGCCCCGAAACTCAAAACTCAAAGCAGCACCGAACGAGATGTAAACACGCAGATATACGCGCAGCACCCTCCTGTGCACATAAATTTTTCGCTCCACAGCCATTAGACTCTAGGCAATAACATATCGAAAGGGTTGAGATTAAAAGCGGAGGGCGTGTGTCTCCTTGTCCAAATAAAGTACGCGCGCAGAGGGGGGCGTACGTACGGACTCATCCTCGCGCGACACACGCACACGCATATATATAGACAGTAGAGAGTAGTAGGGGCGGCTTATCTCCATGGGCGGATTGTATGGCCGGGTAGATTATCGCCGCGGCGACTCGACACCATTATTAGCATACGCCTACACAGCTCTCGCGCGCTATCTCTTTCGTCTCCGGGGCTGCTCTGCTGCTGCTGCTGCTGCTGCTGCTGCTGCTGCTGCTGCTGGCTCTCCCCATTAGCGTCGGCGGCCCGAGCGATATGCAATTTGGAAATTAACTGATGCGTGTAACGCGATAAGTTTCACATTACGCCGGCCGCCGCGTCTACTATATAATACTGATGTGTACAGTCGGCCGACTTGAAATTATTAGAAGCTTCTTACGTTTCCACTGAATCTGCTATTATCGCGCCCAGTGAATTTTCGGGTCCTCTATACTGCGCAGAACGTTCTTATGCACCGGAAAATGAATCGGCATATCGGCTTATTTCATTACACGTATTACGCATGTACAGGTGGAATTGACTGACCGATTTTTCCACGCATTTCTCTCTCTCTCTCTCTCTCTCTCTATATATATATATATACATGTATAGATGCTCATTCGAGCGCGAGAGAAAAGGGAGGAGTGAGAGAAGGACAGGCTAGATTGCCGTGAAGTTAGCTAGTTAACTCTCGACTCGAAACAACGGCCGGCAAGTTAACGTTCGCGCGCGCGAGCTTGCGAGAGAGAGAGAAGTTGGCGCCTCAGTTGGCACCGCCTCCGTACGCCTTTCCCGTGTATGTACGTTTCTCTCTCTCTCTATCTATCTCTCTCTCTCTCACTGTGTGATGCGGGAGGAGTTCGGCTCTCCTAACTATTTCATTGTTTCATAATTGACGCATTTGCGGTGTATATCCGCGATACTCGCTTTCTCTTCTTTTGGGAGGACAATTGTACTCGACGAGATTCAAGTCTTGCGTGTAACGAAATTTAATCGAGCTTTCCGATTCCCCAATGTTTTTCCCTCGACCGCGCACGATAACACGACGCCATTATGCGTGCACGTTCTAATATGCAAAGAAAGTGCTCAGCTGCGCCCATGAAAAGACACATTACAACAATCGGGTCGCGAGAGGCGCGAAAATGCATTAGCGAATTAGAGTTTGCCAGAGAGCAGCTCCTCGGGTAATCAGCATAATGCATGCGGCGGCTTGGCGGTTTCGCGCTCGCTTTTGTAACCAGATCCTCGGCGGGATGCTATGAGACGTGTATATACACGCGCAAGAGGCGTCGCTGCTTCTCGATTAATAACTAATGACGACTTTCGCGACTCCGGGGCTAGTTGGAGTTTCGCCGCGGCAACTTCCCTCCGAAGAACTGACGTCTTGACGTGTATCTCGATGCTGCTATGCTGTTCAACCCGTCGCGGTTTACCTCAGACTTTATAATACTATCGCGGGAGGATATCAAGCTGACGCTATAACGTCGATCTTATATATGAATATATATGTATATGGGCTCGGCAATTCCGTATTGTACACCGCTGTGCGCACGTTTCCTATTGTGCGGGAGACGTGTATATATAATACGGTTGGATCTTCATTTTGAGGACTATGTATAGTATATAGTCTCGGCCGAATTTGTATTCGAATGCATTGGCTTGACCGAAGACTACGTCGGATGGCATTCGGGATTATTGGGCTTGAAATTACATAGCCGCAGTCGACCTACGGTTTGCCTTGAATATTATGTAGGTACAAAAATAAAACAATCAACAAGTATAAATCGCGCGAAGCGTTGTGTGAAAAGTCACGCGACAATGTAATGAGAGCAAATATCGTACGCTCGAAAGTATGTATAATAGAAAATTAAAGCTCGCATCCGGTGCGGACTTTATCCGAAAAAGCTCGACTATACGGCACTCGAGCCTCGCCGCGCTCGCTCTTGCGTAAATCGAACGACAACATTTTCAATATCATCACTCGACGCTTCGGTAATCAGTTATCATGCGTGGGCGGCCGGCTGTCAGCGTGTGCACGAACGAAATGTCAACCGCTCGTTGAGTGATTTCACGGCTGCGCGTTATACTCTCTCTCTCTCTCTCTCTCTCTCTCTCTCTCTCTCTCTCTCTCTCTCTCTCTCTCTCTCTCTCTCTCTCTCTCTCTCTCTCTCTCTCTCTCTCTCTCTCGGTTTGCCGTTCCACTCTTCGCTCGTACGTGCGTACGTGCGTGTGTGTGTCGAGGGCTGTCGGTCGAAAAATACTTTGTGTGCACGTCCGATGAGCGATGAGAGCACACGCGCTTCGACGCCTCGCTGTTATATACTCAGACTTTGCGCTACTTGAAAAATAACGAATTTATCGCTCGTTATGTTTTGCTTCGCTTTGCGGGGGTTAATGTCCCCACCTTTTTATTTTATATTTTCACTCGTTTTAATTGCTGCGTCCGCGAAATCTTGTATATAAATTTTTTGTATATTTTTCATTAAAAAAAAAAGAAAAAACGCGGGGTTATTTACATACTCTCGATGCTCAATTAAAGGTCTCGCGGCGGACAAACAAGTATAAACAAGAGAGGCGCGCATCTCGGGATAAAAACAAAAAAACTTGGCAATTTTTCAGCTATGTGTCGGGTGATAAAAGCGAAGAAGCCCGCCGACGAGAGAAAGAAAGTATATAAGCGCGAGAATAAGAAAGGAAAGCTCGCTGAAACTGCAGCTTGTTTCAGCTCCCTCCCATATATACTTGGCGGCGGGTGCTTGCAAATGCGATTCCTTCATTCTCTTTGTTTACCTCGTAGAACATCTCCGTGAGGGAGACTTTCTCTCTCTCTCTCTCTCTCTCTCACTCTCCGAGAGCCGACAATTTCCATCGCGGTCTGACTTTCTTCGCGCCTGCAGCAGCCCCTGACTCGGCGAAAATTCAGGCGTGAAACGAGAAAAGTGCGAAAGTAGCATCGAAGGGTTCGCGAGTCCCCGAATCTCTCGCCTCTCGCACCTGCCATCACAGAGGCGAGGAGTATAGGGAAAAAAGCGAGGTCGCGGCTGTGCATGTATGTATGTATATATGTAGGAAGGACGCCGTACCATAGCCTCGTTAAAACTTTTTCGAGGAACAAATTCGCCACACACACTTAAACTCGAGATCGTGCATAGTATATATATATATATATATATATATATATATATATATATATATATATATATATATATATATATATATATATATATATATATATATATATATATACATGGAGAAGCCGTTGCCGAGCTTTTTTTCCCTGTCCCCGCCTTCCTGCCCGTTTTTGCTTATCAAGCTACGGAGACTCACGTAATTTACGAGCCGACTGAAGAAGTCCGATGAGCGCGCTCGCGCCAGTTTTAAAACGAGTCCTCCGCGAGAGGGCGCTTCAATAAAAACAATCGCTCGTCTTTGATGGCCGCCGCCCGCACGCGTATTCTCCAATATACTATATGCCTTCTATGTGTATTTTGAGAATTGATCGCGCGCTCGGCGCTTGATTAAAGTAATCAATTATTTCAATCAGCAAATGTTTGCTCTAGCCGACAGTCGGCAAACGTTTATTTTAGTCATAACTGTTGCTTTTATTGGAACGGCTGACAGTATATTCATAACAACATTAGCCGTATAGTTCTGAATATTATATAGTCGTGGTAACCCGTTGTTTTTGCCGGTGCGAAAATAAACCGCGCGTCCCTTTTTTCACTACTGCGCACGAGAGCGCGCGTGTTTGCAAACGAATCGCAGTTTATTTTTACGAAACTTCGCCGACTCTTTCCTGCCCGCGCCCGCGTGTCCCCGGCTGTACACGTATATATATATATATATATATATATATATGTGTGTCTGTGTGTGTGTGTGTGTGTGTGTGTGTGTGTGTGTGTGTGTGTGTGTGTGTGTGTGTGTATGTGTATCTATGTATGCAAGCTCTTGTTCCGTTGCTCTCGGCGTCGACGAGATAAAAATTAATAAATAGCCTTTATTTCACGCGAATTCAAGTTGAATAATTCCGGCGAGTTCTTCATCAGCTTACTCTTATGTATGCGGGGAGTTCAAATAAAAAAGTTTTTAATTTTTATTCATCGCGGAAGAAAGGAGGCAGCAAGCTTGCGCCAACCGGGCACAAAAGAAATTCATTACAAGAACCGGGCGAGCCCACACAATTAGAAATCCCTGAACTCAAACTTTCGTCTCGCTCGCGCACGATCCAAGTTTATCTACGAAGATTCTTCCTTAATAAAAACTCTCGTTCTCTCCGCACGAGTATCTATATATATGCGCTCAAAGTACAACACAACTGGTAAACGAAAAAAAAAAAAAAGAGAGAAAATTCTAATCGCGGAGTAACGGTCCAACTTTCTTGGTCATTCAATTCGTTCCCGGAGGCGACGAGGAGGAGGTAATTGCACGCATTGTGTCTCGAATAATTCCTTGTAAACGTCGAATTGGCAACTTCGCGTCGCGCCGCATAGTCCCGCGGGACAAAGAGCAGCAGCGGCGCTGGCGCTCTTCCCTCGACGCCATCAAAATGTAAATCCGCCCGAGGACGACGCGCCTCTTCGGTTTCTCGATTAAACGAAAACGGGCCGTGGAAACAGAAGCAGCTCGTCATCGACGCTGTGCTTTGAATATTCCGCATGCGATAGTGAGAATAAAAAGAAAAACGCCGATGTTCCCTTTTTCCCTCGCGCGGCGTATTAAACACAATGTAATATACGCGTGCAGCGCGTCGAAAGTTGCTGCGAAAGTAAGTGCATAAGTTGGCGAAAAATCGCACGCATGCATGCGCGTTAATCCGTCTCTCTCTCTCTCTCTCCCTCCCTCCCTCTCACTCTCTCGTTTTCGCTTCGCGTGAAGCTTTTTGCCGCGTCAGCCGCGGTATTGGATTTGTTCGGAAAGTTTTCAAATTTAGCCGCGCGGGAATGCGAGCGCGGAGGCATGTAAGAAGCGGTGCGGCATATCACACACGTGGAAAAAGGTGTCTGGGCAGCTTTTTCTCCGCCGTCGTTGTATACGAGAAACCTCGTGTGTATAATGTTTATAGCTATACATAATACAGTCATCGCGCATGCGCGCGTCGCTTCTACCACGTGTATAACGAGAGTCTCGAGGGAATCGGCGCCGATCGTCGCTTAAAAAGTTCGAGGGCTTTAGACTCGGGGAGAACAATAAATAAGAGCGGATTAACCGTGTCGATTAATGTCGAAGGATAGAAGGAGAAAGAGGAGGCCTGGAAAGGAGCACTTAGCTCAATGGCTCGGCGCGCGTGCGCGGCTCTCGAGAACTCTCGAAAATGTCTTAAACGCCTCGCGTATATAACGATTCTACAGTGGCTTTAAGCCGAAGAGCGATAGGTGAGAGAGAGAGAGGCTCGCAATGACGAGCATTTGCCTGCGCGCGCTATATACATTCGCGGAAATCGGCTTCTTTGTTTCGTCGTTTCGCGGCTGATGCTTGACACGCTTCCGCCGCGAGAGTGTGTCAAGTGAGTTTGAGCGCTCCTTGCAACGCAGCTTAATGATTTGCCTTCATCTTCTCATCGAAACAAATAAGCCAGCTCATCGTGTTGCAAGTGTATAGCTCGCGTCGCTTTAACAAGCTCTGAATCGTTATATATATTCACAGAAATAAGAGCACTCGGATTACCCGATATATATATATATACGCTCATCGCGCCTTTGTGCCCTCGTGTACGCAGAGCCATAAAAATCGGCTCTCAATACAAAGTGCATTAGGCAGCGAAGCGAAGCCGAGGAAAAGTTTGCTTTTGTCGTCGGAGGGATGATCGAGGAGCAAGTCGCCGGACGGCTTTTCCTCCGGGGACAAGCGCGAGCGCCAACAATTGAGCAACCTCGCGATTGGAGATGCGCGACCCGACCCCCTTTAAGGCCTCTCTCTCTCTCTCTATCTCTCTTTCTGTTTACCTTCCGCCGCTTTTCTTCGGCACTCGAATCTCCCGAGGATTACTGTGTGTGTAGCGACTTTTTGGCGAAAACCCTCGTCGCGCCCGCGTTTTTGCCGGTCACCCTCTCGCCTTAGAGCTGACGCCGATCCCAGATTCTTCGGCCGGATGTATTTATGGCGGATGGTTATCGCTCTGCAGATTTCGCGAGGCCGTTATTCACGGTGTTTGGGGTGACGCGATCTCTCTCGAGGTTTTTTTGTATTCCGGTCTGCATAACCCGGAATCTGGATTTATGCGCTTTGAACGTATATATGTATATATAAATGCCGTTTTCCCGCGCATTAACGAAAATTGTTGTTGCAGTTTAGCGAGGCGCGAGTTCGAAATAGTTTACAGAGATGCGAGAGGCTTTCGATTCAATTGCAACGATAAACTTTCGCCGAAACGATATTCCGCGGTGCAGAGGTGTGAATATAATATAGCGGGCGTCGAGTGCTTTTGAAATAAGAAGCTACAGAGGCTACGCGCGTAGTCAGGTAGAGAGAGCGAAAGTTGTAAATTATGCCATTCAAGTGTCATAAAGTTTAACGCGAAGACAAGAGCCTTTCGGCGATGGAAAGGTGAAACAAATTGGCCGTAATTCTCCTTGCTCGCGGCAAGTTATCGTTCCTCGAGAATATTGTAAATTTCGCCCTTTTCGCGGCTGTACATGTATATAATATATAGGTATGTGACGACGTCTCGCAAAACATATCTGCGTCGCTTGGCCCTTTTGATAACATTCATATCGCGCTCACGCAAGAGTCAACGTCCTTTATATTTTCGAAAAAAGCTCTCTCTCTCTCCTTTCGCCGGATATATAGGAATTATACTCGAGTCGCTGGAGAAGAGGAAGACTATGAGGGAAGAGAGGCGTCGGATCGTAAAGGGAAACTTTTGTGACTCGCTGAGTAAAAGTTAATTTCCTGCGGGGCATCGCGAAATTTGCACCTTCTTTCATTCCGCTCTTTAAATTTCCCGCTCCACTTTTTACTAATTTACTTTTCAAGATCGCTGGCGTTTTAATTTCTCCCTTTTTCTTTCTTCGGCTTTTTAAATTCCGCCGGGGATTCCGTTATTTCTCGAACGATTATAAAGAGCTTTCGGGAGAAATTCTCCTTTTAAAGCTGCGATCGTACATTCGAAAGTCGCTATCAGTTCCATTGATCGGCCGTCGTAAAACATTTTTCTCGTTTCTATTTTTGCATTATATAGTACGGTTGTGTATTGAATAAGCTGGCCGAAAAACTCATATCTCATATTTTTTTATTGGAATTGACTGGACGGCGAGTCGCGCATTCCCCGCCATCAACGCTCGCGAATATGTTCGAAATCGCGACTAGAATATTGGAGCAGACAAATCAATGCGCAATGGATAAAAAGCACTTTCCCAAATGCATATAAGCGGGAAATGTCGAAAACTTTGAAAGCTCCGCTTGCGTATTTAAGCTTCCATTCCGATTCGGCTGGAAAATAATGCTACAGGAACCAAGATAGAGAGCGAGAGGAAGGGGTCAATACACATAGGTACAAACTGAAACAAAGTGTCTTCTCTCGACTATTGTCTCAGTGCGTGTAAGGGTCGCTCTCGTTGGCATTTCTCTGTCTCTCTCTCTCTCCTCTCTCTCTCTCTCTCTCTCTCTCTCTCTCTCTCTCTCTCTCTCTTCGCTCACTCTTTCTCTCCGGTAAAGTTTAGGGACTTAAATACTTCACGTTTCACTTAAGCTCCTTGCTTCGGGCTCTGGTGGCAGTAGCAAACTTCCCTCTCTCTCTCTCTTTCTCTTCCGTACAATCTCAGTCGCCAAAAGCTTTCTTCTTCCTTGTAAAGCTCTCGTAGCGCGCGCGCGTGCACACAGCTCTCTATCTCTCTTTGAACGGCAGCTTTAACTTTTTTAACGAATCCTGCGCGACGTTTTCCCCACCGCCGCCGCCGCCGCCGCTGCCGCTGTCATCGCGTCTTCCACTTTCCATGCTCTCTTTTGGCTACATCTGCATCAGAAATTACATTTTGCGCAGCACACAGTTCCCTTATTATCGAGCGCGCTCGTTTGTTCCGCGCATCAAAGCGGATTACACTCGTTAGAGTGCTTCAATTTTTTTTGTTTGTTTTCCTCAAAAATCTTTGAAACTATATCGAGAGAGCATATAGGTGCAGGCGCAACAACTCACTCGAGTCGGGCCGGAAAACCCGTCGACGTCGCTCCCGGCCCTCTAACGAAGTAAACTTCCGCGGCTGACCGAACGAAACTTCACTCGAAACACGAAGAATCGATATGACGGGGGTTGCAGCCGCGTATAAACCTGAGTGGATGGGTTACCCCCTGTCGAGCTAACAACCGACCTTCCCAGTTTCTATGCTCCCAGGCCGCGCATTATTCTAATTGAACGTCGCGCGCGACGCATAAAAAATGGATCCAGGCTGCAAGCGAGCGAGCGAGCTTTTAACCGACCCTAAAAACAATCGATATACCAACAGCACAAACACACATACACTGGCAGAACTAAAACAGTAATCCATCAATATGCCCGAGAGAGAGAGAGAGAGAGCCAGGCTCGCTAATCAGTAATTAGTCAATTAGCTCTTGCAATTTTGCTAATAACGAGGGAGAGAACTGCGCTGCTGCACCTGCGCGTACACGCACTCGTCACCGACTGCTTCAATTATACACCTCGAACCGGCTGCTGCTGCTGCTACTGCACTCTGATCGTTGCGCGCGTTCGCTCATTCCATAGTAATTACCATTGTGTATCGTCGAACTTGCCATCACCTTTCGCATCGTGAACGCGTACGAGCGTGTGGGACGTGTGTTACGTTATCCGGTGTGCGCCCTGTTGACAGCGACTGCTACTGTTGTAATGCCGCGTTTGCGTTGCTCGATAATTGTTGGATCTTTGATTTGCCCTTCTGCATTTAATTGAAATTTTATCTAAATTTTTTCGAAAGCCCTCCTATAATCACCCAATTTCAACCCGAGTTGAAAATTCACGCGGTGCATCATTATACGACGCTTCGGTACCGCAACGACATCATATTATCTGTATCCGCGCCAGGAATTTCGAAGTTCTCGCATTATACACGAACGAGCCATGCGACTCTTTCCGCCTGATTATACAGCTCTACATGCGCGCGTTCGCGTCGAGTGCGAGCAGCTCGAATTTCCGCGTGTATACGCAGGCCAGAAATAAGAGCTGCTCCACTTCAATGTAAAAAAGCCTCTCGAAGAGAGCAGTTGTATAATCGCAAGTGGTCGCCAGCACACGGATGCATCGATCGTCGCATGTCCGGCTGCATTTTTAATATGCACACATAGTGTGGAAAAAGAAACGATCGTCGATTCCCGGAAGCTCGTCGAGTTCGTCCACGCGGTTCACCGCTTCGCGTGCGGTCATCCTTGTTTTTGTCGATTCTAGAGTGTATCGACGGCGATATCCTCTCCTTCGCGTTATTTTTTTTCTGCCGGGTCGTACGTAGACAGGAGTACTGTTTTCTGCGAGTGTTGTTTTAAAAGCTTGATATTTCTCTGGTATGCTTGTGTATGGTTTCCGAGTTTTTTTCACCGGAGAGCTTATCAAACTTCTAGTAAGATGTTGAGAGTTATGCGTCGTGTTTAGCCCTTCTGGCTAAACCCGACGCTTGAATTTTATTTTGTAACGGAATATTTCGAGTAAAAGAGAAGCTCTATAAAATTTATCGTAATAATAACAGCTAAATTAAAAATCGAATATGTTATCTGCGATTCACATCCGCCCATGAATTAAAAAAGAAAAAAAATCCAGTATCCGTTACTGCTATACACGCTGCACATGGCCGTGTGCGTCGAATTAACGATACGCGATATCCGCGCGCGTCGAGCGACTTGCGGCAATTAACGGGATTGATTCGGTCACGGGCCGCACGCGCCTGCGCTCGTTATAATTAATTGAGCTTATTGCGCGAATAATAGTAACGAAGCAAAGTCCCGCGTTTTCCGTCTGATGCTGTATACGGTGGTGGCCACGCGTTTCATTGATACGCCCGCGTGGCTTTTCACCGCCGAGCGAGTGCCTATACTGCGAGAGAGTATATAGAACGCGGTTAGTGCGTGCGGATTAATTGAAAGCGCGACTTTGCTGTTTGGGAAAGGCCAAATTGTTTTGCGGAGAGCAGTATACAACCTCGAGAAGAAAGAGCGAGCGCCGTGTTTATTAATAGAACAGTATAGCGATCGCAGAGAGGATCATATTGCGCATTTTATACGAACGTTCCCGGAAGAGCACAATAGTTATCGCAGCGAGCATCTGGCGTTTTCAGCTTCGTATCTAATTTTATCAATGACCGTATGTCGTTGTCATCACCCGCGTTGGGAGTTATACCTGCCCGACTCTAAATAAAGCTTCGCCGAGAGTGAGAGAGAGAGAGAGAGCGTCAGTAAAAACGGCCGATCCGAACCTATCCAAACTTCCCGATATAGAAACGAAAAGAGCGCGATACCGCTCTCCAATTTTCTCCAACGCACACACACCCGCGTACGCTCGTCCGAGTTATTATCGCCTAGGTATAATAATACCCCGATACTCTCTCTCTCTCTCACTCTCTCTCTCACTCTCTCTCTCTCTCTCTCTCTCTCTCTCTCTCTCTCTCTCTCTCTCTCTCTCTCTCTCTCTCTCACGGTTATGCATACTGGAAGTGGAAACTAATTACGAACTGACAGCGGCAGGGAGTATTGTGCTTTCTCTCTCCTACTCTCGGAGAAAACGTCTTGTCAAACACTATAAACTTGGCCCGCCGCCGCTCTCTAGTCCATTGTTCACGTGCATATATATACACCTCTTGGCCCGCTGAACTGCGCGGGCCGGCGATAAGGTGCAAGAAACTCGCGTGCGAGCCGCCGCGGCCGGCCAACTTGATATCGCGCGAATTAACGAGGCAGCTTGAGGCGCATACCGAGACTAGCCGTGTACTCATAATCTCGCCGTGCCGAGAGAGAGAGAGAGAGAGAGAGAGAGAGAGAGAGAGAGAGAGAGAGAGAGAGAGAGAGCTGTTGCGGTGGCGGTCTAATCAAACGCGGAGCTGCGCTTTCTTTATCGCGAACTCTCGGGTTTCTTCGGCTCGATGTTTTTAGCACTGTTACGATCGGGAGCAGCGGCCTTTTAAACGGCCGTGTACGTATACGCGACGTTTGAATTATATGCAGTCGCGATGGCGCGATAAGAGATTCGAGAATAAGAGTATGTATATATGACTCTCTGTCTCGCTGTGTGCGCATGTGCTCCACTCGCGCAATTATAACTCAGCAAAGTATAGGCGCGCACAATGCTCTACTAGCTCGCGGTTATCCCTCCGGTAAATTCGGACCGAGAGCTCGGAAATTCATGCGCATATATAGCCTCGGTGTTGAATCAGAACGAGCAAACACACGCGCGCAGCGGCTAGTTGAATTTCGCGGGCATTACAATGGCAAAGCTGCGAGCTCATTTATGCATCAGTCGCGTCGGCCGGCGGCGTTTTTCTCCAAGTGTGCAGTCCCGTGTGTTCCACTGACTCGGGACGTCTCTATAACCATGACACACACTATGTGCTTTGCAGATAGCCCACTCCTGGAGGATGATCGGAGCAGCGTCTTCGCCCAATGGCCTGTGACTGACTCGCTGTAAAGAATTGCGTGTATACAGCCAAGGCCGCATATCTCTCGCTAGGCAGCCGATACATATACACGCACGTATACACATCTATATCTAGCGAGTTGCGCGCGTGACGAAGAGAACGATCGAGCTTGAGGGGGATGGCCGGCGGGTGGGGGCCTATCCCGATAAGGCTTATCAGCTGGCTGCAGGATGGTCGCGCCCAGCTGGCTATCATCAGCGAGTCGCAGCAGTGAAGCACAGGTGCCTAGCCCGGAAAGGTCGCAACCAGCAGCAGCAGCAGCGCTTTTACCACTGCTACTCGCCGTCGACGTCATCATCATCATCAGCAGCAGCAGCAGCAGAAACAGCAGAAAGTCGAGCCAGGAGTCGGCTCTCTAGCCGGAGAGAATAGGTACGATGAGAGTGGGTTGCATAATGGTGGAGCGATAGTTGGGGACGAAAGTTCTCGAGCCCCCTTTTTCCGCGCGGGCATTATATTTCTCTCTCTCTCTCTCTCTCTCTCTCTCTCTCTCTCTCTCTCTCTCTCTCTCTCTCGCCCCCCTGATGTACACTGCACTTGGCCCCGGCGCTGCAGGCCGTTCTATACCTCGAAATTGGCCGAGGACCAAGAGAGGGAAAATGCTCTCGACGGATACCTCTCGCGAGATCTTGTCGAGGGAACAAAGGAGTCGCGCTCCGGAAACGCGCCGGGGCAAAGGAAGTAGTAGAGTGAGCGCGAGCGGAATTTGCCTCCCCCCTCTTTCTACATTGACCCTCCTCTCTCTCTAGCCAGCAGCTAGCTCTTGTTTTTACCTTCGTATTTTTCTTTTCCGCGCACCGGGCTGCCCCTGTATACACGTATACAAACACACGTACCCTCTCTCGACTGCTTGCAGTCTATGCGCGAGTTCGACTCCTCCTCGCTCCTGTGTCTGTCTCGCATACTTCGAGTTTCTAATTAAACTCCAACTTTTAATTGACTCGTTGTAACGCCGGTACACATACATACTATATATATACTACGAGGCTACTCTGCGCGGCAATGCACGTACTCGCCTGGACACACCTGCTCGCGCGAGAGAAAAACTTGGCCAACTTTAGCGCTCACTCTCGTTCTCTCACGTATATTTACGTGTGTGTAGCTCTCGTATCGCTGATAAGTCGCGAGAGATACTACGCGTATACCGTTGTACATACATACACGATCACTCTCGTATCACTCACGAAGCGTTCTCCTTTTCTCTCTGTCCTCTCCGCAGACGCTGAGCAACAGCAGCAGCAGCACCAGTAGCAGAATCATCATCCTGCAGCACCTCGAAAGCTTTAAAGAAGAAGAAGAAGAGGAAGACAGAGAGTCTCGCGAGTGAGATATATATCTATATAAGGTGTGTTAAGTGTGTGCGCGAGTAGTGAACTTTCTCTCTCTCTCTCACTCTCTCTCGCATCGTCTCTTGCGGCGGCGAGTCTCTTCTTGAAGCCAACCCCCGTCAAAGTTTGGAGGTCTCGCAACCTTCAAACTTGGCCCAGCCGGCAGAAATCATTCAGTCGAAGGCGACGAAGCGCAAGTCGTCAGCGGACGCAGACGTAGGAGTAGTCGCAGTAAACAGCAGCAGCAGCAGCAGCAGTAAGCAGGCGCGCTGCCGGTCTCCAGAGCAGGCCGAGACTGCCGCCGCAGCTGTCATCTTCGACTCTGCAGCCGCAGCAGCAGCAGCAGCAGCGCAGCAGCCGCCAAGGACACCCATGAAAATGCTGCAGTCCCTCAACACGCTCGCGAGCAAAATCTCGCCGGGCTCGCCGACCGACGGAAACGCCAACAAGGTCCACATGCACAACAACAACAACAACAACAACAACAATGAGAGCGGCAAGAGCATCTCGCACCACCCTCACCCCTACAACAAGAAGCCCTCGCAGACGACCCCTAGCACGCCCCAGTCCACGACCAACGGCGACCAGAAAGAAAACACGTGAGTCTGCCTGTCTGTCCGTCTGTGTATGTGTATGACGTGTATCGCTGTGTATTGTTCGCCTAGCGAGAGGGGCGCTTAAAATTTAAGGCCTCGCGAGCATCCCTCTTCCTTTCTTTCTTTCTTTCTTTCTTTCTTTCTTTCTTCCTTTCTTTCTTTTTTCCAACCAGGTCCTTCTCCGCCGTTTTTTAAATATAATTCCGCGCGCACTCGAGACTCTCGAGAGCGGGATGACGGCCTCTCCGCGGCTTTCTCTCGAGAATTTCGCCGTCCTCTGCACTACTGCGTTGAGGCTACATCCGACGAGGGTGCTCGATACGACTTCGCGCCTCGCGCGCTTTTTCCCTCAAAGGGTAAATTAAGCGAGCATGGTTTGCCGTGTAGCAGGATTTACGCGTTTTTTTGGAGTGGAAATTTCCCCTCAGCTGTATATGTCAGAGGTGTAGTTTATTCTTTTTTTCTGAATCATAAGGGAGAATGCGAATTACCAGCCAGTCAAAACATATTATTCGCATTTGAAATCACGGGGGTGTCCCGTATTTCGTTCTTACTTCGTTATGGCGCGTGCGAGCGTGCGAGGAAAAGCGCCAGCAAAGGAGAGACGGGGAAAAAGGGTTCTGGATATATAACGGGTCTTGCCCCGCGGCTCACCTATACCTGCTCGCTCTTTTCAAGAGCGCGACCTTATGCTTTACAGGATAAGCATGATGTAGAGAGTAACGCTTGCATGTGCGTGTTTTTATGTATAAGAGCGATATATACCGTTCTTGTTTTCCGCTGCACGTGTATGCTCTCGTGCTTTTTGTGTTTTAGTGTGGCATGTGTATAACTATATATACGAAAAAAAGTTTGTCATACAGTTGCGCAACGTTGTAATAATATAACGGTCGATCTCAACACGTTTGAGTGATTTTATCGACGGCCGTTTTACCGAGACACTGCATCGATTCGTGAACAACAAAAAGTGTCCTTATCTAATATCTTAATCTTTATAATTCCGCTGATAAGGAGAGCAGCGAAATACTTATTTTAAGAACAGAAAGTTACGCGTATTATAGTTGGAAAACAATAGCGACCATCAGCGCATCAGAGTATATTCTTTAAGCTTTTAACTCTCATATCACGCGTCATATATAGAGCTGACGACATGAGAAACCCGAACTCGCTCTCGTCGCCTCTAATTACTACACCTCGTCGAAATATTGACCCGCGACGAGCTGGCGAGGTGGAAGAAATCTCGGGCACATCATCGTGACGTTATCGTTCAGATACGCCGACAACGACGCGCCTATCTCCCTCTCTCTCTCTCTCTCTCTCTCTCTCTCTCTCTCTCTCTCTCGTTCTCGCGTTCTGCGCAGTTTACACTGATACGGCCGAGCACATAGTAGAGCCGCCTTATCAGCAGCGCGTTGTCTTTCCACGGTGTGCTTCTGCTGTGTAGCTGCTGCTGCTGCTGCTGCTGCCGGCGTGTTTTCTCCGGCACCGCTGCACTTTTCCAAGAGGTGAGAGATAAGCTGCATATAATTGAGATCGCGCTGGGTATGAATTTCGAAAAGCCTGTTTGCCGGTGGTTTTTAGATCGCTGTTATAGATTACAAAAGCGATAGTCGATAAGCCGCGATTCCTCTGGTGACAGTTTACGTAATGTCGGACGTTTCATCAGATGTACGTGTATACGACCTCGTTTGACGCGCTGAGCGATGTGATAACGGAGGAAAAAGTCCCGCGTGTTGCATTAATAATGCAAAAAAAAAAAAGTAAATCGTGCACAGTACTACGGAACTTGGAAAAAAGGATCCAAAGGTCCATTAGCCCTAATTTGATGCTCCAGATACGACAAAATTTTCGTCACGTCCAGGTCGAGAATATTAAAGAAAGCCCCCTCCGAGTATATTTATACACCTCTCTCTCGCAGCGTGTATAAATCTTCCCTTTCTTTCTCTCTCTCTCTCTCTCTCACTCTCTTCGTGAAAAAATTTCCGGCGCGAGAAAAAGAGAGCTTGGTGTAGCCATATACATATAGAGAAGAGAGGCGGCGGCGGCGGTATAGCAAAGCCCGACCCGACTGGGACTTGTAATCTCCAAGTGCTGGCTGCAGCGCCGGCTTCCAAAAGGAGAGTCACACGCGCGTTATTTCAAGGCAAATCCTTTCAAAGCAAGGCCCAGCAGCAGCACGAGGAAGAAAAAGATGTATAGCGACGCGTCTCTCTCTCTCTCTTTATGTATATATATATATATATACGTGCCGAACGAGATCGCGCGAGAGATGATGATGGAATAGAGAGAAAAACGGACGCTGAATGCTGAAGAGAATGGAAGAGGGACCTACTGCAGCACTTTTCACACAGCGTCGCTGCCGCTGCCAATGGGAAAGAGGCGAATAAAAAGCAGCCCGAGAAGAATCCGACAAATCCAACAAATCTAAGTGTACGTGCGAAAATTTCGCAGAGCCAACGCTTCTCTCTCTCTCTCTCTCTCTCTCTCAGCCGAATACATATTTAGGTACAGATACACACGCGGCGACGACAGCGGGCCTCTCTCTCTTCGCTGGCTGTTTGGCTAAGAGAGAGAAAAGGGAGCGGATTTTAGTAGGCTGCACGCGTATAGCGCCATTGTCGCGTGCGCTCTGCTTTTGTCGCTGCGCGCACAACGTCGGCAAATTGTATCGTCTCTTCCGGCAGCACACGTTTATTGCTGCACATGCACTTGCCTGACGCAACGTGGAATTCGGTCGTCTCTTTTCGAGATTCTCAAAAGTGGCCGAACGCGAACGAACCTACTGCGAATGTGTATGTATATATATAAAAATGCACGTGCGCGAAACTTTGCATTCAGCAGCAGCCTGCATTACACGATGTCATTGGATTGCCCCCGGCTGCAGCTCGAGTTTTACGTTGCTGGCCCAGCTTTCACGGCGTAAATCTTGACCCGAACACCTTCGGGGCTGGAGTAGAGGATATAACCATAGGGGGGAAAAAGGGTCGTCGCTGCGAAGAAAGTTTATGCGCGCGCCGCGGCTTCGAAGAAACGTGTAGCACTGCAGGCTAAACAGGCCGAAGCTTGTTAGTATTTTTAAAAGCTGGCACAAAACTAGCATTATCATTTTATCCCCTCGGTGAGTTGGCCGACTGTTTCCGCATTTCTGGGTCACGCGCTACCGCGCGTTTTGCCTTTATTCTCTCTCTCTCTCTCTCTCTCTCTCTCTCTCTCTCTCTCTCTCTCTCTCTCTCTCTCTCTCTCTCTCTCTCTGTAATCAAAGAAGTAATTATCGCATTAAGAAAATTGTTGTTGAAAAACACAGGGCTCCTACTGAGGCACAGAGAGCTAAGCTAATGGGCGAAACGCGAGTCGCATAAACACGACAATTGCGCGAGAAAATCAGGTTAGTCGGAAAAGAGAGGACGAAGCGGCGGAGAAGAAGAAGAAGAAGTTTGGCGCGCGGGAACATCAATTAAAATAGAAATGCGCGACGCTGCTGCGCCGCCGTTGTAAATCATTCGAGCGAGTCAATTATAAATCTCGTGGATTTCCACGAATCGAATTCGCGTGCCAGAGCTAGCACCTCTCTCTCTCTCTCTCTCTCTCTCTCTCAAGAGAGAGAAAGTTAGCAGGTTAGAGGAAGGGGATCGCGGATGTAATGAAATTGGTTTGTCATTGCGGAACGCTTGTTCGAGGCGAGCTTTCCACATCCGTATTCAAGTAATAGACAGACAAAAGGCTCCCCTTTCTTTCTAACTATTATTGTGTATTTAAATGAGTGAGAGAGAGAGAGAGAAAAAAAAAAGCCTGACTTTGAGGAGCGCATAGCGGCGCACATTTAGAGAAACGGGCGTCTATATAATCAAGCGGTGGGACTATGCTCGTCAATTTCACGCGACATCAGCGTTAAAAGAGAGCTTCTTCTCGCTCGGGAACGACACTCGCGGCCAGTGAATCGAGAGTTAACGACTGAAGTCTGCTCTTCGTCTCGCTCTCTCCCTTTGGTGGTTATATATACACGAAAGTAACCGCAAACGCCACCGCCACCTACTAATAAGGGATATAACCATCGTGGCGCTGCTCGCTTCCGAAGTACGCTCGCCCCTTTATGCGGCAATCGCGAATTTGCATAAATGCGTCTCTGGCGCGCGCGGAACAGAGCAGCAGCAGCAACAGCAGCAGCAGTGCGATGAGGGCCGATGCAAATTATTCGCAGTGCGAGTGAAAAAGGCGGCGATTATGCCGGAGTCGAGTCTCTTTCGCCGGTTCAGCGGCACGAGATATAATAATATGCGCGGAATGCTAACTTTCACGGGGATTTAATTTGCTTAAACCTCGACGCGACTCGACTGCTCGAGGCTCTCGTTTCCGGAGCCATCTCGAAAGAGCGAGTCCGAGTATTTGCGCTATATACGTGTGGTAAAAAGCTCTCGCGATGAGCTCGTTACTGGTAATTGCTACGGCAGTTATTAAGGGCAAATTTACTCGTTATACATCGGCTTGTGATGTTTCGATTAAATCCTTAATTTTTGCATCTTGATAATATAACAAGCCAACAAAACCCCCAGACTTTCATATGTATATATTTATCTACCGGAAGACCAATAAAGAAACTATAAAGCGACATGATCAATTCGTCGAAGACTCGTATATAGAGAAAGCTCTCGCGTCCCGTCAATCGTTGCTCTCAGTCGGTGAATGGAACGCTACAGTCTGTCGAACAGACGAGAGATCGATCGGCCCTATATTGGATTCGAGCCGTACTGCTCTCCCTCTCTCTCTCTCTCTCTCTCTCTCTCGTTCTCGCGAGCTCGCGAGCGCAAGTTGGACGTACATTGGCCCCTATAGCTACTCCGATCGCTCATGATTATGGCTGATGGTGTGATGTGCCGCTGCCGTGTCGAGGATGAGAGCTTGCGTCGGCCAAAAACTTGGAAAGCGATCCATCATGAGCGTCTTCCTGGAGAGAGTGAGAGAATCGATCCTAATAAGTCTTGGACCTCAAAATTCCCGTTTAATTAGCGTCGCGATCGATGATTTAAGACTGTCGATCGCTGCGCCGGTTATTTATATGAATTCCGCTTCGATGATTCATCGCGCTCCCTTCGATATAGTAGACTGTAAATTTTAAAAAACGCCTCCCGTCGGATTCCACTTATATATTATATTAGTGAAACGAGAGAAAAATGCAATAAAGATCGAGCGGCCAAATTAAAATGTAGGTTATTAGAGTCGCACGAGAGGCTGAAAATCGCGCACGGGGATGAGAAAGAAAGCGAAAGTATATATATATATAGCGGAAGGGGCGGATCTCGAGGGGTGAGCGCGACGAGATTGCATTAGCATGTTATTGGGAGGTTGTTTACTCCGGGCTAATCACCATCTCTGTCGAGCTCTCTCTCTCTCTCTCTCACTTGCTCGTGCTCCTGCAAAAGTTATATCTACGAACTTTGCATGTCGACCCTCTTGCGGCTGCAGCAGCTCTTGGAATCATCGCATGATTTATTGCGCATTATTCCGGACATACTGCGTGCAACGTACGCGTCGTATAATTACGCGGAGCAGTCTCTCGTGAATATTTTTCAAGGAAGCTTTCCGAGTTATTCAGCCCTGAAATCTCATCCCTCTCGCTCTTTTTCTCTCTTATGCTTGCTCGCTCGACGTGTTTGTATTCCAAGTTATCCGGAGGGCTCGGAGACTACTCGCTCAATGGCCGAGTACAATGCGCGCAAAGCTCGGGAGCAGATGTTAATTACATTCCGAATACGCTACAAAGCTCTTTCTCTACATAATGCGCGACGACATCTCCTTGCCGACTCATCTCTTTTTTACCTGTAGCTGCCTAGAAAGAGCGGGGGGGGGGGGGGATGTGCTTTATTAAAAGCGCAAAAATGCCGTTGTCGCGCGGTATATACATTGCAAGACTCCCGACAAAGCGCATTCTCGCTCGGGTCGCGAACTTAATTCGACTATTCATCTAGCAAAAGTCTTTTCATCCCATATCTCTCTCTTTCTCTCTCTTTACAGAGTGTGTGAGAGAGAGAAAGAGAGAGACTCGAGTCTCAGCGGGTGGCGGGCGGATTTGAATCCGGTTTAGCTGCTATGCAGTGTCGCGTGTCTCGTTGGCGTTAAAATCCATGGAACATACCAGGACAGAGAGAGCGCCAGAAAGGGAGGAAGGCTTTATTGGAAGGAAGCGCAAACTTAATTAAACGAATAAATAACGTAACAAAGAGACGCCAGGTATTTCCTACTACTGCTGCTTCTACTCGGCCCTTTTCCACTCGCGCGATCCGCTTTCACACAGAACTAGGAGACTCTATGCGCTGCTCTTAGCGCTTCTCGGTGCTAACCTTCGAATCAGCGGGACAATGCAGTCGTGTATCGGCAAAGAATAACGAAAATATAAAGGCTCGTCTGAAGAACAAGTATTATATACGTATATATGATATGATGCGTTATTACCGGGGGGACTCGATTACGCTCGGCTCCGCACGTAATATTCGTCAAAGAAGTTAATAAGCAGCCTCTCCATTGTCGACGTCAGGCTATTGTTTTGAATATTTCAATGGACGCGCGACGCCCGGCTGCTTTCTTCTCCACAAAGAGCCGCTTGAATGCCGCCGCTGCTGCTTGCTATATAATTCGAGAAAAAATTTTCATTATTATGCGAGCTGAGACCGATGACGCGGCGCTTTGCCGCGCGGTATCGCATGTCCGCGAGGAGCTGAGCTCGAGAAAAAAGCTGCGCTCGCGCGGCTAATTAAAAACTGACCGTGTACCGTATACAGTGTCGTCGTGTGCTGACGCTTAGGTCAGCATAGCGGCGGCTATACTCGAGCGGCCTATTGCTGAGGTTACGCGCGACGATGCTTATCTGCCCGTAATGCGCACGAAGCGTGAAACCTGCAGCTTTTTTGCCAACCGCCGTTCCCGAACGGGAAAGGGAGAAAGCGAGGGTGAAAAAAAGAAGAAAACTCAGCGAGGATGGTTATACCGCGAGCTCCTCCGCCTTGTTTACTTGGATTTGTATTCAAATTGAGAGAGTGTGTGTGCATTTTTTCCGCCTGTGCTGCGGAATTTTTATCGGAATTTTTTTCTTAATACTGCGGCTACTCGTACTTTGTCGTTCTCTTATCAAAGAAAAAAAAGCAGGCGCAATATAACGAGTAATTAATGCGCCTGGAACGACGCGATCAAAGCAATTGCTACCAATACGTTTTATTGCAGCGAGCAGTCAACGTTCGCGCTTCCCAACCAGTAATCACCCGTAAAAGAAGCTCGTTTGTTATACAGGCTTGTCAGTCTCGCTGCCAAACTTTAATTAAAAAGCCTGTCTAATTAAACGTTTATACGCGGCGACTCGCACGAAAAGCAGCAGCAGCAGCATCGATTCAGACCGGTAGTAGGAAAAGTCGTTAAGGCCATTATTAGCCGAGCAATAATTCGACATGCAATTAACTGCCAGTCCTGGAGTTCGTTCTATTTATAGATGGGAATATCCGAGATATATAGGAGATATGAGCGTCGAACGAGAGAAACAAGAAAAGGGAAGGAGGCCGTTGGGCGTGTAATTCACAAAGTTTTAACAATCGTCTCCCCCCCCTTCTCTCTCTCTCTCTCTCTCTCTCTCTTTGCAAGGGCTGCGTGGCACGCGAGCTGCTCGTGTCTCTAACCGCAAATCTGCCGCTTCCGCGTATAGCTTGATCGAAAGCCTTCGATCTTCCCTTACCTGCGCTGGATTCCGCGAACAAAAAAGGAGGAAAAGAGCGAGAGCAGTATCGCGCGGCAATTTTCCTCGTACCGTTATTTTCCAAATTTCTGAGGGAATTAATTGGATTTTTCGGCGCCTTTGTCGGTGGCAGCTAATTCACCTTTACTTTGATTTATCTGCATGGACGAGCTCGAAGATAGATAGGTACAGGAGTAATGTTTGCAATTAAGCGAAGTAGAGTGGAAGTGCCCGACATTTACCGAAACAGAGCATGGAAAATCAAAGCCGGGCTTTGTCAACGCCCGAGCTTAAAATTCAGACAAAGTATATGCGAAACGTCAAGTCAAGTAACTTGCCCCCCTGCAAATATTTACGACGCAATCTTGGCGAGTTAGCCGGGAGTTTGAGAAACTTTTTTAAAATTAAAAAGCACAAGAGTCCGCGAAGAATTCTCAAAGTCAAATTTGGAATTTTCAAGACTCTGTGGTTTGCTTAAAAAGTCCCAGCGTACGCGTGTTTTTATTTCCCTCGCGCGCCGGAGATATGGCTAAAGTTTTTTATATACCGATGCAAAAATCCGCGGGCGAGAGCACGATAAATTTTGAATAAGCCCCGGGCTCGCGGCGCGCACAAAGTTTTCGCGTCGACGTTTTGCAATTAGTCGCACCTCTCGGGCTGCACCGAAATCCAAAAATCGTCTCGCTTGTCATTTCCTCGGAACGCAGTCAAAATGAATTCCGTGCAAGTCCCCTCCGCAATAAACGCCCGAGAATACAAACGCGAAAGTTCGTATCAAAAGTTGGCCGCGTCCGTAGTTTTGTTGACAGTCGCTCGCTCGCAGCAGGGAGATAGAGAGACGAACGTGTCGGTGGGCGA
Organism: Muscidifurax raptorellus; assembly: GCA_020010945.3. NCBI lineage: Eukaryota > Metazoa > Arthropoda > Insecta > Hymenoptera > Pteromalidae > Muscidifurax > Muscidifurax raptorellus. The sequence goes on along the minus strand of CM052078.1, from coordinate 33,366,722 downwards.
CACTATGTACTGTACACTTTTGTAGGCCGAAAGCGCGGGAATTACCTTTTCGCTGTTCGGCTCGCCCGTCGTAACCTACTTCCCGCCACTTTCTTCATGACTAATGTGGACGAAGCGCAAACAGAGCGGCCCGGATGTGGGGAAACGCTCTATCGAGTGCCATTAATACGCCCACGCGAGGGGGACAGCCTGGGCCACGTGTATATTCCACCCCTCTCGGGCTCTTTTTCTCCCACCCCCGCAGGTGCTGCCGATCGATTTGAATTGCGTTATCGGTACATGCTAATGCGATGCTATACTCACATAGAGACCCAGGAACGTATAGACACTCAATATTTCAGTTGCGGAGAAAAAACAAAGTAATAATATCAAAAAAGTGGGGTTATGTTACGATAGTTCGACAGTAGAAAAGGTTGGGATCGATCAGACACGCTAGTTGAATATTCTCGCATTACCCGAATCGACGTATCCCATTAAAACTAACCTAGCGTGACGAAATCTCTCGCAATGGACTTAGCCCTTCACGCTGTTTATGCTCAACATGTAAGCCTGTTTTGAACAATCCCCCATTAAATAGGTCAATCCTATCAGGGCCCTTCAAAACTATTTTGTCAATTGAATTCATTAGTTCTCCTCTCATCGACAGTATATATCTATACCTCGGTCAATGTTCTCGTTGCAAAGCATATACAAACACGAGCCCGTCCATTTTCCACGAAACGACGTTCTCCTGTACTCTAGAAACTTGCCGAATAATAAAGTAAGCCGCCGAAGAAGTTTTCGCGAAAAGCAACGTCGTCTGCTTTACATAACAAAATGAGTTAGTTGTACTGCCGCAACGGGACATTTGTCGGTGTCGCGGCTGACAATAAGTCTCGAGACATCAGTGGGACGTTCGCGCACGCGGACCTCGTCATCGTTGTGTCGCGACGACGACCTCCTACGAGCCGTTTGAGGGACTATATCGTTCTTCGTTTATGCGTCGCAGGTGTCTTATTAAACACGATGCACTTGCAGATTACGCTATCCAAACATCTGTTTCCGTTTACGTAAGAGTGTATGCGTCGTCTTTCAATTACCGCTTGACGTTTCTTCTGTGTTGTGTACCTATTATATAGGCTATGCATTTTTATTTGCAAATTATAAGCAATAATGCAAAGAGAAGCATGAACCAACTAATGTATACATTTTTATTATTTATTTTTCAGGTGAGTAACTTCCGTCCTTTTTCGAAAAAATGATGCATCGGACGGTAAGTCGAGACGCAAAACAATATATAGGTGCGGAAAGGGCCGTGCTTTGTATAGAACTGACCCGATAATATAATAATACCGCGGGTCAAAGAGGAGGGGGGGGGGCAAACGAGCATATATGGACGATATATACACGTGGCTCGGGCACAGCGTTGTTTCATAAATTCGCTTTCGACTCTATTACTTTGACCGGCGGCGAATGGAAATGCAAAAGAGAGCCAGCGGAGCAGCCGCGTAAATCATTAGTTTTATCAGGCTCATCCAGTTCGTATTTCCGCTTTATCTATCGGACTAACTGGCCATTCGTTTAAAAAGAGTGAAAGAGAGAGGCTGGCCAGAGAAAGCAACAAAAAATCGTAAAACAATGGTCAATCCGGCCATAGAAGCACCGCGAGAAAGAGTTTGTGTTTTTGTGTGTGTGTGTGTGTGTGTGTGTGTGTGTGTGTGTGTGTGTGTGTGTGTGTGTGTGTGTGTGTGTGAGAACTATAGCTCGGAGCAAAATACTGTCATGGACTATTCCGTTGAGAGCTTTTCGCTTAATCGTCTGCGCAATCGCAATGCATGTCGTCCCTATACGTCAAGTAATTTATTTTTCCAACGGCGGCCCGTCAAAGAGCTTGCGCCCGAACGAAGCTTCACCTTCGAATCTTTTATTTATTCCTCTCTCTCTCTTTCTCTCTCTCTCTCTCTCTCTCTCTCTCTCTCTCTCTGTCTCTCTCTCTGTCTCTCTCTCCCATGGCCATTTTTTTGCTGCTTCCCGCCCGTTTACTTCTGTGTCTCGCTTTTTGCCTTTCGCGCAAACTCGCCTCTATTATTTTTATTATTTTCGCTCTTTCACTCCTTTTTCCTCGTCCGCCCTCTTAATTACGAGTACTGAGCAAAGAGCCAGCGCCCGGTTGTTTCACAAAGTCGTTATGCTCTTAAAAGATTATGAAAAGTAACTTCCTTAGTGTCTTCTCTCGCTTCTTCTTTTTTTTCACGTGTTTGAAGAAAAATCGCGCAAGCTCTCGCTCTCTTTCACCCCCTTTGTGCCGCTGTGTGCAGCTGCAGGCTTGTTATCTCCTCCCGTCTGCACCCTCCAACTCCTCGATCGAATATAATATAGCGTTTGTATGAAAGGCGCGCTTCTTCATTATGCGAATAACAATTATTAGCGCTCTGCTGCGAGATGTGCTATTAATCGCCTATCACGGCAATTATGAAAATTTGCAAGCTCGCAAACATTTTTTATATATATTGGGAAACCTTTAGGGCTATCACACGGAAATATGAATGAAGGCACGGCGAGGAATACGGAGGAACCTTTGTTCCTTCATGTGCCTCCGTGTTCCTCCATGTGTCTGGTTGTGTTTGTTTACAAGTGTATCGCGGTTGCTGAACTATTAAAAACTATTGAAAATGAATACTTTTGAAATTTCACTTCAGGGCAAATTTAAACAAAATTTGCCCTGAAGTATAAGTATTTACCCTTACTTATAATGGTTATTTTATTAATGTAATGCACTTTCCGAATATTGTAAAAGCACAAATGACAATTATTAAATAATTTCTTCTAAAAATTATCGATTTTCATTAACTTTTCATAGTTTTAGCGACCACGAAACGTTTGTAAACAAATACAACGAGACACATACAAGAATACTAAGGCACATTACACTGGCCTTTGTTCGTTCAAATTGTATGATCCTATGAAGACTAAAACAAGTCAAAAGGTATATTTTAATGTCCCAACTTTAGAGTATTATAAAGTAAAGAAATTCATCCAGGACCTGGTGTAAACTTGAGGTTTAATTCATATACTTTGAGTTTATGAGGTGCTGGGCGAATTTAATTTACGCTAATACTGTAAAAAAGGCAAATTAAAAAGGCCTTATTAATCGCAGGAATTTTCTTTGTAGGGCCCGACAAAATATTGTATATAATCTGCGTTAACTAACCCGCAATCTTTACGCAGCAAGAAAGTCCAGCAAATTTACCAGCAGCTGTTTGCAAAACGGAAGCTTCTTTTGTTCCTTCCTCTTGAAACTTCATTATTTTTTTACAGCTATAATTTATTAGCAAGTAAATCCTCTAACCAACTGTTAATTTTAGCAGTGTCTAAAATATTAGTGATCAAATATTATATAGACATTTATGATGAAATTTTTTACAATAAATCATGAATACTTACCTGTAGAAAAATATCTTTGTTTTATATTAAAATTGGGTAACGAAAGAAATGATTAATTCAATAAAAGACAAAAATATGGCTTAATTTTTTTAATTGCTTTTTATTACATTCATGCGATATAAAAAATGAATTATAGCTTGCTTGGTCACTAAATATAATAAAATTTGTCGTATTTAAACTTACAATATTTATTTACGTCAGTATGATACATGTGTTAAGATGCGTACAAACTCTGTTTTGTAATGTATTGAATATAATTAATGATCATTCAATACGTTCTATTAATATATTTTATTGTTTCTTCATTTTTAAATAAAATAAAGCAAGTTGCCTTCTAAAACATCAATGTTCACTATTTCGTCTGATATTTACAACTATAAATATCATATCGATTACGAAGGTATAGTTTCAATGGAATTCATTAATAATAATGTCGAAGAAATAAGTTGTTCTGTTTACTTTTGTAATGTAACCGAAAGATACCCAGCCTATTAATGATTCTACTTACTGATTTTAAATAATTGATTTTTGTATGCAAGACTCTGTGCATATTCAGAGTCAAGAATTTTGTTTACTGCTAAATTTGCTTGATCGTATTTAACCCCGCTCTTTCGTCGAATTAATAAATCTAATAATAATAAATTGCTATTAGTGCAAAATAAAGAACTATTAAATATTACATCGTCTGCAATAGGTGGATCATCGCTTATTAATGTTTTTGTTATGCTGGAACATTCTGTAGATATCGGAAGAATATTTAATAATTCCATTGTTTCGATTACATTATTGCTCACCATGATCGAATCTTCTTTATAGATGTTTTTGTCTTGCTTCTTAAACCACTGGCTTATTTTATTCAACGGATTCAAATACTCAAATGCTACTAAGCTACTTCCTAAAAGGTTGACAATGTTATTTAAAAGGGCTGATTTAATACTACTAGAAGCTTTACTTGTCGTAAACGAATTGTTTTCGGTATCAATTAAAAGTTCTTTTAAACTTCGCCGTTCTCTATATAGTTTCATTTTTTTACGTTGCAATGTTCCTGATAATGTTTCGTCCAAGTTATAATACTTATCCAAATTACCGCTTAAACATACAGTACTTTCGTCATCAACATGTTGACCGGCACCTTCTAACTCGATATTCATAGGTTGATCAAGATATAACTCTAAGCTTTCAAAGTCAGTGTCATAATCATCGCCAATATATCTAAGTTTCATGCTCCACATAGCATACGGACTGAGTAAAGGTACGTTATTATAAACTTTATTATGAACGTTATTACCATTCTTAGTATCATCATTATTACCATGTACGTTATCAGTGCCTAATATATGTTTAAAAGTGACACTACGACTTGTAATTACATGAATTTTTTCATCGCATTTGTAATAAGAATTTCCAAAATGTGTCATTATTATTCGAAAATTACTTATTTTTGCATCGAAATTACGTTGCAATGACTCGTCTGCTAGTTTAAAACGAATACCTATATCTTTGAATTTTATTGCATTATCTCTGTGACCGTTCTTAACATCTGATTTTATGAATATTTTTTCTCCACGTAAAAGTTGTGTGATTTCTTTTTTATATTCTTCATAATTCCACGTAAAAAAAGGTTTATTTATAGGTTTAGAATAAATAGCATGAGGAAATATATCTTCATCTTCTTGTGTATACACATTCTGAATTTCGGATAGTTTTTTATTTAAATCGTGTATCAATGTTGTAGCGTTTTCTACTAAAATATCGATGTTTTCTGGATTGTGATCGGTTGATAAATTATAACCTGATAAATAACGATCCGCAAATGGGTATATATATTGTCCAAATGCTTTTATAACTGTCTCATATCTTTCTAATATAATATTTCTCTGTATAATCAGCATAAGTTGGTCAACCTCAGCTTTTAATGTTTCATCACCAATTTCTTTGACTCCATTAGAGTTAAGATTCGCAATGTATTTAGCGAAATCTGCTCTGTCTTGATTATCTTGTATACGGTCATATATGATAATCATAGTAGTTATACCTTCATTTAATTTTTCTACAAAATGGATGAAATCTTCTTGAACTTTATACCCTTCTGTCATTTTTGTTATTTTACGTTTAAAATCTTTCAGATTACTTTGAACTTTCCATTTACTTATATCAAGAGCGGTATGAGACTTACCGTTTGCGCTTTTTTGCGTTTCTTCGGCAATTTTTCGTATATTATCACACATAGGAATGATTGCTTCGTAAATATCGTTTTCATATTTTTCCAATTCCTTTAAATCTGCTTCTTTTTTCCTAATCGCACTACTTATTTGTTCTATTTTATCTTGGTCACTGCGAATTTTTTTATAACAGTCTAACGTCACTTGACTCATTTTTAAAACTTTTTGCATATTCTCCAAAGTTTGAAATTGTTTATCATTTTTACTAGATTCGGCTTTGCGCTCTTTTATTAAATCACTTTTCTTTTTTAACAAATCGGCCATATCGACGCGTATTTCACTGATCTTATTAACAGATTCAAGATCGGAAGAAAGTTCGCCAGACGTTTCTGGATTAACAATATTTTTAGCATCTGATAATATTTGTTGGATTTCATCTCGATCGTCACCTTCCATATTTTCTAATTCTTTTTCCAAATCATTAATTTGCTCTTTAAAAAGCTCCTTTTTCTCTTTTAATTTATCTGCTATTGACGATATTGAATTTGTAACCGCAGCTGGTAGTTCTGCAACTTTTTCATATAATGGATTATCTTTATCATTTAAAAATAATGTTTCACCAATATTAGCTCCTACACTCATAGCTGTGCCAGCTGCCACGCCAACGGGACCTGCAAAACCCAAAAATTGACTTATCGTTTTTGTAACTCCCAAAAGAGATTTAAACACGAATTTATTTTGCAATTCTTGTTGACTGTTAACTAGGTCCTCCTTTTCTTTCATAGCTTGATTTTGTCGAGAAATTGTATCATTTATCAACTCATCTATTCCATCGTCGATTTCTTTCAAAATGCTATCGATTTCTGGAGTTATTTGATTTTCAATAAACATTTGAGCCTCACTTGATTTGTCCTCTATCGATTTCTGATAATTTTTGTTAAATTTGTGTATTGACGCTATATTATTCAAATCGTTGAATTGGTTGAATTCATCTTTGACAGATTTTAAATATTCCGATAGATTCAAAACTAATATACCAGCATTATGATTTTTAAGCCTGTTTATTTTGCTTTGAGTAGCTGCAGATAAGTAATTAAGTACATTCCGATAATCTTGTAGCTTTTCGTCTTTTTTTATTACATCAGTCCTGAATATTGGGTTATTGGCGTAGTGGTTAATCCTACGCAATAACGATTGGTAAAGAGGTAAAAACTGAGACTTGTTATTTGATTTATAAAAATGATTCTCCAAATATTGCATTTCCTTAACAAATCCTTGCGTGTCATACAAATCTTCTGTGACTTGGTGGTTTTCTAATTGTTCTATAAAGTCTTTTAAAAAATTTCCTCTAACATTATTATAAATGTTTTCCCGTACATAGTTTTTGTATTCATGTATCATGTTAGTTGGTGCTTCCATGTCTACAACTACAGGTTCTTCTATACCGATGGTATTCATGCCACTTGTACCGTTCTTGCCTGGATGACATTTTAGATTATCATAATGAACAATATTGTAATATTCAAAGTGCGGTGTAAGAATGCTGGCCCAATTAATATACCAAGTCATGTCCATCTTAATATTCTTTCCAGAATTGCCTGCAACATCACCTGTGCCTGCTATACCGTCAGCTCCTTTTTCCCCATCAGTATTATTAACTTTAAATTTAGGGTCATTTTCAAGTGGAATAAGAATAATTTTTTGTGCGTGCCCGCCTACTCCGCCTGCCCCACCATGACCACCGTTACCTCCGTCGGTACAATTTTTACCATACAGATAACACTTTCCAGAATAAGCATATCTAACATTGCAAGGGTTCCAATTACCATAACAGCCAATACCACAAAGGTCTTCTGGTGCAGTCCCATCTATTCCTCTATGGCCGTTACCTCCATCTTGTCCTGGGCCACCTCTGCCTCCATTGACAGAAATACTAAGATTTTCACCATTAATAAAAGTTTTTCCAATACCTAGCAAATGTCCGGATGTACCACCTGGTTTTCCAGGATTACCATGCTCGCCATCTCTTGCACGTGGTTTTCGGCTATCTTGGCCATCTCGCGCTCGTTTTAAAGAGACGGATTTCGCAGACACACCGTCTAATATTATTTTTCTTGTATTTATGATATCCCATGTTGGAGCTATGATAGATAGATGTACTTGTTCGCCAGTTTTATCAAAATCAGAGTCAATGAATACCTTATTCAATGCAAACATTTTAATAGATTTCGGCTTCATGCAATTGGATTCTTTAGCTAATTGATCAATATCTTGAAGTTTTATATAGTTGCCTTGTATTGTTAATTTGTCATCGTTGCATGATGTGTCAAGTGTATATAATAAAGTCGAATATATTATATTATTCAATAAATATAATTTCGACGGATTTAATCTCACATTCTCAATAGCTTTGTATTCTTTTTCGAAGTTTTCATTGCTTACTTTGCTTACAAATATTTTTATATCTTCAATAGTAATTCTTGATTCATATTCATTACCTTCTATAAGAGACATAAATTCGTCAGCAATTAGAGTATATTTGTCATCCCATATTTGCACATCATACTTCGAAAGAACATTGTACAACTTAATTAAAAAATTGTACCATTTTTCTGAGTGACTTAAATACTCAACAGTGTCCACTAAACCTTTGACGCTTTGTAATGATTTTAGTGCGATTGTGCGATTTTTCATAGCCTCTATAAAATTTAAATAACCAATGTGATCTTCGATATTTGAAATATTTGAGCTGAAATTACTAATATGCGAATCGTTTATACTTTGAGTAATTATGTTAACTAATTTCTTAGATTTTGTAAGTCCCTTCAAAGACAATGCTTCTTTGGTATTCGACCATGTTTTATATCCTAGAACGAATGTATCATGTAAATAGTCAATGTCATACAGTGTTTCTTCCTGGCTTTGATAATACTTTTGGACTTCTTGCGCAATATTTTCTACATCCAAAGCTATATTTTTCTCTATTTTATTTCTTAATCTACGCAAATAAATTGTTGAGTTTGGAGGCAAAGTATACTTAAAGTCGTCTGTATTGTGTTTAGTAGTTATAATATTCTTCTGTACTATTTTTTTAAGCAATTCTTTATTTTTTTGTAATACTTTATCTTTTTGAAGTTTTATTAAGTTGGAAGGCCTTTTAAAAATACCTATATTTGAATAATCGTGATCGTTTTTTGTTAATAAAATATCAATGAATTCAACTGCCTTCCTATTATACTTTGAAAGTTCTTCAGCTTTTAAGCCTTTCAAATAGTGGCTTCTAACGTTTCTTAGAAATTCAGCAACCTTTTCTTTAAATACCTTGTCAGTGAGCAACTCCTTATTTTCTTTGCGTTCATTATCAACTTTTGTAATTACAAGAGCTATACTATTTTTAAATTTGTTTACATTATCAATAAAGCTCACTACCTGTTTAATTAGTGATATAAGATCTTGTTTATCTACTGTTTTTGTATCTGGTGAATATGAAATAGTAAAGACTAATTTTACTTTATCAGCAGACTCGATTACTCTTTTCATAAAGTAAGTTTTGGCTATATCTTCGGCTACACTTTGAACTTTATTAAATCCAGGAAAATCATAAAATGCGGTGTTAGTTTTAGTATCTACTAGCAAATTGGGAAAAATGACTTTTGTTGAACGGGTAAGAACGTCCTCTGTTTCATCTTTTATTATTAATTTATCTTGATCTTCTGCTGCTATCAAATTATTATCTCTGTCAGTAATAAATTGTGTAAAAATAGTTTTTCCTGAGCCTGTATTACCCAATATTAGTACTATATCTTTTTGCGTGCTGTATCTAATCTTCTTCTTCAAAAGTTTTAAAATTTGTTCTATTTCGTGTTCATCTACATAGAGAGGTATTGTCGATTTAATATCCTGCGTATTAATATTTGAATTTACACGAATTTTCGATTTTTTAGAATTTTTTACTGACATTGCCATTTTGCACTTTAAAATACTTCAATCTTATACGGAGTTTATTGTCTATCCCAATTTTAATTAAAATGTTAAGATTTAATATATGAAAAATAAATTAATTTATTAATAATTATTAAATAGTGAAATATAGAAATTGTATTACGAATATCGTTCTAAATCTTCAAATTATTACTTAAGTTGATTCTGAAAGAAAAAAATTACTTTTTAAGTATAGATTTGAAGAGCATTTTCAGGGATGCTTTGATTTGTTATATTAACTTACTATATGTTATAGTTTTAATGAAGTTTCTTCCACGTAGTAGATACAAAGCCATGATTTAACATATCTGCAATTCAATGATGACCCTATAATGAACATAATTTTTAAAATATTTATAATTTTAAATAAGTATCATCTAACTTTCTAATATTCATTATTAGCATACGTATGTACTTCTATCAAACAAATGCATGATAATCATACGTGTTGTATTTTCTTTTTATTTTACAGAACATAACGTAAAGTCATTAATGATACTTTTTTAAAATGTGTATACCTGCCAAGGTGTTCTTTAAAATTATTCTAGTATGAAACCAACGATTTACGAAAAAGTTATTGTCTTCCTTAAAAAGAATGATTGCGATAATATATCGAATGTATCGAATTGACAGGTTCCTCATTTGCCTTTCGCTTATGTTTGTGTCTTATTCTTTTATAGTTAGAATATCTTTACAAATCTGAATAGTCTTAAATATTTCTTACATGTGACGTATTTACTTTTTACTTTATATATACCGTAGATAGAAGTATCGAATTTGTTGTGTGAAAGTAGTGCCAAAGCAAGCGTCTGGTGGTTCATAACCTAAAAACAACGCTGATCGTAGATTTGAAAGTTCGCGTTTTCTCGCAAATTTCACTTGCACAGTTAAAACTTTTTATTCTAAACCTTTGACAGTTGACGTTCAATTTTTTAAAATGATTTTTCTTACAAAAATGAGGGATCATTTTCTTAATTTTCTGATCGGTTGATCAGTTGAACAAAAAGTAATTTTTTAAAGAGAATAGACTATAAGTAAATTTTTATAGATGATGATTTACTCCAGTACACGAAACCTCTTAATCATTAATTATTATTCAGAAACCTGATTTTAACAAATTTTCTTTATAACTTAAATGTTTAGTTATAATTAAATATGAATTTCTTTAATCTCAACAACTATATTAAGGATAATTTAATCTCAACCATTATATTAAAGAAAAAATGTAAAGAACCCGCAAGGCGCGTCTAAAGTTGCTAATTTTTAAAACTAACTCGTACATTTCATGTTCTCGCTGCAGGCTAGTATATTTGGAAATTTATATAACTATCTTATAATAAATTTATGAATATCTGAGTGCAGAGAATAATCTCCCTTTATGAAGAACCAGTCAGTACAAACATAATTAAATTGTAATAAGTTTTTGCTATATTTCAAAATAGGAAATGTGCTATGGTGGCAGTTATTGTAATGGGTTAACAAAAAGTAAAGCATCTTAAAATATAGGTATCTGTTTAGTTGCCTTGAAATGTAAAAAACACAAAATTACTCTTCCGACAAATTACGCGTCGTACTTTGGAATAGTAAATATTTCATTTTCTTATAGAATAAAGCTATAAAAATATGAGTATTCAAAAAAAGAGAGAAAGTCACTCTTCCGACTAGAATAATACAGTTTCTTCCGCGGTTATCTTTTATAGTTTATTTGTAATTAAGGCTCATTAACGATTTCGTGTTTCAAATGTTTTCAATTTTACACATGCTTTGTAAATGATATGTTATAGCACTTACTGTAAGTTGATAATCTCATTATTCAAATGGAAAATAATTTATATACTTAGAAAAAATTTGAATGTTAAGAAATAACTTACCTTTACCAGAAAATAAGTAGTTGAGAACTTTACTGATTAACAAGATTTAATGTGGCACGATGAAGATCATAAAAAAGACTACCAAGTAGAGCAGACTAAATATGATCTACTTATACTCTAAGATAGATAAGAAAATAATTATTTTATGCATGCCGATCGACGATGTCAATACATAGATTTTATTGTCACTTGATCAAATGTCTAATGTACGACTATCTGAAAAATCACTTGTTTAAACTTTATAAATTTGAATATAAAAACATCGATATTCCATATTAATATCATATTACAATAACAAGAGTGATATTGATTCTATTGAAATGTTATCTTATTTGAATTCAAATAGTGAATCCATAAGTGTGAGTTTACATATTTCTTGGCAAAGTTATTGATACAATTCCAAACAAAATGCCGATACTCGTTCAGAAACGTTCAGTTCTTTCTTAAAAAGTGCATCGAGCTTCAATGCACAATAGACACTTTAGGACATTCATTTTTAAATAAGCCATTGGTTGTTCTTTATATTATTTTTATTTCATCGAAAAGTGTGTTTATTCTACGTTCTTTAAATAGTATTCAAAATATTGACAACTGTCAGATATAAGTAATTGCCTGGACTTAACGAATACTAATTAGAGGTAACTATATAAAAATACTTAATTCTATACAGTTGTATTTTTTTTCTTACTGTATAAAAGGAAATTCAATATTTGTACACTCGAAATCTTGAAACTCGTTTCCAATCATTAAGTTGACACATGTTTAGCTAGAAAATTACGATACAAAGCACATAGTTACTATCTATATAGCTTTCCTGGCAAAAAGCATATTTGAAGAAATCAATATTTTTCCTTAAATTCTGGTTTTACCAGTTTAGCATACTTCGAACTAACCACGCTTGCACAATATGTGAATTGTACACATTAAAAATAATAGAGCTATTGAAAAATAAGAAAAATAGGGGGCGCGATGTTATTCACAAATTTATGCAAAAATAGACGGCGAACACACCAGTCATATAGTCCGCTACACTAACCATGCACGCGTAAAGCCTGTTTACCGATCTTTGTTAGAGAGCACGATGCTGTAGCTGCTGCCGCATGTAAGCGGATATAAACTTGGTCGATGCGTGTTTCGCGAGTTGTGCGTGCTCGCGGGAGGATATTTCTAACTCCCGCGCAGCAGTGTTTACGGGCTTCGCGGTCGTCGCACTGGCTAAATCCGGGATTCTTAAGGGGACAAACCACCTTTAAAATCTGAAACAAAAAATTCAATATTAGATTTTAATTTTAATACACTCTCCCTTCTCAACCACAAATTCATCACCATATGGCTTTTTATCACTCATTGATTTAAAAACTTTTGAATCACCGTGGCCAATGTAGTGGTAGTATTTAACACCGTAAAGTACTTCTGAACGTTCAAAAATTTCACATATTCCATCCACTTCCGTTTTTCCTGCACTACCTTGGTGGTTGGCAGTGCAAGATGCTTCATGCTCTTCGTACCACTCCAGATATTCTTCTGACTCCTTCTTGCCTTCCCACTTAGAACACTGTTTGCAATAACTATTTTTTATTGGAACATCTAAAACCTTGCCAGTCCTATTTCCTATAAGGCTAGCAAGTCCTTGTAGCATTGAAAAACCTTTCTTCCTCCACGACCCATCACCAGAAACATCCAATCCAAGTACTGCTTTTTTCATAGAATCTTCTGCAACCTCCTGGCAAACTTCGCTTAACTGCTTGTTGATTTTGTCAAACGCAGATTGAGCAATTGGCTTTAATAAGTCCATGATGCCAGAAAAAGTTGATAGACCAGGGTGTCCATGGCCAAGTGCACGAGCAGCAAGAACAGATCTTCGGTTTACTGCCCATGCATTCCCTCTTGGTCCAACTTTTTCACTTGAATTGATTGAAGCAATCTGCTTACACTTTACACACACAATATCAACTTTGAACCCGAAGCCTTGTACACTAGACTCACTAAATGTTACTTTACCGTTGCACTTATTGCATGCTAAAATGTCCTGAAGTGCAGGGAATAGAATATTGATGTCAATAATTCTATTTTTTGTATCACTAATAGAGTCTTTGACCACTGTTGCACTTTTAAGTTTTTTTGCACTCCAATTCTCTTGGCCTCTTCTTAGCTCTCCCTCGAGAATACTTACTGTCAGGATGAGTACTTTGAAGTCTTCCCTTCTTATCCCTCGAAGACATTTTGCACAAATTTTACTGCACACACACACACACACACACACACACACACACACACACACACACACACACACACACAAATTGTCAAGAAAAAAAAAGAAAACACGCAAATGAATTTTAAAAACGGATTTGTTTAAAATTGCCACCTCTAACACAAACAAATATCGAAATAAAAAAAATTCGATTTTTTGAAGATTCAAAGGTGGTTTGTCCCCTTAATACGCACCATGTACAAGCTAACGTTGCCGCACACGCGAACGCATTCTGCTAGGGCGTCAATAACGACGAAATTTTATATGACTGATGCGCACCTACACGCTGCTGCGCCGACTCTAAGTTCTGAGAGACCGCCTTTTCATTAACCGCCGACTCGCTATAATTATTTCGGACGCTGGATTCATCCTCTTAATTTGTCGGGCGAGAAAAATGCAGCGCGCCGTATTCAATTTTGATGATGTTGTTAGAGTATAACCCAGGGAACAGAGAAGCTCTTATGCCAAGCACGAAATTATCTCCGATGTTGGTGCGTTTTCTTCTGATCTTTCGTTTTCAGAGTAAGCGTGACCGAATTCACTTTTGACTCATCTTCATTGCACCGATATTCTTTCGTTATCACATAATATAGACTCGATTTTTATTGCTCAAATTTAAATATATTTCGGTAAACTAGAAATCAATAAACTGTCCATTTCAACACCATCAGTTTGAATTATATATGGTCGCAGTAGGATCGTTTGATAAAAAGAATTCTTGCGATATATATGTATACTTAATAACTCACCTACAAAAGCCGAAAATTTCTCTCGCGAGCAATATTAATCCACCGGACTCTCTCTGTCTCCCTCTCTCTCTCTCTCTCTCTCTCTCTCTCTCTCTCTCTCTCTCTCTCTCTCTCTCTCTCTCTCTCTCTCTACCGGTAGCTATTTTCGTCGAGAGAGTGCGAAGTGAGTTGTGATACTCTCCTCCTACTCCTCGTCTCGCAGTCGCGTACAACTGTCTGTCGGCATAGTGGCATGGCGGTGGCGGCGGCGGCGGCGGCGAGAGAGATGACGCTTATGTTTAGATTCGAGAATTCGCGAATCTTTCCTCCCACTCTGCGAGGATTGCCCGAGTTGGCCAGTATAGCCGGTATAGTAGCAGCAACGCGTGCAGGGTGTCAAATTACCGTCATCAAAGGTCCATTTTCTCTATGCCGTTCGTCGTTGCGATTAATGGACTTGCATTTTTCTTCGGAATCCAGGCGATATCGCCGCTGAGAGCTAGTGCACGCATTGTTGGCTCCTTCGGACACTCGCTTATAATACAAATTGATGTTTGATGTATTGAATAGAATATAGAAATCTGAAAATAGTTTGACATTGCAAAATCACTCGGCTGCTGAATATACGTGATGAACTATGCGAGCTTGCGAGAATATTCATTTTTTGCGGTCCCCGTTGCAACCATTTGTCAAGTGTCATGCATTATTCCGTGCCAAACAAACATATCGACTCTGCCAAATGCAAAATTCATAAGCGAGCCTTCTGTTTGTAAAATTCAAATTCATCCTCCGATTGGCCTACTACCGTAGGAAAGAAACATTTTCCCAGCATCACAAAAATTCGTAAGTGTAGTAAATCAACAATAGCTTTCGACGAGGCAATTAAGCCCACAAAGAGTGATAAATGCATTAATTTACACGTCAGTATAAAGCGAAATTTGGAAAGGGTATATAACATAAGCGCGGCGCGTCGATTGAAAAATGCCCGCGCCACCGCGAAAGCTCTCACGTACACACACACAAAATAGGTCGAGGGGACGGAGAGTCGCGCGTATTATAATGGTCTGGCGCAGCAGCTAGCTCTCGTCCGATCATTTGTAGTTGAAGCGCGGCCAAGTTTCGATATATACCCCCGGCGAGACTCAATGAGGTGAAGCAGCGGAGATTGTGTGCGCCGAGCTTAATTAAGAATTAATAGCCAAGGCCCGTTAGCCGCGAATTAGCGCGTGTACCTACTACCGATCGGACTCTCGACGATGGTATAAGCGCGCAGTTTCGCGAGTGATGCGCGTTCTACGGGCTCAACTTTGTAATTGACCGACTGTGGATTCTCTTGTATGTGTGTGTGTGTGTGTGTGTGCTCCGGATTTCGAATGGTGATTTTCGAGAGCCTGATGTCATGACGGTGTTGGGGATTTACTTTTTGCGTAGAACGTGCTCTGCTTTAATTAAGGAAAAATATTAGATGAAAAGTTGTAAAAAGGAGACTACCATAATGAGGCCAAATAATGTTAAAATTAATTTCTCTTGCTTCAGCCCCCTCGAGCTACGTTTTCTCATAATTTTTAATTACAACGAGTCTCGAAAGAATGCCCAGCTCTTCAACTTTCTCCCGCAAAACGTATTTGTCTGCTATAACATCGCATATAATCATTCTGTTCCAAAAGCCGTTCTCGTTTTATAATTCACGAGAGCGTCAACAGGGTGCCCTAGTCCAAGCCGCGACCAGCACGACTTCCGCAAAGCACTCGAGTAAAAATTAAACTCACTCCCGAGAAACCCGAAAAAGTATTAAGGCTACGCGATACCCTGCTCGGCGGCCGCGCACTTTCGCAATTTCGACCCAATGATCCTCGGGCTACATTCCACGTCTTTGTTTAACCCATCCAATCGCTTATACCTACAGTGCGTCGTCGGCACGTCCGAGGCGTCGGCTCGTATAAAGCGGACTTTCTCTCCTCTTCCCGGACGGCTGCGCCGGACATTATCGCCGGCCGCGCACGTCCTGGATCTCCTCTCCGAGCTTCTCCGATTCCGGCGAGAGAGAAAACGTTTTCTTTATGAACGGTAATTCGTCGCACGCGTCGCAGCGAGGGAGAGAGCCACGTGATGCGCGAGTCAATCTCTCGAGAGAGGGAGGGTGGCTATGTGTGGCGGCGAGGTCTGCACTTTTTCTTGGATTTTTCTCGTATATAATAGATAGTACGGAGCTTCTTCTCGGGTTTATGTTTTGACAAATTAATAAGCGGCCCATATCCAGGCAACAGTGCCGAGTGTTTCGCCTGATGTGGGGTGTGGGAGAACGTAATTGATAAGACTTTAGAGGTTATTTTAGCGTTTAAGTATATATCTTGCTGTACACGATGAAGAATTTCGTACAATAACTTTCTTATCATTTTCGACAATATATTTGCCTATCTCCGAGCGTGCATTCTCGAGAAAACAAATTACCCACTCGCCAAAATAATCCACGCAGCGTATATGTCTCGGCCATATTTTTATTATCAGCTCTCGAAAGCATCGATTTTCCTAGCTCGGAACAGAAGACTCGCTTCTTAAGCGCGCGCGCGCACACACACACACACACATACACACACACACACATACATTGTAGCCAGTAATGCGCGCAATAGCCCTCCTTCCCGCCGGTAAAGAAAATATTTTTCAGTCCGAGATTGAATGAATTTTACAGGCGCCGCACCAGTAAAAAAGCAGCTCCCGTGGATTTTTCAGCGCGACAGCGGAGCCACTCGGCCTCGTAAAGTTATTTTGACTCGGACCCGTCTGCAGTGCTGCGCGCGCGGTACCCATCCAATAACACTCGACTTTACGATCCCGCGACGCTACGCTACATAAAGGTATTGAATTAGAAGCGAGTTGAGGTTACGTCCATAGTTGGCATCCTCCTCGTCGTGGTCCGAACATCCTCAGTTGGTCCCTCAACATCACCCTCCTACCATCAGCGCGGCAAGATTTACGGTCGTATCTATGCTCGATTACTTTGCGACGTCCTGATTTTTCTCTTTGGGAATGACGTAATAGTGAGCTTTTACTGCACCGCTTGTGGCAGGGGAAAAATCCGGAAAGTCGTACTGAATATTCAGTAGAGCGACGTATATATATATATACATGTCCATGCCTGCGAAGAGTATTTTTTATTTATACACGTAATCCTGCTCGTCCAAAAAAAAAAGGAAAAAAGTTCCCTCCTGACATAGAGCTCCATTAAAATTCGCGCGCGCGCGCGCGCTTTCGAATGAATTCAAAATCCTCCGCTACACCGTACAACTTGATACAACCCGCAGTCAGTCGTTCGTGTTACGCGACAAGTCGCGTATGCTCTCGACAGGGCGCAAATGGAAATTAATTGCGCGAAAAAGCGCGACCAACTCGCGGTGATCCCCGAAAAACCAACAACAAATGCAAAACGAAATTAAAACCGCGCGCATTCATCCAGTACGCGCCGCGCGACGAATCACGATTCGCACAGCGAGAGCTTTTGTAAAGCTCTCTCCGGTATGTGTGGCCGCGTTACCATGACGCTCGCGCATAAAAGAGAGCCCCGATAATTACGTCCCGTAGTTTTATCAAAGTCTCGCGCGCGCACGATGTCAAAGCGTAGAGTACTTTTTGAGATATAAATATTGATAACAGCCGCCCTCGCTCCGAGGAAACGATACAGCTTCGCACGAAGGACGGCTGTCTCGCCATGGAAAAATGCGCGCGTGTTCGGTGGTCCCTTTGTCGGCGCGTCTGTCGCTTCTTTTTCTTTTTGGCTCGGCGGTTCGTCCTGTCCGTCTATCCGACTTTTTCGTAAATACGAGAACTGACCATCGCTACCGTCACGACGCGGATATAACCAGTTTGTGATGCGGTGAATGAGCTGCACGAAGCTTTTTGACAAAGAGATTCGTATAATTTTTTTTCAAGGATTCCTGGAGTTGCGATTCAAATTCAGCCCTGAATTTATCAACAGCCGCATGCCTTTTGATTTAGCGTAAAGCGAAATCGCTTTAAATGAAATTAATTCCACATTAGCGGAATTCGACTTTTCAAGAAAATAGAGGCACCCACCTATAGAGGCAAAATTAAGTCACTCTTTGCAAGCGGTAAATTTCAAAATTCGGACTCATGCGCGGGTTTCAAATTAGCAGCGCAGCTATTCATACAGTTTCACCTAAAACAAACCTGCACTGCTAGCGTAATTCAACCGCGATCTCTCAACCCTCATCGAAAAGTCAAAAAGAACCCTTCTCCAGCGAATATCTCCCATCCACCCTTGATAAACAACAGGCGCGCGTATACACTGCACACAGAGAGCTGAGCGACGCGTCCGCTAGTCATAATTATACCCTCGTGGAATTCGATCCACGCGAAATACGCCAGGCGCCACCTGGCCATCAGCAGCTCCCGCACACGCGAGCTTCAAACTTGCCGCGCAGCTTTGTATGCCTGTCCCTCTCGCTCTGTTCGCTCGCGTTACTCGATAAGGTCCGAATTTTATATACCAAGCCAGTAGAGCGTAAAAGACGAATTAATTAGGCAACTTTTTCAATACCGACGAGATCACGAGTATCCCCCGTTTTTTTCCTGCGCGATATGATGGACGACGACGAGGCGGAAAGTCTATTATATATATGTAGCGCGCGGCGACGAAAAATTTCAGAGGGGCGAGAATTTCCCCGATGATTTTTCGGAGCTGCATGCAGTACGGGTTTTAATTAAGCGAGTTATCGCGCGCTCTCTTACACTTTTTTCAGCACTGCGTACGTGTGAATTATAACTAATTCGATGAAATATGCGCTCGCGGAATTTATCGGTTTATCGAGCCGAAGCTATATCCTATGAATATTCCGATCGGTTTTTCATTTTTTACTCGTTCACGCTACTCCCGCGGGGTATTACATTGTCGGCGAGCTTTAACGTCACGGGCGCGCTTCGAATGTATAAACTCATTTGCAGTCGCGATCCGACAAAGTCCCATTAAGCACGAAACTTGTTAAACAGAGCAAGAAAATATAACAGCGACGTTTGAAACGTTCATCGAGCAAAAATCGAAACGAGCAATCGGCCTTATCTCACCCTCCCTCTCAAAAGCAATAAAACCAGACACGTTATATGTATACAGTGAGTGGAAAAAAGGCATCAGCGCAACCGCAAGACGACGATGGAAAAAAATGATCCTAGCGCACGAAGCCCTCCACATAACCGTTGTCAAAGCAAAGCGGATATTAGAGCCGACACGGGTCGCGTGCGGTGCTCGCTCGCGTGCCTTTAATTGTTTAGCGGGGGGTTACGCTTCGCCATAAATTACCATCCGACGGCTCGTCATTCCTCTCGACAGCCGTACAAAACGCCGTTGACACCCTCCGAACGATTATATATATACACGTGCGAGCGGCCGCCGTCGCTCAATATGCGCGAGTCTCAGAATTCATAGTTTTGTATTGTAGCTACTTGCGAGCTTTTGGCTCTTGTATATACGCCCGAGGAAGCCGAGGCTAATTTTACCTAGAGGCTCGGGTTATGCAGACGCGAAGCTGCTCGTCATATTTCTCGCGGGCGACGTCGCGTTGAGGGTGGCTGCCGTTGTGTTGGCGCGACGAGCTTTAGTATGCGGAATTCGTTTTTCTTTTCTTATTAAGATGAGCTTATACTACTTCCGGAACAATGCCTCAGTGTTCATCAGAGAGAAGCACGGGGAAAGTAGCGCCGTACGATTGAAGCTCGTTAACGTTGATAATTCATGGCTTTAATTTTAATAGCTCGAAAAGCTCATCACAGGCGAACTCATGGAGATTATTAAGCTCGTCGAGAGAACTAGCGAGCTTTAATGGCGCGAACTCTCGACAGAGAGAGAAATATTCAGGAGGCCGAATTGGCTGCACTCGGGCGGGAGAGAAAAAAATCGGAAATTCCCAAAGCGCTCGCGAATTATAATTCCGTGGCCCCTTCCGCGCCTTTATGGATTCCGAAAGACGACGATGTGCTATATACGAGATTAAGCCGGCAAGAAGCTACACACAGAGCCTTGCCGCCTCCCTTTCGTCGCGCGGAATGTCGAGTGGCTGCCGCCGCGCTATAACGACGTTCGCGTAACGCGCGCCGGTAAAGGCTGCAAACTTTCGGTCGCCCTCATCCCTCTCGCGACGTCCCATTGAATGTATAATAGAAATTTCGCCGTATGAATAATAAGGCAATGATGCATAAAATAAAAGCGACGCCGCGTCCGTCTATCTCTCCTCGTCGCCGTCGTCGTCGTCGTCGTCGTTGTGAGCCGGTCTATTGCGTTCGAGTATAACGCAATAAATAATGGAAAGAGAGAGAGTCGTCGCCTGCCTCCTCCTCGATCTTCTTCCGTCTCTCGCGACTGGCTTTTCGCTCGCAAGCGGCGGGGGCGTATTACGCGTATATACATATATAGAGGTACGAGCAGTCGCGTGCGTATACGCGCTATCTGCAGGCCGCGCCGATGAAATATTCACGGCTTGTAATGGTCTGGAACGCACAGTCGCTGCCGCAAATCTACTCGTCGTCGTCGTCGTCGTCGTCGTTGCTTCCCTTAGTCGAGAGTCGATGGTCTGCCTTGACGACGACGGCCCACGTCGGGGGAGTGGACGCTCACGGCTGATTAAAGTAGCTACGCGAACAATTCCGATGTTCCGGTTGGACTATAGACCATATATATATATATATATATATATATATATATATATATATATAGAGAGAGAGAGAGAGAGAGAGAGAGAGAGAGAGAGAGAGAGAGAGAGAGAGAGAGAGAGAGAGAGAGAGAGAGAGAGAGAGAGAGAGAGAGAGAGAGAGAGAGAGAGAGAGAGAGAGAGAGAGAGAGAGAGAGAGAGAGAGAGAGAGAGAGAGAGAGAAGAGAGAGAGAGAGAGATAGAGAGAGAGAGAGAGAGAGAGAGAGAGAGAGAGAGAGAGAGAGAGAGAGAGAGAGATATCGCGTGCGTGTGCGTGGGGTCGCGAACTTGGACGATAATTGCTTTTTTCAGTTTTAATTTAATAGCAGGAATTTCTTTAATGACGAATACTCCGGAATCCAAATCGACGATGATCAGTTCCCGAATGAAAGGAACCACAGCTCGGTGCGTTGGCCACCGTCCAAATAACAGCCGCGCAGAGCGACACAGACGCACAACCTGACCATTATATACATTGCGACTATACAGCGATACTCTTCTCCCTTCGTCCATATACGCCGCAGAGACAGAGCTACGTAGCAGCGCCGCGGCATAAATCTTGACAATTAGTTGCCAGTGGCGTTCCTCTCCATACTCCACCTTGGCATATACCTAGTTCTGTTCCATTCGCGGCCAATTTATACACGCTATGTCCTCTTAGACAGACCGCGAGGAATCGCGATGCAACGGCTCGATATTTATGGAGGCGCGACTAGGCCCTCTTCTTCATTCATTCACTATGGTCACCTTCTCTTGAGATTTACAGCGTCTCGCGGATCGGAAGTCAAAATCGCTTATATAGCTCGAGAGAAGTAGTAGGCAGTCTGCCACACTGAAAACTATGCATCGCGTTCATTATGCAAGATGTAAATATTGACGTCGTCGGCGCCGCGCTGTGTTGATTTTCGCCGTCTGCTACTATTATACGGTATAATGTATAAGAGTCGCTCGCTTCAGGATGGATTTGATTATTTGCCAGACGGCAGCTGTGTGCGTGTGAGCCTGCAGAGGGAAAATTATGGGTCGACGTGTTATATTATATACATATATACACAGTTGAGCGGGAGGCCATTTTCCGAGGTTGTAATGCAGCGTTTGAAGTTCCAATTGTTCAGCAGTCTACTAGAGCGTGCCCCATTAAGGGATGAATGAGTGTCTTTGTGCGCACTGCTTTCGAGTGCGGAAGATGATTGAGCACAGCATATACCGGCACTTGGGAGGTGCCGGCAAAGGAACAGTCTGTTTACTTTGGCAAAATCGTTTTCTTTTTTTTCTTGTCCTCTTTTTGCTCAAAACTCATGTATAATTACCCCGAGCTATTTACGAAGGCGCATAAACCACGAGCTCGCAAAAAACGACTCGCGGCGGCGACGACGACGACGCTATTACCGAGCACGTGCCGGCCTAATGGGCTGTATAACATCCTCGCTGACAATTCTCGCGCATGACTCCATCCTCTCCCGCGGGTAATTTCATCGTTCACCTATGAAATAATGCATCCGCGCGAAGAAAGTGCACCGCCTCCAGTCCGCGAGATATCCATCTTTTCCCTGACGCTATTACACACGCCACTATATACTTCTCGAAGAGAAACTCTGCCGAGTAACAAAGAGAGAAAGTAAAAGTATCGCGTGCGCGCATCGACGGAAAGTTATCGAGTGCGATCCGCGACGTCGGCGGCGGGCCATCGTCAATCTTGTTCATTGCGTAATTGGCTACACAGTGCTGCCCTCCGTTGGAGTCTCTCTCTCCTTCTCTCTGTGATCTGCCAATTTCGAGTGACGAATGGGTCCAGCTTGCAGCAGCAGCAGAGACATGCCTAAACTTAGACTGCGAGTGCACTGCACGAACCGTCTGACAGACTGTCTTTTCTTTTTGTTTTCTCGCGGCTCTCTCTCTCTCTCTCTCTCTCTCTCTCTCTCTCTCTCTCTCTCTCTCTCGCTCACCTTCTCTCTAATTCGCCGACTTCTGTGTAGCTTCGCGGCCGGCTATGTGTATACTCGTTTTTGACCTTTTGTGCAGTGTCTGTAGTGCTACTGCGCGGAGACCGTAAATTCATTCGCGCCTCGGCCGTTGTTTAATGCCTTCTGCTGTGTGTAGTGCTTTTCTTTATTTTTCTCTGTCCAATGCTAGTCAGCTCGATCGTAATTCTGTGGTAACAAATTTTCCCATTTGTTATGTGGCCCTCCTCACCGCGTATTTTTAATTTTACGTACATGCGAAATTTTGAGCTTGCCAATATGCTCATTTCGACTGAGAAATCATTCGCGTTAATTCGAATATCGGATGTATATGCGCTCGGCGTTTGTATTTTCCGCGAAAAAGTCTGCCTTGTAACAGGTGAGCAGAAGCAGATTATAATTTTACTGCAGTGAATTAAGCCGTTTTAATTATATGCCATTGCAACTGCACATTACGAAACATTCATGGTTTTATGATTAATCCTCTGGTGTTTCGCCGACTGTGCATGTTTCCGTATATTTTGCCGTTGAAATATCGTTAATTTCGTTTGGCATTCATCTTTTTGTAATTACCGACTGCGGTGAACATTATGTTCACGTATTCCTTTTGTACTGTTATATATTGTACAACGCTATGTTTAATATGTGAATTAATATAAATTGAAATTCGAAAAAAAGCATGCATTCATATGAATCGTTTAATTTTTTTGAATTATAAAATGACAAACTTATTTTTGAGGGGAGAAAATCCTCCAGAAAATCTCTTATTTATAAAATAAAAAAAAAACAATTTTTATTTTACTAAACCACTGTAAGCTCTCAAAAGGATCGTTCAATTTAGTCAAAAAATAGACAATTCCTGTGACGTTATTACGCAAAATCTAAATTCACAAAGTAACGATAAATCCCAACTAACTTCGTCGACCGGGGATTTATTCAAAATCCTTATTATTGAAATTCTAGAGTATGTCGAATAATCAATTGACATTTTATAACTGCATTTTTACAAAATTTCGTGTGCATATTAGCTAACTACATCATAACAGCAAATAATAATAAGCACATTGTACACGTGAGTTTTAATACATGGAGCTTTTTAAAATATCGTAAATATATGTTAAGCGAAATATAAAACCACTAATACCATTAAAAGTCAATTACATTTATTCGAAAGCCAGTCGCGACTATCGCGAATCCACCACCGTATTATAGAAATCGATATAGAAAGCTCCCCTTCGATGGAAGCCCGTGCACAGTACCCCGTAGTGCCTTCCGCGGTCCCAGGGCGATTCTTTTGTTGCGTGACGTCTCGCCGTTAGCATTCCGTGCAGCAATCGTCGATACCTTCGAGCTCAAAATTAGAAATCACCGACGATCTCGTCAGCTAAGAAAGTCGATTCCACCGCAATGATTCATGAAAAATCAATCTTTTTTATTAGTCGCACACATCAGAGCCGCGACAACGAGTCATATCCCTCGCTGCAGTAGTGCACAGTAACATCAGTCTCGAACTCGGCCCTGCCGCGCTTTTATCTCCCGCGCGCCTTTGTTCGTCGTCGGCCCACGTTTGAGCAACAAATCAAGCCCATGTTCTGAATCACCCCCCTCCTGAACGTACAAAAGCCCGAGTTTTTTTTATCGCGCGTCAACAGCGACGAAAAAGTAGTCGGTTTATCGCCAAAGTTTCTCGCCGCGCGCGCGCGGAACGAGAGAGAGAGAAAAAAAACGAAGGGGACACGAACACTGCGCTATATGCATCTATATTTTGCCCGAAATTCATAAATATCACCGGGAGTTCGTGAGGGGCCTCGGTAAAAAAAAGAAAGTATGCGTACATTACGCGGCGCGAACTCGCTCGCCGCCGATCAATTTGTGTAATTCAGTAGGTGATGTGTAAAGGGGGGAGGGGTGTATATATAAGATCTGACGCATAAGCATTACAATACGAACACACACATATGTAATACAGGAGAGAAAGAGGAAGAGAGATCGTAATCGCTCGAGCCCGAGCAAACTTTTTATTACTCGCGATCACGAACTGCCGCGTGCGATATCCCTCTGTCTTTTTCGCTCGATCTCTCTCTCTCTCTCTCTCTCTCTCTCTCTCTCTCTCTCTCTCTGGCTCGCGCGCGCACACCCACACACAGACTGTTATATATACACAGGCAATAGCAGTAGACTCGAGTTCAGTGAACGACGATCTATAGACAGAGTAGTTACTTTCGAGCCCCCGTGTGACTATGAGAACATATGCTTCCAGGCTGCGACTTGTGTATGTGTGCGTGTATGTGTATATGGATCTGGGAGGTATATACAGTGTATATATACGACGCATAGCGCCACGCGTAAATACTGAGCGGCCAGATCAATTTCGTATAGTTTGTCGGTTGTATATAGCCAGGTTATACTGTTGCTGCATATATAGCAGCTCGCGCGACGAGGAAGTGTATAAAGAGTCTCGAGCTTTTAACGCGGCGCGCGCGAGAACAGATAAAGATTCTTTTTAGTGCGCGCGCCTCGTTTTTATTGACGCGAGGCAGCTTTCTTTTGCGTATAATATACATTATCAGCCATCGTGTGCTGTAGAGATTATAAAAATTGCATGTTCATCTCTGTGTAATACGAGTATAACGAAATAATAACACAAGAGTGTATAGTATTATCTTGCGCGTTTGAAAGAGTCAGTGGAACGAGTCTGGCGAATATGTTACAACGCCTTGTTATTGAATTACAAATCAGTTTATTATAATTACGTACTCGACAGGTTTTGATCGATAGAGTCAACATTCTATAGCTTATACTCTATTGTCACTTTTACTTTACACAATGCGTCTATATACACTCATCATAGTCCGAATTTGCTTAATTTTTCAACCGTTTATTACAACACGCACTCGCAACAAACAAAGCGAAACACTACTGCATCCGCGGGAACTTTATCAACGCGCGGCGGCAGTAGAGCTCTCTCTCCCTCTCTCGGCTCCACCCCCATAAAACTTTCACGCCGTCCAAATATTAAACACCTAAGTACCCGGCGCAGCGGCAAGTAGATAAAAGCTCGCTGCTCGCTGCTCTCTCTCTCTCTCTCTCTCTCTCTCTCTCTCTCTCTCTCTCTCTCTCTCTCTCTCTCTCTCTCCGGCGCAGAAAAAAAGCAAACGGCGATTGCTCGCAGACAGTCTCTCGGTATATACTATATATACACAGCCGAGCTACTGGGTAGCGTCTGGCGCGCGATAAGCAAGATAAAGCTCGGCCGAATGGCGCACTGCAGTAAGTGTTAATAATTGAAATAATACAACAACGAGAGAGAGAGAGAGAGCGGATTAGTCTGTGCTGCGAAAATGGCTCTCCAGCTCTCGCGCGTTTTCGGAAGATCGCGGGGGCGGAGAGAAGAGAGCGAAGAGAAAAGCAGTTTCTCCTGCTCCGAGAGACCTAAGTGGAAAGTAACGAGCGCTGCTTACGTTAATACTCGCTCCTGTATATGCGTAGAGTGAGAGGGAGAGCGCGAATCTCGATTCCCGCGTGCGCGCTGGATGATTAAATTGAAATTCGCGGGGCCGAAAGGAGCGAGCAGATTGCTTCGCATTGTGCGTAAGCTGGGGTGGCTTGAAATTAAAAAATTTCATTTGCTCTTGCGGCCGTGCACTACACACACACATACACCTGCGTGTGTTACCAACGAAAGCTCGGCGGTAATGGGTCGAGAGAGCTCGCTGATTCAGCCTGTTGATGAGGAATTATCGATTCGCTGCGTTCTTGATATAATGCGCGAGTTTTTTATTGCGGAAAAACAAGTATATAGAGTATAGTATAAAAAGAGCTAGTTCATCAATTTGTCCGGAACGAGAGAGAGGGAGGGTGAGAGAGAGAGAGAGTGAGGGAGGTGAGGGGGAGTATATTGAGGTAAAGCAATCCATCAATTATTCGCGGAGGAAAAAGGTCGATAAGAAAACACTGACGCACCAGACTACTCAAAGTCGCGCTTAATCAGCTTTCGCGCGCGGGTATGTATACAGTCCATCTAGATATAACCTAGCAGCCATTACCCGGAATCAATATCGGCGGAAAGAAAGCCGGATAACAGTGCGCGATAGTCGCGCTGGCTCTCGAAAATTAAATTAATACGCGAGAAAACAATAGCCGAGGATTAGCCAACAACGCAGCAGCGAAATCTTCCACCGCTCGACTATAACGTTATATACTCACAGCGGCATTTATCCCGATGCTAAATCAAGATCTGCATTACTACACATGCGGCGGCATTTAGAGTCTCCATATTCGTCTGGGAGCAAGAGAGTGAGAGCTGGGCACTCGCGTTACGGAGGGAGAGAGAGAGAGAAGAGAGAGAGAGAGAGAGAGATAGAGAGAAGGGGACAGTCGACTCGATATAGCCCTTTGTTCCGAGGCTGCGCGCGTTCAATGTTTCCGCGTTAATGGCATATGGCTCGCGCGCAACCACCGGCCGATAAGATAACGCTCCTGCGGCTGGCTGCATTCGCCGCTCTTATCGAGCCTCGCGCGCACGTATTATAGTCCGTGAGAGAGAGAGGCTCACGCTCGGCGGCGCAGATAAGCGGCGTTTCTGCCTTTTTAAACGCCCGGATATATCTCGTTCTCGCTCGCGCGCATTAGGTGGAGGATCGACCAGCCGAAAAAAAGCTCGAATGTACACACTGCGAGAGCGTGTGCGTCAGCGCGAGCCACCACACGGGTTATTAGTCACTGACAGGTGCCGTTGCTGCTGTGCGCTATAAGAGCACTTCCGCCATCGATCAAATATTTTCAAAGCCGCCCGGTCCTGTATATAAATTGCTGCGCATTGGCGCGAGGAGCTTTTTTATTGGGGAAATTTCATTCGGAGGTTGTGCATATATACCTTCCGTGCGACCTGAACAAATTGCTGCGTTAACAAGTGCGCGTTTATTATTGGGGGTACGCGGGGATGAGCTGTGTTTATATATACTGCGCGGCAGCGTAATCTAGTAAATATTAATCTTCATGAGTGTTATTATTATTTATGATCTAATTAGCGAGCACTTGCTCTAATTATGATATAATATAGCGGACCACCGAGAGATGAATGTGTTTTTGCACTTTGCCGACATTGTGCTAACCGTCACTTAGCGTATAAATCTATTATAATGTCTTCTTCTCTGCTGCACTCCGCATAGTCACTTGACGCGGTTGCGACTATTTTTGCGACGAATTTTTAGAATTAATCCGAAATCAATTCGCTACTTCCGTTCGACCATGTGATAAATGTTGAAAAATAGAACCTGGTTTATTCATCGCCAGGTCGCAGTTTCAATATTTCTGGACGAAAATTTGATTGCATCCACTATACAGCTGCGTCGAAAAAAGACATTCATCTTCACTCGAATTGATGAATAGTCGACAATATATCGTTAGCTCGGGTTCGCGCAAAAAAAATCGGCTAAAAATTCGTAACTCTGCCATAAACAAAAAAATCTCTCTCTCTCACACACACACACTCCGTCTAACAGTTCAAAGCCAACTCGTGTTTATATAATTCTTCTCGACACACAAGAGCGCGCGCCGCAAGCTCAGGAAAGCACGAACCGCTAAATTCGCCCGGCGCGTCGGCCCGTTATATTCGACACACATTCGCGGCTCTCAACGAAGCGCGAGCATCGCGCGTGCACAAATGCCGGGCAAAGTATGCTTTTAAGAAGGATACGCGCACGCAGCGCGCGCTTGAGCCCAACGGGAGGTATTCTTAACTCGCCTTTGTGGCTGATGCTGCCGCGGTGAGAAGCTTTTGCGCAGCGTATATTAATGCACATACGGTCGATATATCGACTGCTGCACAGCACGGCTCGCGTGTCTCGCTGTGTTTTTTAACGCTCGACGCCTCGCGGCGTGTCAAGTGATTTTCCTTCCGAGGGTAATAACTCGCATAAACAACGAGGGAGGGGAAATTTTTCCGGCGCGAGCGAGGGCAAGCGGCTAATCGAGTCTCCTCCTCCCTTCTAATTTTCCAGCGCGTGAAACTGGCCGAGCAAAGTTAAACTCGTTGCTGGTTACAGGGCGGAGAGTTTGTGCTTTCTCTCCGCAGCAACGGCCCGAGACGAGAGTGAAGAACGACACTGCACCGTCTAGATGCTTTTTACGTCTGCGAGCGTAGCAGACGTTTCTCTCTCTGTCTCCCGTGGTGCTTTCTCTCGGTCGCGTGTACTTGACGCTTTTCGTCGCGGAGAGAAACTTTGCTATCTTCGCGGGAGCGGGCAGGCAAATTTAGCGGGGATAGCTTTTTTCGAGGCACTCCGACCTAAATAACAATGAGGAGCGAGCCCCAGCGTATAATTGCTCGCTCGAGAAGAATCACAAAAAGTCAAAAGTGACGTTCTGCGCGTTGTCGTATAGCTCTGTTTGAATAGCTGCGAGCTGGCATTGACATTTTTTTCCTTCATATTTTGTATTTGATATACAGGATGGAGATTTTACGTTATAAACGATAAACGAATACATTCAGGTGTGCCAGTATGAATAGTAATATTGTTTGCGCTAGTAATTAGAGCTAACACGTGCGCTCTTCATATATTATGCTGTATAGATCGCACGTGCGCTATTTAAATATTATGCTACATATATCGCATGTGTGCTATTCAAGTATATATATGCGCGGAGTATCATCTATATCGATCAATGAGAAAGGTCTATATAGAGCAAACGCGCTCAATCGTCAATATTAAAGCAATTCAACGCGAGGAAAAAGCCAGTCAAAACTCGATACAATTCCAAGTCGTCGTGCGCAGCAGAAAATCTCTCTCGGCGTCGCGCGTTATCAGCCGGTTCTTATCGGCCATCAAACAGCGCGATAAGCAGCACTGCTCACGCGCCTCGCGCTCTGTGTGTGTGTGTGTTTGTATCAGAAATAGTTATTCCGTCGAAAAGTTGCCACAGCAGTCGCGTCCCACAGCTATTCTCCCCGCGAAAAGTCGCGGCGCGCAGGCGTATATAGTATATATATATATATATATATATATATATAACTCTTATCTCGCCGGCGCAGCGACGACGTTTGCGAGGCGCGAAATTCAATTTGCAGCGGCGAATGTTTCGACTGCGAAATGCAGCGTCACGATTTTCCGCCGCTTCTTTTTTTTTTGAGAAATAAGCAGGCCATCAAGAACGCGTATGCGAGTTTGGGTTTCCGAGTATATTGTATTCATAACCCGAGTCGGAGCGCAATTATACACGCACATATTGTCTTTTACGAGCACAGTCTCGCGGTATTTATACACAAGCTTCAAAGAACCTCTATTAAAACTCTCGATTTCCTCAACGGTTGCAATGGCTACACTAGCTTTCGAGAAACAGCTGTTGCTTTTGGAGAGCTTTCGAAAGCTTGTAGCGCGCTTTTCGAAAATAAATCTCGCCCTGTGGCGAAAAGTCAAAATCCGCTTGTACTCCTAATTTTAGAAATCGTCGAGCCGCGCTCTAGCGTGCGCGCTTCATTAACAATCCCACCCCCGAGATTTCCATCTGCATATATTCCAGGAATACAGTGCGTAAAAAAAATCGAGCAAAAGGACGCTAATGCTCTCAGGGCTAGGATTTCGCATGTTCCAGGCAGTAACAGCAGCGCCCGTAGCACAAAAGGGACACACAGAGAGACAGCGAACGCGTGGGTGTCGCTTTGTGCGTATAACGCAGCGACGCCTCTCCCGCAATGACCATTCCACAGAGCAGTAGCAGCAGCAGCTCTCACTTGCATTGGCAAAAGGCCAACGCAGCAGCAGCACAAGGAAACACGTGTTCAAGATTAGCCGGCCGACAGGTGCCACTGCAGCTCGCTCTGTGTGTATGTGTGTGAGGGGGCTATATAGCTGCCGGCCAAGTTTACGCGCGCGGATTGCGAAAGAGCAGGAGCAACTGTATGGCGACGAGGGAGAGACTGCGGATGGAGTCAAAGAGCAGGGGCTACTATACCGCTGCTGTTGCTGCTCTGCAGAACTCGACGTCCAAATTCCGAGACAACGCCAAAGTGGAAAATGCAAGTCGCGCGTCCCGTTCTGGCTGCGGAGATTTTCGAACGTGAAAATTCAATGGTTTGGCCTGCAGGGCAAATTGAAAAGAAACTTTTGCTTTCTCAGCCTCGTGCGCATCGGGCAAAAAGGTCGAAATGTCGCTTGCGTGCGTGCGAGGAAGAAAGCTCGATCGGGAATAACTGATGAAGCCACTTAAAAAGCACGCGCTTCTCGCAGAAGAAGTGGAAGAATTCGTTCGCCGCGACTTGAAGTGATCTTTCTCCTTCTCGTTCCCAGTGCAAATTTACCTAAAAATAAGAGCGAAACGCGCTTGAAGAGGAGCTTTTGACATTCTCCTCCACTTCGCCGAGCAAGAGAGGACGACGAAGACGCTTTCACTCGGTCGCAATACGTTTTTTCTGCGGCTCCGGCGAAAGCTCGTTTATCCAAAAAACGAAAACCCGGAGAAATTGGTTTTTCTCTCCGATGCTCTCTCGGAAGAAGACGGAACGTCAGCAAAGACTGCGCGCAAGCTCTTTAACAGTGAGCTCACTATACACACACGCGCGAACGAGAACCAAAGTCCTTTGTCCGGCGAACACGGAGCTTTCCAATTAGTTCGTAAATCACTCGGACAATGACAAGTCGCGCGCGAGTATAGAAAGAGAAAAGCAAAGGCGGCGGCCCGGTAGTGATATCGACCCTTCTCCTTGAAAGCTCCGCGCGGCAAGAAAGGAAGGCATTCAGCCGCAGCTGCGAAAGAAATTCTCCGGAATTTCGAGGAGCAAGCCGCGCCATTTCGAGGGATTCTTCGGACGGTAATCGCCCGACCCGTATAGGCTATTTCGATATGTCCGCATTGCGTATATATATATGTGTGTATTTATACGGTCAGTGACAAACGCTGCGCAGTCGCACTCTACGCGGCAACTTCTTCGTCACTTAAGAATTTCGTGTTGTACAAGTGAATCGATAAATGCCCGGCCATTATCGTTATCTCCGCGAGACAAAGGCAAATTGCCCGCGCGCGGCGGCGTTTCGAGTTTCTTGCTCGAGTTTTAGTTGAAAGCTCGCGCCCGAGATACTGTGTACACAGACTCTCTGGATAATGTGTTTCTATACAGAGCGGAGTAGATAAGTAGCTGCTGCGTGTGATCAGGTGGGTTTTTACCGTTCATTGACTTTTCGAATCAGTACAGATATCATGAATGAATTAAAGCTACTTCGAGCTTTAAATCCGAGACAAAATCCGTCTTTTAGCTCATTCGTTCGGCTCGGTTTCCTCGCGCGTTCCGCGTCTTAGGATATATCCCGCCGCTATACTGCATTGCGGCTCTGGCTACGCTTTGCGTACTCGCTCACGAGTAGCGGGGCTCTACGTCTTGCGAACCGCATGCACGAATTACGCGCCGCGCAGAGCCGGAAGACGCCGGAGCAAGACGGATACGTCAGTGTCACCGCTGACCTGCTGCCGCGTTAATTAGACCGGCCGAACTCACCTTCGAGGTGTCTAGCTGTATATGTATATACGACCTAGAGAGGCAAGATTAAAGTATATACGAGTATAATATAGACTTTTTAGTATTTGTCGAATACGTAGCTGTATCTATATATTCGCCTACGATTTCTCAGCAAACCGAGATATGGGACCAATTAAAGTCCGAAACTCGAGTTTCCCCTCGCTCGGATTCTCCAAATCCCGGCAATTCGATGCGCGCCGCGCGGCCGACTCTCTCCATTTTCTCAATCCACGAGGGTTTCAATCTCTCGCTTAGCAAAACAGACGACGAGCGTCAGACGACGTCGTCCACTAACGAGCTGGTGGTCTACGCCGACGATTCTTACACACAGCATCAGCTCCGATGGTAATTAGCGAGTTATGACCCCCTCTCGACATATGCAGCTCGGCATACTGATGCACGTGTGCCGCATGCAGCGAGCATCGCATATATATACGCACGCGACACGAACACACGTGCAGCGGTGTGTGTCTGCCGCCATGTGTCACTGTCATCGGGCGAGGAGTCGTCGAGCGCGCGCGCGCGGTATCCGAATTGTTATCGCGTAAGCAGCGCTGCTCCTCGAGGACAACGACGCAGAGACACAGTTAATAACAGCGCAGCCTCGAAATGTCTCTCACGAGTCCCCCGCTACGTATATATATACAGCGTATACGCGCATGTGTTATTGGGGGGAGGGTTACGACTACGCAGCAATTTGTATATAGGCGTGTGGCCCGGGCGACACACTGCGTTGGGTCCGAAACGCGCTGTATACGAAGATCGGTATTAATTACCATGGCGCTACTGGAGCTGCTGCTGCGTGCGCCCACGTATCGAGCCATGAATGACGGATAGTCCTGCTGAGCGGCTCTGCTCTGCGTTTCGAACCCGACGCGCTTTTCTCTGTGCTCTCGATAAACACACACACGACGCGTGAGTGTGCGCTGGGGGGTGTTACAACCCTCGCCTTCGGCTAATTGATAATAATGCGCGGGCGGTGCTGATTTATTCGACGCGTACGCGCGCTGGAAAAAGCTCGTTGATTAATTTGTTTCATGGGCTTGACGTTTTGTGCTTGGCGTGGAAAGAATTGTGATTAACGTTATTATATAGTTTCGTGTAAACGTGAATATTATGTCTATATAGTTGTCGCTCTATGGAATGATTGATTTCGACGAATTTGGAAATGCATTGCAGCATTAAGTTTTAATTCAGTTTCGTCTGTGGGATAAACTTTATAATTAAATAAAGGTTCATTTTCTTAAAAAAAATGTAATAAAGCTCCATATTGATACCAAATGTATCAGTGCGATGATTGCTTTCAAATAATACTCCAAGGCAATTGACGGCAGTATTAATTTGCGCTCGAGTATAGTATCGTAAAACAACTTTTCATCAAACTGTTTAACCAAAAAATCCAATACTTCAGTCGTGCAAATAATCAATTGTACCAGCTCGCTTCTCTCTCCGATACCCCCAGCCACTACTCTCTCGGCTATATATGTACCTACGCTCGAGTCTCGCTCTCGCTCTCGGTATTTTTCGACTGATTTAAGGAGGAATAGAATGAATTTCCTTCTCCTCTCGACCCTACGCGCACACGGGCTGCTGCTACTGCACGTACACACATACACACGTGTATACCTCAGCTTCTCGCGCCGCTGCGGATCGATAAGTCGGAGAAGGAAAAAGCTCGCTCTCGTTGCACACGACGAATAAGTTTGTCCCGTTGAAAACGGAAGACGCTGCAGCTGTGGGCTTTGCGCGTGTCCGTCTTGATTTATCATCGATGATCGAGCCTAAACACGCTGTTTATTTCCTGCCTATAGCTCTGAGCTAGTAAATTCCGCGTTGAATCATTGTTTTTTCACTATTTACTTTTCTATATCATTCAAGAAAAGTATACTGTCTACGGGTATATATAATACACAGTATGTATAGCTCTGATCACGTCTACAACCCGAGAGACGGAGTCTTTAAACTCGTTTAGCTCGTGCTCCCCTGATTCGTATCGGCGCTCCTATCTCTCTCTCTCTCTCTTTTCCTCCCGACACACAGCTATATACAGAGATACACCGTACTCTCCGTCTTAGAGAGAGGATTTCGGGGCTGACGCACACTGTATATATAGTATAGCCCTTTGTGTCGCGGAACATGCGTATTGCATTACGATTTTAATCAGCTCCGAACCCGACGACAACGACGACGACGACGACCCGGTACTTTGAGCGAGCGCATAATAGGGCAACAGCAGCAGCAGCGGGAGCAGCCGCCTGTCGTCGCGAGCGACAATGCGCCGACGACGTCGTCGAGACTCCCTCACCGATTCTTCCGCCAATCTGCAGTGTGTTGTATACCATAGGGGGATGGATGATGCGCGCATAGAGTTGGCCGGGATTCGCACAATGAATAA
This sequence comes from Muscidifurax raptorellus, assembly GCA_020010945.3. Taxonomy (NCBI): domain Eukaryota; kingdom Metazoa; phylum Arthropoda; class Insecta; order Hymenoptera; family Pteromalidae; genus Muscidifurax; species Muscidifurax raptorellus. The sequence continues at coordinate 33,331,741 of CM052078.1, read as the reverse complement.
TGCAAATGGGGTCGATCGCGCAGGGACGCGAGCGACACACGCGCGTAATTCTTTTTTCTGTTTAGCTTGAACTACATTTGGCCCGGCGGGCCGATTTCGGCGGAAGCTCCCCCCCCCCCACGCTTCTCCCCTTCGGTGTATTGGTTCTCTTTCTTTTTTTCTCTTCTCTTTTGGGTCGGAGGTAATTGGTGTAGTTGGATCTGGTTGGGAAGAGGATTATAGGAGATTGTGTTTGTGGGGTCGAGTTGGCCGTGCAATCACGAGCTCTCTCAATGCACTCTCTGCAAAAAGAAAGTTTCTTGTACGTCATCAGCGCATTATTGATCTAAAATTCGATTGTAATCTAAAATTAATAAACGTAATTTTTTAATAAGCGTAAATGATTGAGAGGCAGCGTGCGGCTGTAGTAACTGATATGCCTGTCTATAAGCGTCACGCTACGAGTGTGTATATATAGGTTATAACACAAACAACGCATCAAGGTCAAGAATATCAAGATGAACGCCTGCTCGACCACTATATATAAACACACACTGTATACCGACTAGTAGTCGCAAATATCTAGCATCCAACAGCAGCGGGCATGAAAAGGGCGCGCGTCGTCGAAATATCGGTCGGCGAGTGTGCGTATATACATATATATCAGAGTACACAGCCAGGCCAAAAGCAGCGTATCTTTCTTGCGGCGAGCCGGCGTCATGCTTCTGTAACACCGTTAATTGCCAGAGATTCGCCGGGCAGCCTGCCATCGGTCATAAGTGCGCCTTTATACGCACTCGCGTATTTACTATACTCGCGAAATGTACATGTGTGTGTGTGTGTGTGCGCGCGCGCGAGACGGACACGTCACTTAATTATCGATTCCTCCACTCTCTCTCTCTCTCTCTCTCTCTCTCTCTCTCTTGTGCTGACAATTATAATTTCACGCTCCGTCTAGCAATCAGTATCAGATTCGGCGCGCGGCTCATTATTTATAGCAGAGCGCACCGGCGAACAAAGCCGCAGCGGAGACACGTATACACAATGCGCAAAGGGGGAATCGTCTCTTTGACGACGTGTGGACGTTAACCTTTTTATCTGCCGCGCAAATGCTGTGCTCGAAAAAACGAGGACGACGTCGACGACGACGACGACTAGAGCGTTCGGATAAACGGATGAATGATGATTGCTCCGGATACGCGCCGAGGAGATGGATAGATAGAGCGTTTATATAGAAGAAGAAGCTCGTGTATAAACCGACTTCTGAACGAACTCGGCGTCATTCTTCTCCTGATCGGCTTATACGAAATTGATACCGCTCCGCGTATTTTATTTGTACGACGACACAAGATCCATCCGAAAATCGCGAGGATTAGAGGCTGTCCGACAGCGTCTTCTCTTTCCACCGCATTTAATAACTCGCGGATTCGCGTCTCTCCCGGGGAAACGGCTTTCCTCCGATAAATACGAGAACAAATTGAACCCGCGACCATAATAATGGAGAGACGAGATAAACTCGTAAATAAAAACTCGCCGCACTTTTATTACGCGCGATTCGGAGCGAAAAATGACTCGAGATTTATCCGCCGCAAGAGGGAGAGAGACAGACAGACATCAAGCAAAGACGCGCTCGCGACGCTCGTAAATATTACGCGCTCCCGGAGAGAAAGATGTGCGGCGGGGCACATCCGGCGCGATTACCGGCTACGTCCTCTCCTCTCTCGTATACAGCTCTCTGTGGATCAGCTTTGTGCAGTGTGGCTACGTATATAACACACGGCATCAACAACAGCAGCCAGGTAATATTTCGCGGTCGCGGCTATATATGTATGTAGCACACAATGCTATCGAGGCTCGTTTTTCCTCTCTTCCCTCGCGCCCGCTGTATACTTCGCGGAGAATAATGGTTTTCCCTTCGATCGACGACGCCGTCGCGGCAGATTGAATTGGAAATATGCGATTCGGCAGTGTGTAAAGTCGTCGAGCTTTCCCCTCGGCGGCCCTTTTTTTCGCCCAGCCACCGCTGGCTGCCTGCTTTATACGACGTGCGCAATCTCACTATTTTCCGTGGATTCCGCCGGGGCTCTCCGGCGAGCTCCGCACCTGCACACCGGCTTCTCTTCCGATACGCGCGCGCAGCCTGTTGTGCGTCTGTGTAACACAGCCCATATACGCGTTTAATGTTCCAATATACGCGCTCCTAATGCGCGTTAAAATAAACCAAGCCATATACGACTACGGCGCGAGAGAGAGTTATCCTTCCTTCCCGGGAAGACGAATTCCGCTCCTAAATCTTGATCTCTCGTCCGAATTTAACTCGTTGCGCATACAGCGGAGTGAGAGAGATGAATTACCGATGCAGACTGGATGGATCAAGACGTATGCGCGATCATCGCGATGATATTTCAACGCGACGCTCCCTCTATTACATGCATACGCGCTAATTGGGATCGAATATAGGCCTGCGCTAAATCTTTCGGCGACCGCCTGCCGAATATATCTCTGGCCTCTTACATATTTACCGGTTGTAAAAAGGAAGAGGTGTATATGCGCGCCCGTCTTATTATAAATAAGCACGAGGTACCATCATATAGGCAAGAGTCAATCAGAAATGCGAGTAGTAGGTCAGGCACATGTCGATTGTAGCGAGAATGCGAGCGCTATTTGCGGCGAGATTGCTTTCGCGACCCTGATATCAATCGATGCCGCTCGCTGTACGCTGCCAGTTGCAGAAATAACCGAGAGCGGGAGCAGTACACACATACACACGCAGATGTATACGTGTAACACACATGCGCGCCTATTTGTTGCGTTGGGCGTATGTATAACGTGCTCGATCTGTCTTTCTTTGTTTTGAATTCCGAGAGCGACCTCTCAACCTTGGTATATATGGAGAGAGAGACAGAGAGAGAGAGAGAAAAGTATAACGTCCTGGCGGAAATTAGTTTCGAGCTCCCGGCTTGTTGTAGCAGCTGCTATACTATAGATTTGTGTGTAAAATGTTTAAGAGCAAACTGTAATACTAATGAATCTCGTTAATCATCCGAGCTATGATCTCGATGATTCTATCTCTAAGTTTTGGAATTAGATTTTAAAAATGAATTTAATATATTATAAATTCAAAGCGAAAGAATGAAATATATATATAAGTTCGTCCCGACAGAAATCAAAAATCAATCTTTTATATCAGGCACGTATAATCGCATTATGTGATAGAAACAGGAATATCTTTATCTGTCGTCGGATGAAAAATCCCCCAGTCTTTCTTATCATCATCGGAATATCTCGAAAACTCCTCGAATATAAGTGAAATAATTCTAGTATCTCGCGCGCTCTCCGAGCGTCGAAACGATAACCGGATTAATATTGAAAAGCTCGGCTCTCTCTCTCTCTCTCATGGCGATCGATAAGTAAAATGCCGAGAATAAATCAGAGAGAGAGTTCCCCTCGGGGCCCCGTTGCGCGGCATTCGTGTTTCACTATATATACTGCTCTCGCAGGAATCCCCGCGCGCGCTAACTTCGCTCCCCGCGACAATGGCACTTTGCATCCTCGCGCGCGACACTAGCGGCTAACTAAATTACAGATGCAAATAACGCGCTCTATATATAGTATATATATAGTCTCTTGCAAGAATCAGCGCCGGCGCGAGCGCGCGGGGATCGGTTCTTGAAGGAAGTTGGCTTGGCGGCGGGCCACTTATTAAGCCGTTAATTCCCCCTCTAGGCAAACAGTGAGGGGGAGGGGGGGCTATCTAAACGCCCAGTAATTACCACTTGACGCTATTGTGGCGAAGCACTGCTGCTTCTCAAAGCTGCCGTTGCTGTTAGGCTAAGAGATATAGATAGAGAGTGAGAGCTAGGTCTCAATGATATCCTTTAATTAAAAGTCGATCGCCGAGGATCAAACCCGGAGCGACAAATCTGTTTATCCTGTTCTCCCCTTGGCTCGGTGAGACGGGACGGTCGGAGGCTATATTCGCGAGTTATATCGATATAGATTCCTTCTTATCAGATTTTGGGCTTAAATTCGTAACTAGACAGCTTTTGAAATATCGTGCGCCGAATATATAAATATACGATTGAATTTCCGCGGGCGACTTTGAAAATAAACTTTCTTAATGACATTATATTTTGATACAGCCGGTACCAAACGATGCTCGCCGAATTTCATCTACACTCATGAAAACCAGTTTCAAAGTAATTACATTACAATTCAAAAGCAAGGCTATACTTTCCAGCCCCGCAACGCCACTGACCCGTAATAACGTCAATTCCCTCTAAATCGAACTTTCTCTCTCACCTCCGCAGGCTTCTTTCGGTGTTCGATCGGCCATCTACTAGCACTGCACCCTCTCTTATTCTCGTCCGCAAACAATCGCGTCCGCACACTTTCTTCGTCGCACCCTCTTCTTTCCTCGTCTTCTCTCGCTCCTCTCCTCCATCGACTTGTTGTTCGGTGCGAGTTTATCGCTCGGAGATAACCTCCTACGGAGAGGGGCAAGTCCTTATCGGGCTGAGGCCCCGAGTGGTAACTAACGAGTGCGCCGCCGCCACCGCGAGGGAGAATAAGAGAGAGAGGATTTTCGCACGTTTCGCCGCTCGCTCGATCGTTAATCCTCGAATTTCCCTCGGCCGTGCGCGCGTTTACTTAGCGCGCGAGCTTCGAATGGCCATTTTGCGACGCGATGAATTTTAATTAGAAACTATAGCTTGTTTCGCCCCGAAGAAATTATACAGCTGAAACAACGAATAAATATAAATCGCATTCGGTGAAATTGATGAGTACACACGCCGCTTCGAATTATTTTCACACACGACTAGATGCAGTCCGCCGATAAAGCGACTCATCCCCCTGGTGTATAGCTATATCATCAGAAAAAACCGCTCTCTCTCTGTCTCTGCCTCTCTCTTCTCTCTCTCTCTCTCTCTCTCTCTCTCTCTCTCTCCGCATCATTACGGTCTTCCGTGGACAAAACAAAGACCACCCACGTCAGCCGCATCTCCCTTATATACTCTCTCGCAAAAAGCCGAATCCTTTATCTGGCAATCATCGCTCAGTCTCCCTTGAGCGCTCCATAATCGACAAGATCGATAAGCGTGCTCGTGTAGCTACACGACCTCATCTTATCTCCCCACACACATACAGAGAAGACGACGTTCAAAGCGATCCGCCGTCCGCGCCTAATTTACCGCGCGTGTAAGATCGAGCTGCTCAACAAATCCAGAGTAATCGCCGGCCATTAGTCCGCGTCGTTGACTAATACGCTGCTGCTGCGCTGCCCACGTCGATCGTAGTGCGTGCGGAACACGTTTTGGCCCGTTTCCCTAACCGGCGTGTTATAAGCTTCCAGTAAAATAACGCATCTTTATGTTGTTTCTCAATGATCGTTGGAAAACAAACATTCGCTACGCTCTATATGAAATTCATTAAACATGTGCGATAGTAAACATATAGTAATAGCATTAGCTATTTGTATTCATTAAGGCGTACATGAGAGCGAACACGAGGAGAGTATATTCTCGGGAAATCCATTTCCAGTCTGCGTGTCCAACTGCATGTAAAATTCAATAGAACATGAAATATGAAAAACGCTTTTACTCACGCGCGCCGCTCTTTCGCCGGCGCGGCGAAATCATCATCGCGAATTTTCAATTTTTCAAAACCCGCGCGCTGCCCGACATCATGAATAATAACGTTCAAGCCTCATCATCGATCGACGCCCGGGCGTCACGCCAAAGCCCTGTTTTTCAAAAACACGGCCCGCGCATAAATGCATAATCCCTCGCGCGTTGCGAGGATCAGGGTCCTCGCGACAGAGATAAAAAGGCTAGCGACGGTGCCGTAATCGATGGGTTTTCGTGGAAAGCGTCGTGTAATTGGCGATTTTTTTTGCACGCGACAGTATCCGGCCGCAGCTTTGTGTAATTTTCACTGGAGGCCTACTGCGAGTCGCGTAAAAAACACCGTTAATGGTGTAGCTTTGTCCCCGTCGGCAGAACGTTTCACCGGCCGCGGCGCAGCGGCACACACACAGGGGGTTTTAGCGCAGTGTATATAGTCGCGGGACAAAGTGCTCTCTGTGGCGCGCCGTAGACTGATCAGTTGCGCAGTATACTACTTTCAGTATATATACACATGTAGATGCGCGAAAGCAAACCCTTTTCGGTCGAAATTGTTTCGCTTCATCGCGCGAGGCTTATCTCCGACGATCACAGCGGCAGCGATACGCCGAGCTGTCGTGAATTTTATCGCTCGCTCGCGAGGTGATATTTTTTCGCGCAACTGTCGGCTCTTCGGGGAAGTCACGCAAATAGCCGACAGCGTATTATAACACACGTAGCTTATTCCTGTGTCTCCGCTGCTGCGGCAGTATTTTCGTTGCCGATCGATTCGGTAGCAGCAAGGATATATAGATTATTGCTGCTCTCGCGCGAGCTTTTACCACAGGCAGAAGTTCCGTATGCGCGTAGGTGCGCGCTGCCAGTATGTATATATACATATAGGCGTACCTACATGCATTTATGGATGTAGACGCAGCATGGAGAGAGAGAGAGGGCGAAAAGCAAAATTAATCTAGCGTGAAATAATGCACGGTATGAAATTCCCGAGTTTTTTCCCGTCTCCTGCGCTTAAGAGAGACGCATAGATTGTGGTAATAACGTTATAAATTCAGGCGCGTCGAGTCTCTCTCTCTCTCTCTCTCTCTCTCTCTCTCTCTCTCTCTCTCTCTCTCTCTCTCTCTTGCTCTCTCGTAAATGGCGTCGTTCGCTCAATTGCCCGTATCCAAACCGAGAGCTTTTTATAGGGATACGCACTGCTCTCACTGCACGCCTCGTGTATACTTGTATGCGTGTATATATAGGTATGTAACGCGGTACGTACACCGAAAGAATCCCATGAAAAGCCATTGGACAGTTAAGTTGGAGTATCGATTGCTGCCATCCATTTCGCGAGCGCGAGCTCTCGATCGTTATACGGACCAGACTCGAGGAATTTTTAAATAATGCGTCTGCTAGCAGTTCGTCGGGACACACTGCACGTGAACTCCCTTCCGACTAGACTTAACGGCGAACATGAAAATTTACGTCGAAAGCGAAACGATATGCAAGCACATTCCATTCTATATTCCATTTCCATGCAAACATTGAATGTAACAATCGTTTCTCTTCTTTTTCTGTTTCAGGTGAGTCTCAAAAGCACATCGTTCTCTATTAAAATCTCCTGCGATGCTATATACTATACGTGAGTTGGTGAAATCCCAATAATTAGTCCAAATCTAAAAGCGAAACAAAGCCCTCCTCTCTCAACCAAGAATCTCCACACCCGACCGCAAGCGTCGTCACGTCAATTAAAAGCTGCAAACATCCACGAATCGCTGATCGCACAACAACAAAATTCCCTCCTCTCGACGCTATGTGTGCACTCTATGTGTGCACGCGTAAACGCAACAAACGATAGTACATCAGCGGTACCACCACACCGTGCGACTTTCATCCGGCCGCAATATAACGTTAATTCCGCGGACGGATTATTCCGAAAGAGCGCACGACAATAACCATTTGATTCCCGGTGACCCAGTTACCGTCCACGGGACGTGCTCCGCGATTCTATTCCGCACTGCACGCGCGGCGGCTTAGATTGCGCCTACGCGCGCCGGTTAGCCGAGCTATCGCGTGATTACACGGCCCGGCCTAGCGACCGAAAGAATACTGCTGCAGATAATTTTTTGAGCTTCGCTGCTGCGCCGATTATCTTTCTGTCGTCGAGGTCGTCGTTGACTCTGTAAAAAATTTTTTTTGTATTTTCTGGAGTGTCACGCGCCACACACACACATATATATATGTAGGTCATACGATCCGAAGTAATCAAGCACGATCAATATTGAATCTTCGCTCTACTGTGCTTTTTTATTAAAATTTCATGATACGTATCGAGCACAGTCGAGAGTTTGATCAATATACACGGTTTTCAATACTCTTTTCATACTCGTGTGCATGGTTATTTTTCGTGAAATTGTTTATTCCTATAGTACGTGAAAAAATACGAGAGTGCATAGAGCTTTAGAAAAACAAGCAAGCTTCACAATGGTGGAGCTCGGAAAAGTAAATCAAATCTCTTTACGCGCGCGCGCAACGCGGCGTGTGTAATACATAAATCCGGGGGCGTAACGAGGCCAAATCCCATGATCGAACGGGAATTATTCGAAAACGAGAACCGCACGAAAAAATGATTTATCCGAGAAAAAGAGCCCTTTATTACGCTCGAGCCGCCGGACAAAAGAAATCCCCACAGTGTATACGAAGGACTTTGAGCGCGTATCTGTCCAAGGATACGGAAACATTTTATTTCGTCCGTCCACTTTTTTCCGGACTCACTCGGCCGTGTGGATCGATCGTGCGAAACGAATCGGCATAAACGGCAGAGCAGCAGCAGCAGCCGGACTAGACTCACCCTCTCGATGTGCTCGGGAGAGGTTCGGGCATTAAATGACATTTCGGACCCTCGGCCAGTTTTGTGTCTCGTAAATACGTAATTTCGGGGAACTTGTTTCCAACCCCCCGCGCGCGCGAGTGGGTTGCAGCTTTCTCCCTTTCATATCCCACGGGACGAGCATCAGGCGAGAGTGACAGGCACGAGCTGTATTTACGTCTCTCTCTCTCTCTCTCTCTCTCTCTCTCTCTCTCTCTAGCTCTCTCGAAGCATTTTGCATAGCCCGGCGTTTTAATTTGGTTATATTCGTCGACCCCTTATTTTCATTACGATTAGTGCATTATGAACGACGTGATTACCCGAGATTTCGATAGGGGCGGAGGAGGGGGCGGGGGTACGCGACCGTACAAGAGAGAGGCTGGTGCACTGATTCGTCAAACGTTAAGTGGACTTTCTGCCTCAGTTGCCGCCGCTGCGTTCGAATATACAATTATCGCGAAATTTATCGCGAGCCTGCAGAACGCGCTCGTTCAAGGTCTGTTTATTCCCGAATTACGGACACCGACAAGCCTGTAGCATATTATATAACATGTGCGTGTGTTGGTTTCAACCGATGATGGCGCTCCATTATATTCCTTGTTATTTTGTGATATTTATAGACTTGGAACTTGGAGATCGACCCATTCACGGTTGGCAAAGTTTTAATAAAAAAAAGCAGCACCGCGTCGTTCTTCCAATCTCGGAGACGAGACTTTTCCATATAATTTTCCCGGTCTCTTCCGCTCGAACGGCGATCACGGGACACTCTCTCTCTCTTTCTCTCTATATATATATATTTATGTACCCGTGTACGCATGTATCTATCTACGCATCCGCTGTATCTGACCGATCGCATCTCTCCGAGTTTTAATCTCGCGAGTCTACCCTCCATATACACACACACACACACGTGTACGCAAAAAAAGTTCCTGAGGGTGCGGAGAGGGAGACCTTTTTAATTTAAGGTCGCGCTGCCGGTTTGACGTATTCTCGAAGTGAGTACGTTCTTCCCAGGAGCTTTATCAAGCTGAGTGCGTGCGAGGAGAGAATTAAAGAGCCCTGCGCGAATTGGGTCCTCCTCTTGACGCTCGCGCGCGCGCGAACTGAAAAAGAGGGTGTGTAGCAGTATAGAGCTGCTCCGGCGTCGTGTCCATCAGTTGAGCGCAACAAAGGCCGTCTGCAGCGTTTTTTCTCTCCTCCTCGCCTTTTGTTGCTGCAGCAGCAGCAGCAGCAGCCCTTCGGAAAATGACGGCGCGGGCGGAAATAAAACGAAAATCAACATAATTGAAAGCTGTGCGCGCACGGCGCTGCAGAGTGAAAAACTCGAGGAAGTTCGGCGTGGAGTTTCGGAAAGTTTCGCTTTTCCAATATAAACATTCGACTCCCGCCCCTGCGTTCTAGAGCGTTGCGTAATAACGTTTTGCAATTTGATGATGGAGAGAGAAAGAGCGAATAGTTGGGCCGAAACCCCGCCGGCCGTCGACAACTTCCCGTGCCATAGCGCGGGCGCGCATGGCGCAGCTTGTTATTTACCCAACAATAGTCATACTTGCGAATTCCGTTTCCATCGCTCCAACTCTCCCTCTCTCTATATCTATATATATATATATATATATATATATATATATATATATATATATATACACACGCGTGTGTGGCCGCATGATGCATATATTCTCCCGCACCCATATGTATAGAGCGATAGAGAGCTGGAAATAGAAAAATTAAATAATTGCCTTTGTCAACGGGCTCAGCGCAATATCTCGCACTATAAATGCCGTTATTGGCAAAGCTCCTTTTGTCATTATTTATTCACCGAGTATATTTTTGAAAAATCCACTCTTCTATTCGTGTTTTTCACTATACAGGCAAAAACGCGCGCTCGTGATTGTTCGCCGAAGCTAAATATATGGCCAGTATTTTTCTTTCATTTTCCAAAAAGCGTACATCAGGATACGCGCACGCAGCACATACAGCATACGCTCGACGGTCTATCTAATTCCCCGATAAAGAAAGCCAACTACAGGCATACGCCGCAATCGCGCGATCCGCAATAAATCATGCAGCGCAATTCCCGTCATAAAATCAGATTCCGCTCGCGCAATCACTGCACTGCCTCTCTCTTCGCTATTCCATCTCTCAACCCTCATCGGAGGCAGTAAAGACAACAGGCAGCAATGGCATGTAAAATATTAATGTCCCTCGGGCCCAGCAGTGGGAGGAAAGAAAGAAGGTCGAGTAGACTGTTAGTATAGGTACTCCCTCCGCCGGAGCTGATGCGCCGCTGCAGCAATAACACGTTCTTAGGAGGACGCCGGGGATGGCCACGGCGAGGCGGAGATTCCGATGTCTAGATATTCCGAGGACGGCCGGTATATATACGCCTGCGCAGCCGGCGCTATACACCACGAGGCACGTCCAGCTTCGCTGCGGCCGAGCATCGGTATGCGCCGAGGTGCCGCTGAGCTACAGTGTTGCTCCGGTATGTTGGCAGTTTGCGCGCCGCTCTATTTATCATCGTCGTCGCAGCGCCGCAGCTTACCTCCACCGCAGCCGCACCTCATCCTGCTCCTGATATGCTGCTTATATACCACCGAATTCCCGCGAATTTTACCGTATACTCGTGCGCGCGACCTACATTCGGCAGCTGTCGCTTTGCATTCTCCCTTTCACAGGAGCATCAGAGTTATAAATCGAAATCCGTCCAGCATAATATCGAGTCCGAACGGTCACTCGGTTCTTTTCCGCTAGGCTGATCGGGTAATTACGGCCGATGCTCCGAGAGACATCCCTCTCTCCGGTACGTTTTTCCCCCGCGTTTTATCGCACCCAATCTGAGGGAATAAACTCCGGAGTCACAGACCCAGGGTAACCCATTTTCCAGCAGTGTATAGCACTGCGCGCACTGGGGCAGCAGAGTGCAGTATAAACACGATAGTCGTCCCCACTGAACTTTCCATTAGGTTTGTATAAACTCGCGCGATGCAAGTTTTATCAACAGAGAAGAGAGAGCAAGTAGTAACGTTCCCGTAGCGTCAGACGCGCGACAATCGTCGTGACGAGAAACCGTTTGCCCTCGTGTGCCAGGCACGCGGCTCGAATTATCAGAGCCGCAGCGGCAACGCAATTAGCGACTCGCGTCACTTAATTGTGGCAAGAGACACGAAGACTCTGTAGCGTGTATAATCCGGTGCCATAACCCGAGCTGCTCTGCCGCACGTCGTCGTCGCAGCTGAGCTGACTACCTCCACCCCCTCTCGAAACTCTTTCAAACTGCATTTATTTCCCGAGTTAACGAGATTCCGCGCGCCTGGCAAGTGCTTCCTGCGCTATATATACAGCAGAAGTCGAGGGGAGATAAAGAAAATTGTTCCCTGCTTATTCGGTATTTTACACTCGACTCGACGCTCTATACAGCGGCTGGCTTTCTTTTTCTTCTAGATAGAGAGGCGCGCGCTGTTTAGATTTCAGGGGATAAGCTGTATCGTTACTGAGCTTTGGCTCGGAGTATTTGAATTTTAGATTGTCGGATTGGAGATTATACGGATCGAAATGTTGTAATGAGCTTGAGATACAAAATATTATAAAGACCAAGTATAATCCAGTCTCTATAGAATCTCGCAGTGATTCCATTGCGCTTTTTATTTTGAAAAATCATACAGTCCCGCGCATACAAAGCTGCAGTAACGATGTGAAAAAAGGCCTCTCTCTCTCTCTTGTCTATTTGTCAAAGACAGTATAGCAGCAGCAGCAGCAGCAGCAACGTGAAAGGCTGCGTCAAAAGCGCGCGAGCCCGGAAAAGGGCTTCAAAAGCATCAAAGCTCGGCTCGTTCGCAGAAATGAAATAGTCCGCTCTGGCAAAATGATCGCGAGGAACAAAAAGCCGGAAAAAAATGCGCAAATTCGCGCCGTGGATCCGGCTAATTGTATCGTTCATAATTACACGCAGACGCGCGCGTGCAACACAGCAGCAGCAGCAACAACAACAAGCTTTCCCGCGAGCTGGTCATTATCGCAGTTTTGCGAAGCAAGCAAGTTTCTGCCAGTCGTTCGCGTAATTACACGTCGATCAAATAACTAACGAACCAAACGCGCGCCCCGTCATGCGCTGCAGCGGTCAAGTCAACTTGTGTGGCTCCTGCTGCAGCTATAGCGCTGCGGAGGTAGTGTATAATGTATATGTAATAACTTTTCTCAAGAATATAATATAAACGATAGAGCCTTATTGTTTAACGAAAGATATCAGCAGCTTCTTATACGATTGGACAAATGGGCAATCATAAGAATATTATGAGTTATATTTTTAATGTAACTCAACAACTCGCCTAAATTACTTCTACACCAACAGTGTACAGTTTACCGAAAAAGGGCTAATAGTAAAAATAGCGATTTTCCTATTTACAGCACGGCCAAGAGAGCCGGGACGCTCGTATCATGAATATTTTGGACAAATTTATTTGCAGCTCTCTTTTTCTCTTTCTCGTACGCGCACACGTGTGCAATTTCGAGGAAATTCAATTCCAGCGGTCAATGTTTGTCGGGCCGAGGCATTATTTATTCAAATGGCGCAATATGCTTCCGCTAATCGATATACAAAAATAACACACGTGGTCCTTCTGTGACTTTTTTTCCCCTATATGCGCATATTGTGCGAAGTACACAGCTGGCTGTTAATCGCCTCAGGTGTGCACGGTTCTCTATTTTTTTACTGGTCCTGTATATCCACTCGCAAGTCAGTAGATTACGATATAACAATTCGTTTGAATATATAGCACAATGTGTAAGACTCGGGGAAACAAATAAACAGCCGTCACCTGCAAATCCCTTCAATTCTTCCGCAAGCGCATTCTCGCAAAACATACGGCGAAGCTGCTCTCGAGGAGATATCTCCGGGTTTGTTCTCTCTCTCTCTCTCTCGCTCTCTCTCTCTCTCTCTCTCTCTCTCTCTCTCTCTCTCTCTCTCTCTCTCTCTCGCAGCCGCAGTACTGCAGCAAATTTATGACCGCAATGTCCATAAAGCTCATCGTAATCGTATTCATAAGCGTGCTTACACAGCGGCGCAGCACGTGTCGACGCGCAGGTGTCTCGTATCCCACGAGGGTGTCTCTCTCTCTCTCTCTCTCTCTCTCTCTCCTCTCTCTCTGTCGCGCGTTCGCGTATGGGAGACAAGCCGAGCCCGTGTGTTTGGAACTCGCACAGCTCGAACAAATGCCGCTACAAAGGCCGAGAACAAGAGTCGCTCTCGCGCGCGGACTTGATTGCCGCATAAATTAACCCCCGCGCGCGTTTAAGCTCCTTTGTGTCCCGCAGCTTTCCTTATACCTTTCAGCTCCAGCTCCAGCTGCTGCTGTTACTGCTTCGTCGGATCAATCTTCTTATATGCGCGGGGAACTTTGCCGGAGCAGGGAAACAATTTCCAGCGACCATTACGAGAAGCGTTTGGGCTAAACGTGTACACACTTGCCAAGTGGTCTCTATCATTGCTACGTGTGTAATGTATGCGAGTCGAGGCGGCCGTACAAAGTTCACTTGTCGTATAGCGTGGCGACGGCGGCGGCAAGCGTTCGGGTCGTTGCTACCTATATGTATATACAAAATGTGCCGAGAGCTGGCAAATAGCCAGACGCAAGCGCGCGAGAGAACCTAGCCATTGTCCGGCCTCTGGGGGTGGCTGTACTCTAGCTATACGACCCTCGTTGCCGAGAGTCTTACACGGCGAGGATCTGGAAATTCTGAGGATTTTATGCTTTCGACTCTGCTGCGCTACGTACTCGACTTATTTTTCGAGTTTCTTAGATTTGCCTTGTAAAGCTAGATTGCTAAACAAGCTGCATCCCATTTTAACTTGTTATTGAATATTCGATTGTAATCAACGGATACAGGAGCGAGTGATGGATAATTCAAATCATGTGAAAGGAAATCAAACATCACTGACATTTTGCTGTCTATTTTTAAAGTATATTGAAAATGCATGCTTACACGAGCTGCAACCAAACTCTATTCTTTTAATAACTATACAACTTCCAATCCAGAAACCAGCCGATTTCACCATAATACTAAATTATTCTGGTGGATCAATAATGGAGCGACAGAGAGAGGACAAGTTGCACTAAGCTCTCTCTCTCTCTCTCTCTCTCTCTCTCTCTCTCTCTCTCTCTCTCACACACACACACACACACACACACACACACACACACACACAAACGTCCTTCTGCCTTTGCATTATTATCCCTTCGACGTAATTTCCCGAGCATGATCACCAGAGTCAATTAAGAAGGAAGAACGACAAGAAAACCGGAAACAAAGCCAGCGTCCCAGTTCGATAATTGCTCGTATGCTAATTTCCCAATGACGACGACGACGACGACGAGAGCAGCGGCCGCTTTTTATAAACGTAGTGAGCTATTCTCCGGGGAGCATTTTGTGCCCGCTAATGGCTTTCATCAGGCCGCTCGACTTTGCGTGTGCATTCGTCGCGGCCTGAATTTGTTGATTAAAATTTCGGAGGCGGGTGTGCGTTAATGTATGCGTCGAGCTAGCTGTGTGTATATATACGGGTATATGTATATTATACTGCGGTCGATCGAAGCGAAAGTGATGGAAGACTCGCACGGGGATGGCAATTAGCCGGGGGACTCCGGCAATGGCCAGTTTGGTAGTGTGTTTAATTACGCGCGCGAAAAATTTCTCGCCTGTATGTTTTTCTGAATTTCAAATTTAATTTTCGTAATTGATGGCTTGTGGATGTATATATATGTGCAACACTGCTGCGCGCGGGCTTTGTTTTTGTCACCCGAGCGCGAAGTCAAAGTTTATTTCGAAAGGTGGTGTACAAACTCGTTCTCCCAAGAAGCGACCAAATTAATCCTACCCACTAATTAAGTAATTAATCCGGTCCATTCCTATCGAGATAAATAGCAGCGAAGCTAGAGTATATAGTCTTCCGAGTCGGAAGACGTATACTGTATGTACATAGAACGCGCGACGAACTGCTATAGATGTATATCAGTTCAGTTGGGCGAAACAAGCGAACCCTTTTGACGCCGTACAACTGGCGCGCTGCGCACACCGGCAATCCGGCTAACGAGCTCCGGCTGCTGTGTAGAGTATCTACCTCGTCATCCTCTCGACGATCCGTATAAACTCGGCGTCTTGTGCTTTCCTTCTCGCCTTCTCTCGAGTTCTCTTTGATTCCGGGCGCTACTTTGATGTCTTGCGCGCAATAACAAAAGAGATACCTTCCCGTGCATCAGGGTATATCTTGCCAAAAGTAAGAAGGCCAGTGTGTGGTCGAGTTTGTCGCCGTCTTGCTATGGCGGGAGTGTATTTCGTAATTTGTCTGATTAGAGCTGGTCCAGCTAGTTCTGCGGCTGTTTGGCTTTCATTTGGAGTAGTGCTCTGATGTTACTATAAGCGACTTGAAGCAACCAATCGTTCAACAATCTCTTCAAACCCGCCGACAAGATATATACATATCTATCTATTGGGGAGGGCACGTATTTTAATCGCGGAAGCTCCGAAACTTTCCACTGCAAAAACCGGCGCTCTCGCTAGTACAGCTTTTTTTTCATCACGACGAGCTAACGATGCGCTGATGCACAAGCAACGTACGCGCGCGGCAACGGCCAAGCGGAAAATCTGTAAAGTTGATTGGCGCGCGGCTATGTATATAACCATCGGCAAAGTTGCTCGCAGCTTGCAGGTATATGTACGTGTATATATATCGACCGATAGGAGCTTTTATCGTTAGCCCGTACAAGTATAACGCGCTTCCAGCCGCGCCGAAGCTGTTTATACAAGTGCCAAGTTCTAAAGTCCATGACCATAATCCCGAAGAGGGTTAACGAAAGAGGCCGACTATACTATAGGTTGTAACGGCGCGCGTACTCTCAGCATGAGCATCGACGAAACACGCGTTAAGCCGCTTCAATGGCTTATCCCTACCCTCCGAGAACATAATTTTACGCGCGGCGCGTGCGTACGCGCCCTTCGCGAATTTATTCCCGACGAGCGTTAGAGTTACTGCAGCTACTTTTCGTCCTAGTGACCATAGCATCACTGGATGGATAGACTTAGCTGCTGCTGCTGGCTACGCCTGTTATTACCAGCGGACTTTTACGATCCTCCAAGCCGGTAATGGCCACTTCATCATACGCGAGTTAAAGCGCCGCCAAGTTCTTCTCTCTCTCTCTCTCTCTCTCTCTCTCTATATGTGTGTGCGCGAGCCGAAAATAGCTCTTTCGAGTATAACCGCCGACTATATAGTAACTCGTAAAAACTCGACGACGACCACGGGGGTAAGCAGGCGCAACGACGACTAGCCAGAGCTTTTTAATACGCTGTGTGCGGTGGTCGTTCGCAGGTGACTTGTTTTTCCTCCAGCAAACGCTAAAAAATTAAGTTGAAATAATCTCCCTCGCCGAACGATCATTATATATATCCGGTGTACGCTCAAGCTATATAGGTCACGTATAACCCTCCGCAAGAGTGAATTAGCCGCATACAATCCGCGAGAAAGGGTATATATATATATGTATACTGAAAGAGAGAGCGAAAAAGTCATCGGCGCTCTAGAAGAGCGCACCGAGGAAAGAGAGACTATAAGGACCCGGCGGTGCAGCGCAGCGTTATAACGATGCCACTCTCGAGGGTGCGAGGCAACTCTCAATGTTTACGCACGCGAAAGAACTACCCTAAGTGGCGAACTTTTTAAATGCTTCCCCTTCCGCTGCAGCTCTACGCTGTGGCTATATTCTAGCCGGCTATTCCTCGAGGAGTTGGATACTTTCGCGCCGCGCGATATTATGGGAAATTGATGGGTTTTTATCGATGTTTAGTTGGGGCGACTTTAGTTTTGTTTTGTTTTGCTCTCTCTACTAGCCGAGTTATATTATACGATCGCACTCGCGCGGCTCTGGGTTTCTGGGCAATTAAAGTCGATGTTTCGAGCAACGACCAAAGTTCCCGTTTTCTTTCGAAATGTCCTCGTCGTATTTAAATACTGCATCGCCGTTAACTTTTCCATTCAAAACACTCCATTCCCCCGTCGTTTATCCATTTGATATTCGATCTCGATGCCGGAGAGAGAAAGACCACATGCCAGTAGCAGACGGATCGCGCACACGCATATACACCGCAGTAGAGAGCCGCGCGACAAATCGCGGGAAATTACCACTGGCTTTTCCCTCGCGATGGAAAATCTAAGCGCACCGGCGGCGCGACTGCCGGCGACGTTTTCGTTGCGTGAAAGAGAAAAGTGCCGCTCGAACAAAGCCAGCTCTCGAGTTTGTCTGGAGCTTGCTGCAAAAAGAGAAGAGAGAGGGAGAGAGAGAGCTGTTTCCCGCGACCGTCATCGCCTCCTACGACTTCCCATGTCTGCTAGACGTAGTCACACACAGACGCATCCACATATATCTCGCGTGAAATTATAATGCCTTTTGTGCCGAGCTTCTGATGCTGAAGATTCCATCTTTCCGCTGCTGTATACGCATACAAGTATTGACCGCTCTTGACTGCCGATATGCGAAGCTTTATGAAAAAAATAATATCGCGGATCCTCGCCCCATAACACGCTGGCAAAATTTAAATATGTATACTATACTTTCGCCAAAATATTATTCATGCTCTTCTCGGCAAAGCTCATCCATATCTTCACTCAAAGCGGTGTATACACGGTATACATATATATATATATAGGAAAAAATTTTTCCTAATTCTCGAAATCCTTCCTACATACACTCGACCTTTCCCACCACCCCCTCGAGGCCTTATATATGCGCCCGCCAACGTCGGTGGTTTTATCGGCGGATTAGCATTGCTTTACATAGTTTCGAACGAGTTTGCATAGGTTTCGAGCTGCGCGTCGTGCATATATACATGTATATATATAGATATATACATACGCGCGTGCACTAGGCAATTCCGTCTGCTCACTTTGCAGCCCCGCCGGAGAAATTGCGGAGGAGAGAGGGAGGAAGAGAAAAAGAGGAAAAAAGGAGGAACGCACAGCACGATACTTGTTCCGCTCTTCCGTGTACATAGTTTCCGTAGTTACTGGGCCAGACGCGAACGACCGATTAAGTAGCGGAAAAGAGACGTTGCGCGCTGCAGCAGCAGCAGTAGTATTGCTCTGCAGAGCGAGACTTTGGTTCTTAATTAAACGCCGGATTCGCTATGTATCTGCTCGACTGATCAAGACTTTGGAATTGATTCGCGCCGCGTTTGTCTCGCTTCCCAACTCGTTCTGTCTTATATATATATACGTACATGTTGCAACTGCAGCTTTGGCGGTAGTAGAATACTTGAAAAGAAATTCCAATGCCCTGCGTTTTACGTCATCCTCTTTGCGAGATCCGGTCTTCTATAGAGCGCTGATAAAAGCGAGCTATCAGGCTCGAGGATCAGCAGGTATAAGCAACTTCTTCACGTGGCCGATAAATGGCCCGAGCGACGGGAACATTTGTACCGGGACGCGTGTAAGCGTGTAATCGCGCAACACGAAAAGTACATTAGCCAATCGATCCTCTGCGCGCTACTCACAACTCTGTTATACAACACCGGCCGCGCGATTGTATATATACATACATATATGTATGTACGTGTATACACACCTTACTAGGTCATCACTGGCTTTAATTTGTGCATTCGCGGAATAAAATAAAGAGCTGGGAAGCAAAGCTCGAAATTGAAAGCGTCACGCGAATCTCGAATCGCCACGAGGAAAATATTACTGCGCGCGGCATTCGCCGATCTATATACGGACAGCTGCAGCAGAGAATTTACATCGCGGACAAAAGCGTCTTGGAGGAAGCGAAGAATATCAACTTGCGCGGTGAATCGATAATTACACGCTGCGTGCAGCGGAAGAGGTATATAGGTATGAGTTATTAATAAAGTCGACGAAGGAAAACGATTAGCGCCGAGCTCGGTTGTTGATTCTAAACAGCGCGCTCGCTTAATACCTGGACTAATGAGCACAATGGGCTAATAAGTATGGAGTGTAATGAGCGTATTGTTTCAATGTCCGTGCAATTATGGAACTGGGTCAGCCCCTCTCCAGCATCGTTGCCTCGCAATAAAAGATCTTCGTATATATATGTAATACAGGTATAGGCAGCCTTAACCGATTGATTATTATTGAAGAATAAATTTTACACGAGCCAGCAGCGCGTCTCTGTATATTTAGCTGTAGCAGGGTGAAGCTTCAACGAGGAATGTATTTTAGCGAACGACGCTCGTGAAACTAATTTTAAAAACAATCTCATTCGCGGGCTATTCGGGGACGATGTTCATGAATAGTTCGGCCCAACAATCCTCGATTTATCGACTATAGCCGCTCGCAATACCATATACACAGCAGTAGATATATTATAGGTACACACCAGAAATACAAAGGCGCGCAAAAGGCTTTGTTGCTGGAGAAAAAAACAGCAGAAAAGCAAACAAAGGAAGCTTTGCCTGGAATTACATCGTTATCCCCGATGCAAAGGGTCGGACCGATTATAAAAGCTCTGCTCGCTCGTGCTTCATTATATTCTCCATTTTCCGTCTTGGAGGCGCAGCTGCATTTCGGATAAGAGCCAAGAAGGAGGACACAGTGTTTCAAGTGTCGCTTGCTTCGTTATACCTACCGTGGACAGAGCCAGAAGAGAGACAGAGACTATCGAGTTTTCTCGGAATACTTCGATACTCAAGCTCGACGGGTAAATTAAGACGGGGAGAGAATGAAAGTTTAATTGCATGCAGCACTCGAACCTTCTTCTTCTTCAGCTTCTCTCGTTTGAATCAACTCGTGCCTTGCTGCAGTTGCTTTAAGCGTAAATCGTCGATCTTGAAAGCGCGAGTCTCGAGTGCCCGAGGAAAAGAAACGAGCGCAACGATAGAGAGCGAGCGAGAGGGGGGGGGGGATAAAAGTGTTGCAGCAAAGGTCTTAAAAGAAATACAAATATTTAAATTGCCGGCGTTGCAGCTCTCCATCCCCAACTTCTTTTAACTCGGTCAATTTGCCTCAGGAATCGAGCTAACTTGAACCGCCAATGGCCGATGAATTCATTAGCTCGATGTATCGGCAGGTTCGACTTTTTCGCGTTCGGCTTCTCATAGCTATACATATATTATCGTCTCCAGCATCAGCAACATAATTTTATCAAAATCGTGTATAACTGCGCTCGAGAGAGAACGAGAGAGACCGACTGTGACTCGGGTCCGAATTATTCCGCTCGATTCATTATAAATTGCTGCTGCTGCAGCAGGTACACCGCTTCAGTCCTGGAGTCTCTTTGACGACGGCAACTCGAATCTTGGCATACTTGGAAACTAAGAGCTGCGCGGAGAGGAGGAGAAGGGTGCAAAGCAGTATAGGGCTGCTTTAGAGTAGAATATGCGTTGACTTGCGGCGGCTGCGGGAGAGCTTTAGACCTGTTGCGAGAGAGAGAGAGAGAGAGAGAGAGAGAGAGAGAGAGAGAGAGGAATGGACCCTAACGCAATCTTGAGTCTTGATTACGCGAGCCCTAGTCGAGGATTATTAATATCGAGCGGAGCCAGTACCGCGCTGCGCACGTATACACCGCCATCGGGAAATTACATTATCGCGTCTAAGTCGATCCTCGGCGAGCTTCTCCGCCGCCGCGACGCCCCAGCCGTGTATGGCGCAGCTTAAGCAGCTTTCGAACTTAACGCTGCTGCTGACCAATCTCTCTCGGCAAAGTCGACGTCCCGATGCCCTACGGCACCGCTGCGCGACGATCCATTAAACTTTATCATTTATGACCTTTCGCGCTTTCGAGACCTTGCGCGGCAGCGGACTGGGGGGACTTTAGTAGCAATCATTAATGGCGCGGTCATTAAAAACAAACTCTGGCGCTTTGCTTGTTTGGCTTTATCGACGCGCCGCTGCTGCTGCCGTTGCTACTGCTTTATTCATTTACTTTTTCACGGTGTCGTTAATCGAAAGTGTTATGTGCATTATGTATACGGGACGCGCATCGGTTATGAATTTTACGGGCAAATCACGAGTAAATGATTCTAACGCTGCCCTTCGAGGACGTAAATAAATATATATATATATATATATATATATATATATATTTTCACATTGCGTGGATTGTAAAATTTTTTCGGATGATTTTGTTATGCACACACCGCACTGATTTTCGTTTCAAAGGGAAACACGAGCGCGGATTTTTCGTTGCACTTTATACGAGAAAAATTGACGGTATACGAGTAAAAAGGGAATTGCAATTTCCAAATTTCTACATGACGCTATCAGTGTAACCGGACGTTTCTGTGCTTATGTAACTCGAATTTTGTTTATCTGCCAATGATTAAAAATTTTCTCCTTTTTGCGAGGGAAAAAATATATTCGCCGGGAGTTGCCGAAACATAAACCATAAAAAAGTCTGTCCGCTGTATATTCCCAAATATATTCAGTTTTTATTAAAACATGTATAATGGTTACAAAAAATTGAGCCAACGCATACATCACTCTCTTTTCTGCTATGTATATTCAAATTAAAAATGTTAAAAGTACGCATCATTTAAAAATGATTTATAGACGCCGATTATCATTGAGAACCAATTTCGCGGCTTTACTCTTAACATGCTTAACAGCAAAATTTTGAATACTTTTGTTTGTTTCATTTCTTTTTTCTAGCATTTTTTCTGTGTAATAGACATTTAATTATTAACAAATTGGTTAATTATGGTTTGTGGTTATGTGTAAATAAATGAAAGCAGAAACACATATCTCTAACTGGCGGGACCAAGCTCACGGCTCTTTTTACTCACATGATTCAAGAATAACTATATTAAAATACATTATAGATTTATATTATATAGATACTCATTGCAATGATAACTGCAACGCAAACAAAACCAGCAAAAACATATGATCCATCATCCAAACATTGTCTTGAAATATCGCCCTGAAGGGCAGTTTTGGAAACAAATCTAATTCTATTATTTCATCATTGTTTAACGCTCGCCTTGGCTGTGTATTTATCCCGTACATATTTATTTCAATTCGCGTAATTGATTTCGGCGGGAGCGGCAGGCAGCGTTGGGGCTTCTTTGACAATATCATTCGGTACATACATGCTCACACACACTTACATATACATATAGACGGCAAAGAGCGCTGTTTGCGGTTCAATTTCATTATTGCCAGACGTATACAGGGCGAGAGAGCGAAGCCGGGATCCGACGCTAGCTCGCTTGCCGCCAAGCGCCTGTATACAATGTTATATAGCGTGTTGCCATCGCGCGCTAGTCGCTCGCATGTATAGGATATATACGTATATATATAGAGAAAGAGAGAGCAAGATACTACCACGCTGGAGCACACACACACATCTACACTCGCACGCAACAATATAGAGCGGCCTGGCTCGACTCCGTATATTTAGCGCGTGTATATATACTAGAAGTAACTAATCTCCATTTCCATTTTGGTTACACACGTCAATTACATATAATTATTCTTTAATAAGCGCAATTCTCCATCACGATTGCCCATACGTCGCTGAAGCTGCCGTTTGATTTCGTTCTCGATAATTTTTCACTGATTCTTTTGTCGTTTCCAAGCTTGCGAGCTTCTCTGAATTGGACGAAATCGTTGTGTAAATTTGTATAGAGTATATATTTTTGCAATTTGTTAGAAAATTGATAAAGTGTACAACGATTGGAAGTATTGGCGAAGTAGATTGATACGAATATCTATTTCCGGTGCCAATTTTTCATATCGACAATATCCGTAAACGGGAAGAATGAATAATCTCGATAATTGACATGTTTCGGAGTAAGCGCGGGATATCGGCGCTTGACGTTTTAATTAATGAAAAACTCATCATGGTTCAAGGAAATTGCTAACACTGCAATACGGATTTCTGCTAATCAAATGCAAGACGAGAATTCTTATTCATAATTAATAATGTTCGAAACAGGAATAAAAATACATACATAAATAAATAAGAAAAAATGTCTCCATTGCCAATCATACATGACCGTTAAATTAAATACATATAACTTTTAATCTCGTAATTTGATATAAAGGAGTCTATAGCAGAGCACTCCCTGGCAATTTGAAGCAATAAAAGCAGTTTAATTAATCAGTTATTCCGGCAGTTAAGCGAAACATAATTCAATGCAATCGACGATACGTCGTAATTATTGCAAATACCTTTCTGCATTCCGTCACACAAACATAAAAAGGAGAAATAACCACTTCGTCGTTTAGCCAGTGAATATTCTCTCTCTCACTTTCACAGAATAAACCAGGATATAATTTAACAAGACCGGTAATGCTCTTGATGGGTGTAAAAAAGGGTCGGTCGTAAGCTCGCAGCTTCCCTGACGCCGGGAGCAATCGAATGATCTAGTCCCTTAAAGCTTTGGGGGGGTTTTTGAGAAGCTTAAGGAGTTTTTGTTTGCAAGGCAGAACTTCCTGGCTAGAGAGAGAGAGAGAGAGGGAGAGTCTTTCTGCGCGCAAGGCCGCGAACGCCGGCGTCGACCCACTGAAAGACATTCTCGCGGAATCTGCGATTTACGGCCGGCAGTAAAAACTGCTGCCGCGATTCTTCTGCCGGATAAAACGTCACTTGCAGATGACGTATATAACGATGCGAGAGAGAGAGAGAGAGAGAGAGAGAGAGAAAGAGAGAAGAAGGCTGCTCCTAAAAATTTCCCCGGCTCTCCTCGGCTTACCCTTTCTTTTCCGTGTATCACTCGCTCTCTCCGCCGCGTCTTTGGATAAAAATTTACTTCATTTCCGAGTGTCTTGAATCGTTTATTTAGCTGTCCCTGCGAATGTCCCGCTAGAAAAAAAGAAACGTGAAAAAAGCGAAAGACGTCGAACGATTGCTTTCGAATAAATCATCCTTTAAGAATCCCGCCGTCGTTAACTTTACGCAGCAATCTTCGAACTTAGCTGACTAAACCTAATCTCCAAAATAATAAAGACATAAGCGCAGCATAGATTCTGTTGAAATTTCGAAGCTATCCCTTTTGGAGGCGATTCACTTTGTCTCAGCGACGACGACGACGATGATGATGATCATATCGATAAAGTTATCTCCCCCTCCCCCCACCGAGTTTCCGCTCTCTAAGCCGTGTTCCCGAGCTGCTCGACGACGACGCAAACGACATCGCCCTTAAATATCGTCGTCGCCCGAAGGAGGTTTTCCTTCGTATATATATATACGCTGCAGCGTGTATAACCTCTCCCTCCTCTCGCTTCTCTCTATCGAGCCAACGAAATAGACGAGCAGACGCCCGGCAACAGGTTGCGCGCACCGCATCGTGCAGCCGGCCGTACACTTGCGGCCTGTATATATACAGACATCAGGCGTATGTATACACGCGCGTGTGTGTGTGTGCCCCCGAGATCGAATGCAGATGAGCGAATCTTCGACGCGTAAAATATTTTTCAAATTCGAACGCCCTGAGAGGAGATTCTTGCGAGTACTCCTTGAGATTTTTTTGCCGAGATTCTTCTATAGGATTTCAATATTGGCTTTTTCGTATACGACTTCGCGCGATAGCATATAGCTTAATGCAAAAAAATTGCACGGCATTTTCGTAATATATTTTCATGCGAAAAGCTCGATTCTTCTAGCAGTCGCGAATAAATACTCCGAAATTTAAAATTCGTTCTCCACATCAACGACGTAGCGACGAATATATAACGTTACGTGTCAACAATAAAATATCGATCGCAGGAATTCCAAAATCCGAAGAAGCACAACACCGTATCCGTACCTATATACATACTATTCCATCCGCACAGTCCTGTTATACACAACACCTTCGCCGTGTAGATGTTTGGTCGCCAGAGCAATATACCTCTGCCTTGCGAGAAGGTCAGAGCGTCTGTTTACACCTGAGATTCTCGAAGCTTCATGTGTCGCTCAAGAGGGACTTCTAAAATCGGAGACGCTTCTTACGCCAGTCAGTTTGACTCTTGGACTCGGTACGCGAGGATCAAGCCCGATTTTACACTCGCGATCATCGAATTTTTAAACGCGCCACGCCGTACGTGACTACGCAATTCACGCGAATTATACGTCATTTATTTTTTTAGACGCGTTCGTGAGTGTAAGTGGGGGAGTTTGGCTAATTGATTAATTTTTTACATTTTATTGAAAAGGGAAGGAAATTTGACGAGTTGCGCTACACGCGGGGCTTCGCACATCCAGTGCGTGCACCATGATTTCGAGTTTTTAATTATTTTTTTAATCGGCTGTGCAAATATAACATGTATGATTTCGCGATGAAAGTATAGTGTTCGTTTTATTCGACAAATGATAATCATTCGTTTGCATTCAGGAAAATTCGCGAAAATTATACTCATTACGTTGATTAAAATTTATTACTCGACGAGCGTTATTTAACGCCGTGTATATAACCCGCGAAATGAAGCCGGAACAGCGTACAATAATTATCCGCAGCAGTGCGCCGTATTCTCCGCGAAACAAAAGCTCGAGAATTTCGTTGAAAAGAACGATCGCGCAGTGCAGACGTAAAATGCCCCGCGAGCAGGCTCATTCCCGTAACAAACCGCCCCATCAGCGAGAGTCTCCTAAAAAGCGTGTACATCTTTACATAGATAAAAAGAGACGGACAGCTCGCGTGATTGCCGGGGGCTCAGAGAAACATCTCCTTCTCTCCTTATATAAGCGGCTGCTCTCGCAGTAAGCAACGGAAGCTACTCTCGCGGGAGAGAGAGAGAGAGAGAGAGAGAGAGAGAGAGAGAGAGAGAGAAAGCACAGCGCGCAAGATTAACGTTCGCAGTGCAGCTTCTCTCCGACTTTGCGACTTGCAGGGCTTCTCTGCTTAAGCTCTCTCACTCGCTCGCACTCCTTGCAAAGCTGCAATTGCTTAAGCTTCGCAGCTCGCGAGCAAAACGAAATTTATCGCTGCGCAGTTTTGCTCGGGAGTTTCGCGGCTTCGAGTGCAGCCCTTCTTTGTCATCTTTCTTGCTTTCCGGAAAATTTCCTGACTTTTTTTCGGCTGCGACTAGCTGTTTTGTCGATTTTCTTCTCTTTTCTGCCGGGACTTTTTTTTACCCCACCCTCTCATTCTCTTCTGCGTCCTTTTTTCGCTGACATTTTTTGCGATTTCAGTTTAGCAACTCGGTCAGACGATTCGTGCGTGAGAGAATTTTTTTTACGATTCGAAAATGTTGCGTTTTCGTCAAAACTTTTTCGAGCCCCTCATCGATCACGGCAGCACCAGCAGCAGCAACAATAACAACAACAACAACAATACCAGCAGCAGCTTAATAATGGAGCGCAGCAATTGCATGAAAATGGAGTTGGATCATTTTCTCGACCAGAACAACAACGTCGAAATGGATGACCACTGGCCGTTCAGTCTCGACAGGTATGCAACGATGCGCCTTTCATTTTGCGCAGAAAATTATATTCCAGTAGTGTTTTTTTTTGCGACAAGAGAGTATTATTAGTTAAACTCTGAATTAATTTTAACTGAGCGAGCAATTACGCTTTTGATTCGAAATTTAGGCGCTAATGTGATTATACATATTTTCCGAATAATTATCCTGAAGCTCGTCGTTATTTCACAGAATCTTGTTAAGTTTTCGGCTAAATTCGGTGTAATTACACGGCGTGCTCGAAACGTTCTATTAATTTGTACTATGCACGCGTTTGATGGTGGAAAAACTCTCGAGCTATTAAAATATGCAAATTAGAAATCGTTCAACAATGCAGTATTTCGAGCTCAACGAGCTCCGAACTAGAGCGTAATTAACGTATTCGAATAGCGTACATCTGTGTATTATGCGTGTATTTCCACAGTGCTTCACAAGAGAAAAGCGCGTACAATTATATATAGCAGCCTGGTTTATTGAGAAATTCTTCGAATTCGTGAAACAGCGCTGCCCTGTAAATAAACCTATCTGTACTTCAAATCAGGCTTTTCCCCTCGATTACACCAAGCCGAGTTATTCTATAATTCTTCAGAAAAAATCTTACCCTCGATCACGGCTGCGTTTGAAAATTACGCGAAAACCAACGCGTTTCGAGCAGCTTTGTGTTCCACTGGAGAAAAATTACCGCAAAAAATAGCTAAAATCTCGTAGGAAAACAGCTGGGAGAGAGACTTTCGGGCGTTTAATGGTGGTATGCGAGGGGAGTACGTATGTAGCGAAGGAGGGGAGAACTCCCGCAAGGGAGAGAGAAACTAAGTGCTATCTGCGTTCCAGCCAATGAACACAATGAACAGAATGGACACACAGAGAGCGGGAGAGTATTCTCTCTTGTTTTATGCCTTTTATTTAACATTTTAAACGCGTTATGAGTCGACGCTCGCGCGTTCAAAAACTTTTTCAATATCACTGCGCGCGAATGTCTGTTTCTTCGTCCTCTCGCACGGCATTGTTTACCCTTCGCTCTCTCGCTGCTCCTCTTGATTATGATTTTAAAAACTTTCGAACCCGATTTTCAATATAATACACTTTGCGCGCACAATAAATCCTTCAACTTTCGGGCAAGAGAAAAGAAAAAGAAATTAGCGTCGCGATTTCGAAGCGGCGGCACTTCATCAATTCCAGCCAATTAGCCAATTATTAAATCGAGCGGCGCGGGTTTAATCCCAAAGCCGGCGTACAATGCCCCCCGCGATGTATATATACATACACCGGGCGCGCTCTACAAGATCCATCCCGCGCGTCGTCCGGCTTATCTGTCGTTTAACGCCATTGTGTCTCTGCGCGTAAGGAACCCGGACGGTTATACCACTCGATAACGAATCGCGTGTTGCAAAGAGAGGGCGAAGTGGGACAATGCAAAGCGGGCGCTCGCGCGGATGGACGAGAGAGAGCGCGGTATAATTGAATTACGGAACGATAGCGACTTATCGCGGGATGACTGGTCTTCTCATTATAAGTGTGATGACGGCATGAGGATTCTGTGCGGTGTGTTCGGGGGAATAAGGGTTAACGCATGAGTGAATTAAAAAATGTAGGTAAAATTTGACGAGTGAATTTGTTTCACGGAGCACAAAAAACAAGTAGAGGAAAGTTTTTAAAGGACTTTCGCCGAGTGAAAAACATTTTAAGTAAACAGTTTCATGAGGGAGAGAGAGAGTTGAAATTTCATTTGATTGCCTTCGAAAGGAAAGCTCGGGGAAAGTTGTAAAACTCCATTTGTGTAAGGCGCTAAAATAAGAAAAGCTCGCGCGGTAACTCGCGGCGCGAATGCGCAATAGACCGACTCACCCTCTTGCGGACTTTTTCTTCTATTATTGTCAGGCCAATAAATGCGCCCATATAACCGATATAAAAGTGAATTCGGTCGAGACTTTGATGGGATTCGAATGTAGCCAGTCAGTCGAACAGAGACAGTCTGTCTATGTCCGCTGCGCATTATATATCAAAGTGTGCAGGGAGAGGGATAGAGTTATATTGCTCGAAGGGGCGGCTTTTACTTCTTATTTAATTAGGCCGAATCGTCTAATATAATTCTCTGTCCTGCTCTCTCTCTCTCTCTCTACAGGGGAGCGTCCTCACGGATTACAGTCTCTAATCCCTCCTTTCGCCTCCTAAACGACGTTAGTGTCTCCTGGTGGACATTAGGACTAATGACACATGCGAAGGGGAGAGCAGTCTTGAGTCGCAGCAGCAGCAGCAGCAGCAGCGATTGGCCGAGAGACGATTAATTCGTCAATATCCGAGAGCGATCGAGTCGTAACGAAGAATCCGAGACGACGTCGTCATAGACTTATTCTCTCGTATGGCTTGGAATTAACTCGAGGTCGTTTACCTCTGAGCCTCATGAATCATGACGGGTATATCGGTTAGGTACAGTATTATATGACGCGGTGGCGGGTTACTCGAGACTTGAGCATCTGTTCCAAAGTGCTAACGTAGTTGGCCAACTTTTTTCCTTACACACACACACACACACACATATATATATATATATATACCTCGGTACAGTTTTATTTTAATTTTCCCGAACAAGCATCAGTAGCTTATGAGAGGGCGTATAGCGTGTAACTCGTTTAGAAAATTACGGCGCGAAAGTTCGGGGGATAAACGGATTTGGATAGTGTTGGGAGAAATACACCTGCTCATTACGCAGATGACAAGAGCTGGGAATTAACAGACTTTGTTCGTTAATTCGTCCGTATATCGTGTAGTTCGCGGCGGTGGCGGCGACGGTCGCCGGAACATAATACACAGCGCGTAATGGCTGCGGCGCGCGGAATCACTTGGCAGATTAATCCGAGTTTAGAGGGATAATTCTCGGCTCATTTTCGGAATTGAGAGAAGCAAATGCATTAGGATCGTTCTCCCTCGGCGTCTGCGGCTTCTGCAAAACTAATCTCGTAACGATAATGTTTTCGGCTCCGACTCACGAGTTAATACGCGGGTTAAACAGTCTCTCTCTCTCGCTCTCTCTCTCTCTCTCTCTCTCTCTTTGCACACCTCGACGACGCTGGCAAGGCCAGAATCCCGACAAGCTATTTTCACTTTGCGCCACGGAATTTCGATGTGTTTCTCTCTCTCTCTCTCTCTCTCTCTCTCTCTCTCTCTCTCTCTCTCTCTCTCTCTCTCTCTCTCTCTCTCTCTCTCTCTCTCACTCTCTCTCTCTCTCTCTCACTCTCTCACTCTCTCTCTCTCTCTCTCTCTCTCTCTCTCTCTCTCTGGCTCGCTCTCTCGAAATTTCGATTTCGCGCTTGTAACGCGCGCGCAAAGTTATAAATGAGTTCCCAGCGGCACACCGGCACGTGCTTTATTCCTCGGACGGAGTTTCTCTCTCTCTTTCGCGAGCGCCCCCCGCGTTTTTGCACTTTTTCGAAGCCGAGTCGATGGAGGAAGTTCGAGGGGATTTCAATTTATATGGGAGTTTGTTGTTGCGCACTTGTTGTTCCCTCTTGCGATTGAGTCTTGAAAATATTATTGCCCCGCGCGCCAGGATTTCCCAAAGTACAAAACGACTTGTGTAGAGCGTGTGCGTCTGTGATGTATATAGCTGTATTTATACTCTAGCATTACAATATTAAAATAAACTCGTGCATCAGAACACAATACGCAAGCCTTTCAGATATAATCTCCCACCTTATTATCATCCGGGGAATAATTTTTCACTCTGGCGTAAGATCGTTGAAAAAATACATAAGACGCCTCCGCGGAGACTCGCGGCGACGAATTGAAAGTTCGCATAAATTTCGCCCGCTTTGCCTCTCTCCATACACTCGCTCTCACACACACAGCGGTTTTCCTCTCTTGCAACTCGCGTCCCGGAAAAAAAACTCTCCCTCGATTATTCATTCGTCACATCGCGGATTCATGAATCCGCCGCGTGCGCCGCAAAAATATTGAAGCGTGTACATATTCAGCTGACGCGACGCAGTCGCTGACCGAGATATTCCTTGTGGTGCTTGCTTCAAGGGCTGCGCGATTATAAGGGACGGATGAGAGAGTTGCAGCGTTTAATGACGATGACAAAGCACTGCGGGGTATCCCTCACGCGCTTTGCGCTTGAACTTGCCTTTGTTTGCGGATCCTTTAAAATTTTTCGAACTCTGTATTCTCGATGGTTTTTCGTCGAGCTGCGTCGTTATTTTATACAACTTTTTCAGATTTATTGGACTATGAAATTTCCGCTTCCGAGCTACGTCGTGAATGTATTTTAAATTAAAACGCAAAAGCGTTATGCATATTCATAAATTTATGTCTAATTCTCATTCCATTTTCTGTTTCAGGTAAGTTTCAGTTTCCGCACAATGTTCTATTCTCCTCGAGCTTCAACGACGTTGGTCGCACCGTAAGTCAAGAACAATCAATCCATTCTCTCATGTATACCAAGCGAGGCAACCCCTTTCGCCTCCAGAATCCCCCCAATTAAGCCCACAACGCATCACGTCCGTCTGCCGACACTTTCTCTCCCCTACTATATACATACTATAAAATACATAAATTCGCAAAAATCGCCTCGGGCTGTAAAAGACGCTCCGCCTCCGAAATCCCGGGGCTTAATCGGTTTAATTAAACGAAAAGCGCGTGCCGAGAAGCAGAGAGCGGACTAAAATCGGCTGGCGCTGCAGGCGATCCGCGGACACGCGACTCAGCAGAAATTCCAGCCCAATTACGCGCCTCGGTAATTGGACGCCGCCGAGCGTATCGTGCGTATACCTATATGACCTCTGCTCTCTCTCTCACTATCTCACTCTCTGGCAAACGGACAGAGCCTTCCCGGATTATCGAATCTTCGATTTCTACGACGACGTCGTGAACGCGCTATCGTATTTTTATTTTCACGATGATTCATGAGATATATATATATATATATATATATATATATATATATATATATATATATATATATATATATATATATATATATATATATATATATATAAATAATTGCACGAGCTGCGCAATTAGCGCGACAGAAGCGAGAGATCTCTTCCAAGGCGGATCATCAGCGTTGCTGCAATTTAGTCGGGCTTGATTTGCCCGCAGGAAGGAAGAAGCAAGAATCTCTCTGTCTCTCGAGTCGAGATCATCGCCGGAAGATGAGATGAGGAGACAAAGGAATAAATGGGCGGACCCTGCTTATACCTTCCATCTCTTTCGAGTGGATGCTGCTTCGGAGCCGTATATAGCTGCTGCTACTGTAGAGGGAGCAGCGCGAACAAATAGGGCATAATACAGACGCAGACAGAAAGAGAGACGGGGAAGGATCGGAAGTCGTTGAGGCTTTTTCGCAGCGCTGCAGTAATTTCGTCGCCCTTTTTTCGATGCCGCCGTCTCGACAGACTGCTGACTCGCGGCTTTCCCTCGGCTCTCTCCCTTCGTTCATATTAAAAATCGCTGCTCTGCGGGTATTGCGTGCGAGAGTCGCGAAAAAAAATTCCCGCTCGCGGATTCGTCACTCGTCGTCGAGGAGGCCCTTGATGCGCGAACTAGTGCTTGTTTTGCGAGCGTATTTTTTTTTGCGCAGCGCGGATTTACCAATGCGAAACTCGCCGTTGATGAAATTTCGAATTTCGGCTTGTACAATTTAAAGAAAAGCCGTGGCAGAGCAATAGTAATAAGAGTTTAATTGAATATAATCTGTCGTGCGCAGAGCACACGTCTAATTTACGGCGGAATAAAAAGCCGAGCAAAAGTGCAGTTGCGCATCCACCGAGATATATCTACATTTGCCGCTGATTGCGAATAATTTATTTTAAGTGTCCTTCTCATAAAATGCGAGAGAGAGAGAGAGAGAGAGAGAGAGAACGCGCGCTCTCGTTAAGCTCGCGCGAGATGATTGCGCACTGAAGGAGACTCTTTATCTCCTTTTTTTTCATCTACCCCGACAGACATTGCCTGCGCTATATATACATACACCGCGAGGCTTTCATTTCATCTACACGCGACATTAATTCGTTTTAAGAGCGTCGTACCGTCAACGATTGACGTCTCGTTCGAGAAAGCAATATATATACACCAGCTATATTTATACCACCGGGGGATCGCATATCGAGAGTACTGCAGTGTTCGCGGAAAGGAAATAAACAGGCGAACGACTGCCGGCGGGAAAATGAGCGAAAAGCTTTCTTTGTTCGTCGTGCCAAAATTTCGATTAGCTGTTACTACTCGCGCTCTCGTATAAGCGCTGTTCAGCCGAGAATTTAAACTTGCATATAGCATAAGCGTATATAACGCTCTGGAAACTATACGCGGCTGAAATAGCTGTATATATACTTGCATAAGCCTTTGGGGTATATATACATATACTATCGCGCGTTTGCGATACGATATTGCATTGGCGGGCTGCAGGGATTTCTGAAAATAGATTGTGCGTTTTCGGGGATCGACGAAAATCTTTGCTCGCATTTCGATGGTCATAAAAATTTACTACCTTTGATCTCGTTTTATATTTTGGACTTTCTTTTTACTTAAAAATGGAATAGAATCGCTATATATATGCGCCCATTAATCGCTCGAATTTCAAGAGTCGAACTCGTTGCCCTATTAAAATCGAACAATTAAAAGACAATTAAACGAGCCGAGCAAAAATGAAAAAATCTCCCAAGACCTCGCAAAATCCGCCTAATGACCGCCGCTTCAAGCGCAGAGCCGGCTCTCAAAAAACGATCGTCGAATGCCTGAATAAGTAAGGCAAGTAATGGGCAAGCCATGTCCACGTGCCACTCGGGCTACCCCATCTCGCGCGCGTCCCGTATATACGTTTGTGTGAGTGTGTGTACCTTGGCACAAAGTTCATACATATTAGAGGAACAATCAAAAACACATAAAGGCGTCGTCCGGCGACTACTACTTCCCCCGGCTCCTCTCCGTATACTACATATATATAAGACACGGGGCGCGAAGGCACGTATAGCGCCGGCGGCGGCACAGGAGAGGACACGACGACGAGTTGGACGCTGCTGCGCGTCGGGAAAGGGATTAGGACGACGGCGAGTGAGCAAGAGAGAGAGAAAAGTTTGGTATGCGGCTCTCGTTCCAGCGGACACTACACGTGACCGGCCTAGACTCGCTCGCGACCTCCCCTCGAGAGTTTAAAATGCTGCGACGACGACGCTTTTCTCTCTCTCTCTCTCTCTCTCTCTCTCTCTCTCTCTCTCGCACCTACTGCTACACTCGCTTTTTCTCTCCCTCTACTCGAATAAGAATCAGCGAGGGACTTTGCGCTGCTGACTCGGAGGCGTGCACCTGTCGAGCTCTATCCTCTCTCTCTCACACTCTGCACTGGCTCGTCGTGTACGTCTGAAATCTCTATTACTGACCTATAACAACACGAGGAGTTTGATGGGCTGGCTGCCACCCGCAAACGGGACTGTTCGCCAGGCCAGACTCGTAGCGCGACGATTGTCGGGAGAATGTAGCTGATTGACCTATATATAGAGGAGAAAACGACGGCTTTCGGGGGGACAAATCCCTGTTTGTCGCTGATAAACTTCTGAAGAGCAAAAGTTTTTAGAAACAAAATTTCGATCGAGCGTATAAACAGTAGAAGAGCATTGGGAGGGTAAAAAATTGAACATTAGCATATCTCGACCCTTCGCGAAATTATCACTGTTCTCGGAGCGCGACCCGCCCTTCAAATTAAAGTGTTTTTTTCTGACGAAAGAAGAATCGAGTTGAGAAAAGGAAAAAGTTTCCAGGATGAGAGAGTATCCAGGGGGTATTGGGGAGCGCGCGCGGGAGATCGGCAGTTACCGGGGACGTATTTTTCTTCATTAGAGGCCGGCTGAACTGAAAACAATTATGCAAATTCGAGGCGCGTCTGCTGCGTGATTCGACTAGCGCATTGTCGTCGGGTGTATAGAAGAATAGTATGTGGGTGTGTGAAAGGGAGAAGGAGCAAGGAGTCGCAAATAGCATCCCCGAGATAGACGGACGATGGACGAGTCGACCGATGCGAGACTTATTCGCTTTTTTGCTCGAAGGGTATATACTGCTTCGCTTCCTTTTAGTTGATAAACAGCGACTGGAGAGGGCTGTGACGTGGATGTATATACGGAACTATCTTTGTATATATATATATAGTGAAATGTTTGTCGGAACGTGTTTGCCGGCGGGCGGAGGAATAGCGTCGATAAAGGCTTTTTGCATGCTGCGTGGAATTCTCTGTAGTTTTTCCTTTTTGTTTGGTCCCCGATTTTGTAATTTAATTTAACGCTAAAATTTATTGGAAATTTATTACGATGCAAT
The DNA here is from genome assembly GCA_020010945.3 of Muscidifurax raptorellus. Lineage (NCBI taxonomy): Eukaryota > Metazoa > Arthropoda > Insecta > Hymenoptera > Pteromalidae > Muscidifurax > Muscidifurax raptorellus. The sequence goes on along the minus strand of CM052078.1, from coordinate 33,296,604 downwards.
AATAACGCATTATGATGTATGCATATATAATTATACCGAATTTATTTGTAAAAGTATAAAATTATTATTTCAGATTATCGATCATGTTGCGCGAGGCAGCAACGTTGTTAAATTAGATTTAATATTCCATGCAAACTGAAATATTTCTCTTGGAAATTCGTGCTATGCAAGGTAACAGGCGAATCGTATTAGATCTATATATATGTATACCGAAATAAATAAATTTCAAATCAATACATTGCAAATATTAATCAAAATTTACGAACTATAATAATTTCTATACTCGCGTGTATAGTAGCATTTTAATGAAATGAAATTTATGCATTAAATTGCTTGCAGTTCTATATATTCCCTCCATGTTATTCAATAACGCATATACATAATAACATCGATGTTAATAAACGCGCTCGCGCTCACTCATAATGCACAATACAAAAATTCAATATTCCTCCCATCTTCAGATCTCAATCTCGAGCGGAAAATCCCTCGAAAAATTCCCCTCGACTATATCTGCAAAAAGAAAGAGAGAGAAAAAAATGTATCATACTTCCATCTCGAGAAGATAATGAATATCAATATACAGCATACTCACACTGCCGTAAATCCAATTCCCGCCGCAAGAAGAGACATACAGATTCCAGATTTCGTCGCTCGCTTAATTTCCTGCGGCTAATGAAAGAGCCGAAACCGACAAGACGAGAATCTCTCTGTCTCTCACTCTCTCTCTCTCGTCGGCCAGTCGTCACACACAGCGTAAGTAGAGGGAGAGACACGACACACAATGGACCGGTGCGCGTAGGGGCTGTATAGCTGGAGGGAATCGGTGCGACACCCTCGCTCGTCGAAGCTCTTGAATTTCTATCGCCTGCCTCGGGCGCCGAACGCCGCGTGGGATTCTCTCTCTGTCTCGCTTCTCCATTTTCTCTCTCGAATATCGCGGCCGGATGGAAATTGGCGAGAAAAATGAAAGGGGGGGGGGGGGCAGAGAGAGAAGAAGAGAGAGCCGCGCTGCGCTCTTTGTCGAGCTTTCGCCTGTCTCTAGAGCTGACGCGTTAATCGCCTACTTTTGACAAAAGCTTTCCGCCGCCCGGTTCTTTGTGAATTTCGCCGTTTGAATCCGCCGAGAGCGATATCGAGTATCTATATAGAGCCCCGCTGCCTTATACATATATACATACTTAGTTCGGAAATTCCTTATTCGTGTTTGCTGGCGGTGCACTGTCTATCGAGTTCGCGACGCGTGTGATGTTATGTATAAATCGAGTGAAGGCAGAATAGAAACTCGGCGTCAAGAAAGTGCTTCTTACTCCACAATTAAAAACATAGAGCGACACTTTTTTAATTCCTTGCCCTAGAGGGTGCAGCACTCGACTATATACTGCCTTCCCTTTCTCCAGGCACAAGAGCGAGCGCGCGAAAAAAAGACAAAGAAATGAACTCTGACATTTTCCGGACGAGGACTTTAAAAGTTAAAAGGATCTCTCTCTCTCTCTCTCTCCTTCTCTCTTTGCCTCGTGCGGAGCAGTAGAGCTCACTTGAAGCTCGCGGCGTTGTAGAGGTGGCGAGTGGCTCACTCTCAAGCACTCGAGCCGCCGAATGCCTCAGTCTATGACTCTCGGGGCGCGTGAGCGAGAGCTGCTGCTGCCTTTGCTTTGCCGAGACCTGTGCGTGTACTGTATATATGTGTCGGACGACTTGTGCCATGCACCGCTGGACGCCGCGTCTGCAGTTTCTCCCTTGTCAAAGGAAGCGGGAACAAAAAATTTGATTGACGGGGAATCAGAAATCGCTTTGAGGGCCACTGACGCTGCGCCGCTGTAGCTTCGACCGTGTCCAGCTCTTTTTTAATGTTTTGGAATTCTAGAGCTATCGAATAATTTCTTCTTTTTTCGCTCGAGCAAGCTGTTTTTTACCGATGGAAAATGTTTCCCTCGTCAAGAACTCTCGCGCATGCTTCGATGATATGGGAAGGAAAAAATGATATCGGCCGACGCCTTTCGACGGCTAGCTGGCCTAGACCTATATTCTATACTCTTTTTGGGATTATTGTTTTACTGCGTTCAGTTTTAATTGCACAATGATTCTGAAAAGCAATTTTTACTATACGCGACAGGTTCCAGTGCATTTTTCGTTCTATTGCGCCGCGAACATTATTCAACCGACACCCCTCGGTGCAGTCAAGAAACTGCTTCTCGAAATGAATCGAACGAAAGCACCACAATTTCAAAACACACACTCAGTCCCTGCTCGTGCAAGTAGCGTTTTCCGGGTAACATAGTTATCACGATCGTTACGTAATCACCGGCCGCGATCCCCCGCCACTGTGCCTAATTGGCCTCGACGACGACTTTATATACACACACACACACACACACACACGCACACACACACACATATGTACCGAAGGCAAGCCACGGGTCTCGACGAAGTTGAATCCGAAGTCGGTCGCTCGCTGATGTCGGGAAAAGTTGGACTTACCGAAGCTATATACCTGCAGAAGTGCGTTATATATATGTGTGTGTATGTATGTGGTAGGACGAATCGTGACCACGAGACGCGAAGAGAGGGGGGGGAGATCACGTGCGACCGCAAAATCGAGTTTACGTGCCGGCGTTCGATGCCGCCGCTCGCGCTCTCGGTTCTCGACTGACGTTATACGGTTGAATTTCGCGGTTGCTAATCAATTTGTTATATCTTTACAACTTCTTAAAGCCGTTTGTGTGCGATTGCGCTGCTCCCGAAAGAATTTCGATATTACAGCAACAAATTAGATATTGTTATCGGATGCAGTCGATTGCTTTGTTCCTCTGTATTATGGTAGTCGTTTTAATTTATTATTTTTTCTTCAAGCGATTTATTATTCCGTACACGCACGCAGTATTTCTCTCTTTTAGCCAGAAATTAGATCTCGAAATTTTTCGGCGCTCATATACGCGCTCGAATAAGAAAAAAATGAAAATAAAAGCTCCGCAGTAGAATTTGGAGTTTAATATACTGTACTCCAAAAAAGCTCGCTAATTCCTCTTTAATCCCCCCGAAAATCGCTATGTGCCCCAGTGGACGGCCGTTCATTATCAAATTATCTCCCCGGCAGTCATTACTCAGTAATTTTTCTCCGTCTCCATATATCTGTCTCTCGTCTCTCGCAAATCCTCGTCGCTTTTCTCTCTCTCTCTCTCTCTCTCTCTCTCTCTCTTCTCGCAAATCCCCCCACGCAACATACAGTGCGCGTTCCGGCGACGCATGCAAATTCCGAACACACGGCTTTCGCTACGCGGCGCCGAGTCGCGGTCATCAATTTAACGCTGTAAGTCCGTAATACAGCAGCGACGCGCAGGTGAGTCGCTCTCACTTCCGCTCGCACTCTCTCGCTCTCTCCCCTAAGAGGATTAGAGCTGCGCCCGCCGCCCCCCTTCCTCATCGCTTTTTTTACGTCTCTTTCGCTCGTCTCCGCAAGCTCTCTCACACACACTCACGCGCGTACAGGAGGCATTTCAATATTTCAGCGCGCGCGTTAATCAAGCTCCGAGAATTTTCGGTCTAATAAACCTCCGTATATAGCGCTCTGATTGTAGCGAGCGGATAAGAGGAACGACGAGTATTTTCAGCGACCCTTTGCTACTTTTTTTCCCTCTTTCGCGCTTATTCGCAAAGCATAATTTGAATTTCCGGAATTTCCCGGGGTCGCGCATACCTCGTTAGTCTCTCTGTCAGTCGCAAAAGTTGAACAGCCGGTAGATAGATGTATAGACGAAGCAAAGCTTGCGGTCAGTCCGGGCTTGCGAGCTGTATATATATATGTATAAAGAGCCGTAGTGGGGGTTTTGACGAAAGCTTTTTGGATTAGCGCGCGGCGCAAAGCTCTCATACTGCCGCTACGGCGTAAAAACTTTCGCCGGATTTCCCACGCGTAAAATGATTTGTATTTGGCGTTAACATCTCGTTTATGATTATGAGCGTTCGTCATTGGAAAAAAAGCTCGCTGCTCTTCTTTGGCGCCCTAATATTTTTGCGCTGCTGCTGCTACTGCTTTGGCTGCAAGGCAAAGTTTTTCTCCTCTAATCCGCTTTCTCGGTACAGACGCGGAGTATGAAATAATGCACTGTGCGAAATATGTAAAAAAAGAACACTGTAAGCTCGAGCTTGCGGCCGTTTTTATACGCACGTCGATATAACAACGGCTCCCGCTATATCCCCGCCCTTTTTATACATCGCGGCTGCGCGTTTTAAATACTTTTTAAGAACCGTCATCAAACCGTGGCCGCGCATTTTTCAACCGAAAAAAAACGAAAATTCTCAAACGACCTCTATAACCGGGCGATCCGTCATACTTGCAGCGACAGCCACTCGTTTTTTCGGCGACATTTTGGCTCCGCGGCTCGGCAGCAATAAAAAGCCCTACATAGCCCGAGCGCGCGCGCGTACGAGTGAAAGCCCGAGTGAGATATAGAGAGCGGAGAACAATATAGGAGAGCATAATACAGAGAGTGAGCGAGGGGCCGATGCGCTCAGTCCATTAAGACTAGCCTAGCCGAGCTCGCTCACACTGTTTACGCGGCTCAATGTCGACGCGAACCTTTGGCTCTCGCGCTGCGTCGGTGGTGCATTACAAAATATATACACACACACACAGTCGCTCTCTTCCGAGAGCCGTTGCTCGGCCATTAAAGCCATTACGCGAACGACAAAAGTGGCCGTAGAGCTGCAGCGCCGGCGGCGAACGAGCGACGTTTATGATACTATTAACTTTATTATGACGCGAGAGAGAGGGAGGGCGGGAGGGGGAGTGCGCTAAGACCTGATGCACGTGCGTGCGCAGGACACACTCCGCGGGGGTATTGAATTTCGATTAATCGATTCGACGCCGCCGCGCGACCATTACGCGGCTACGCTCGCCCGTTAATAAAAGGGCTTAATATTGTAAAGAGGCCTGAGTGCAGCGACGCTGCGCACGCTGACGCTGTGCGTCGTTCGTTTGCTGGGTTGTGATGCTACTGATGCACGATATTCGATGGCTATAGCTCCCCTACTTTTACTTTGCATTTTTTCTCTTTCAACTTTATACATGCATTTTCGGCGTAAAAAATGCACTTCACGGCGCGACAAATCGCTCCAAATGAATTATCCGGCCCGCAAATAGCACTCAGAGAGGCAGAAGCGGCACCGGAGGTGGCTAGAAAAATAGCTTTTGCTCGATCGAAATTGATGAACGTAAGGGGCGCAATATAGAGAAGAGCAGTAGCGTAGCGGCAGGGAAGAAAGGTAAGAGGTAGGCGGTTTGCCGGCTGTACCGTATATACGTCGGCTGCAATAAATGAATGGCACGCAAGAGGCTCGAATAACGTATAGCTCCGGCGGCCGCTCTCTCCCTCACTCCCTCTCGCGCGCGCGCGCAGCTAGTATTTTCGTAAAATTTCATTCTCGACTATCGCGCGCACGCCTCGACTTCATATAGGTGCTCCTGCTGTAGAGAGCTAGTGCCATGGAACAATGCACGCCGGTATTCCATCCGGCCTCCGCCGCGCTTTTTCACGTTACGAGGCGCTTTTTTTTCGACGCGCGCGAAAATTTCGCTCTCTCTCTTTCACTCTCTCTATATATATAGATATATGTATACTGCTGCAGCCTCCAACCCGGTAACGCGAGATAAATTACAGTCAACGCAGCGACGCCGCCGCTGGCAGTAGACTATGTAGCGTTGCATTCCAGAAATATTGTTTCAATTCTCCGGGAATATATCATGCGCTCTTTCATGCACTCCTCTCTCGCACGCTTAATTTCAAGTGTTCAGAGTGAGTTGCTGTCGCTCTGTACCCGATATAATCCTTTTTTTGGAGGGAACAATTTTTTTTCGGAGCAGCGTTATTTACGGGTGGAGTATTTCATAAGCTGTTGAAAAATTTCTAAAATTTCTTATTCTGTGTATATAAAGCGTCATTGCGCCGTCATATAGTCGTCCGTATTAACTCGTATAAATCAAAGATTAACAAGAGCGCAGAGCAGAGTTATTGCACTGCGAGTACACAATGGGGTACAAAATTTTTCCTCCGCCTCTGTATAAACAGCCGATGCATTATTCCATTCGCGTATAATAATACAGCTGCGCATCTCTCGCGCGCGAGCTTCGCAAGAAAGGATCCGAGATTCCCCTTTCAGCGCATCTGCGGGGCTACACAACACTGCCGCCACTGCAGCATATCACATCCGCCAGAGCATATATATATATATATATATAGATAGCGACTGTAGATATCATCTCTATCTCTCTTTCCTCGCGAAGATATAGCAAAGGCTTCGTCTGCGGCGGCGATACATCTTGGACAATTACGGTCCTCGGAAATTCTCAAACTTTGGCCATAAATTCGCGATCTATTTTTATGTGCGAACTTTTCTCAAGGAGCAACCGCGCACACCGCCTATTATTATACGTCCACTGCTGCTCTCTCCGCGCGGCGGTCTGGTCGCGCACACACGCAAGCGCGCTCATATATTTCTCTCTGTGGGCCGCGTACAGCACAGCTCGCGGGCACTTATTTGATATACTTAAACACGAATATAAGCCCCAATAAACTTACTTTTACGTCGAATTTTACGAGAAAAGTAAGGGGCCAGAAAGATAGATGAGAGAGAGAAAGCTTGCTTTCGTCCCTTTTTCTTCCGTCTTTCCTCCCGTGAAGAAAGTGGAAGCTCGAGAGAAAGAGGGAAAATCAAAACTTTTTCGCGCCGCTTGCAGGCGAATTTTCTAATTGCCAGCGTATCGAGAGCGCTGCAATTAATCGAGCGCCGTCGTCCTGCCGGATTGGCTCCCGCTTTAAATTTATCAGGGAAGAAACTTGGGTCGTATATACGTGCGTTGGCTGAAAATTGAAAAAAACGACTCGTTCGACGGCCGAGTGCACTCGGCTCGAGATCTACTCAACTAACTAACTAATCGAGCGCTTCGTCGCACTTTATTTCCTCGCAGCTAGCTGTGATGCAGTATATATACATAAAAGCGTGTCGGATCGATTCAGACTGACTTTAATTAACTCGTTCCGTCGAAAAACACGGGTTTGCGCGTAGTCCGCCAGAGAGAAAGAGTTGAGGACACAACAGCACTAGTCTCTCTCTCTCTCTCTCTCTCTGTCTCTCGTAAAGACGGTAATTTACAGCGGCGCGTAAACGACTGATTTTGATATACGAAGCTTACTTGTTGAGCTCGTGTACACGTCGCCGCGCTATCAATTTTCCTTTCCGGGCGCAGCGACGTATGGAAATGAGTAGGTGCTGCGGTAGCGGCAGCAGCAGCAGCAGCGCCCCTGAGAAAGAAGTAGCTCGAAACACGCCCTCGACCGCCTCCGAGGGATTAGGCGCTCGAGGTAAAAAGGCGAGCGCCGCGCGAAGAAGCAGCGCTCAGTATATATAGCGACCGAGGGAGGAGGAAAGCCCTAGAGGCTAGAGTGCGCGAGGTGGAGGGAAGGGTTCTGTCTTCTTTTTTTTTCTAGTTGCTCGTTTGATCGCCGGCACTCATATTAAATCAGGTGAAAGCTTTAAGTTTGCTGCGGAAATTGTATAAAATGAAGAGCGGCTTCCCTTCTTCTATACTTTCATTAACTTTTTTTCCTCGGCGTCTTAAAGAGAGAGGGAGAGAGAGAGAGAGAGTCGAGGGACGAGCAAGACAAACTCTTCCATCGGCCATTCTTCTTCCTCTTCTTCTTCTTCTTCTTCTTCTTCTTCTTCTTGTTCTTCTTCTTCTTCTTCTCACGGCAGCTGGTTCGAAATAATAGCCCTCGATCGCACGGCGAGCTCCTTATCCAATTTGTCGCTTATCAATTCCGCGCTCTATTAAATCAACTAATTAAAGCGCGATAGGAGCTTTTCTATATCAAAGAGAGATCTGGGCTAACTATATCTCCCTCACTCTCTCAGCCTCGCGGCATCTTTGACGCTCTTGCAGCGCCTCGAGATCATCCAGTTAGAGAGTTCTTTTAATCGTATCTCGCGGCAAACTCTCTTCGGTGATCTGTGGAAAATTGGCTGATCTGTATAATAATATAAAAGTTGAGAAAAGCGTATCGAAGAATGTCCTGTTTGCTCAGTACAGCCTCTGCAGTTGTGTCGATACTTTGTAACGAGTTAAAAGTTAGCTGAGCTTCGCATCTTATTACTACTTATACTATGCTGTACTACCCCGCTTCGAGTTTACATCTCTTTCTCCTTTAATTACGAGAGCCAGCTCGTGAGCTCACGTACGAGATTTAATTTTTCCCAAGAGTGGCTTAAAATATCCAGCGGCTCCCTGCAATACAGATATATACATATACATAATACACGCGCGGATGCGTCTCGCGCGCGCGCGCGAGTGAATTGTAAAAGTTTGGCCGGGGCTAACTTTGCTCCGAAAGAAATGCCAATTTCCAATCCGTGTTTAACTTTTAAACTACACGCGCCACTGCAGAGAGCGAGAGGGAGAGAGGAAAAAGGCCATCACTCGATTGAAAAGCCGCACGCTGCGCGATACATAAGGAAAAACGCGTTTCGGGAAAGAAAATCATCGTGGCGAAATTTCTCTTCTCTTACTCGTATATTTTTTTCCACGCGTGATTGCCGTTTTATGCGGCCCCTCGACTTCATACTCGCGGAAATCAGGAGAGCTCCAGTGTACGTGTGTAGTAGGAAAAAGGTAAAAGGCCGATCGTGAAGCAGAGAGGGAGAGAAAAGCTCCTCCCGAGGAGGAAATTCGGAGGCCTTATACTTGTCTCCCGCGCGCGCAATCACCTAATGCAGTTCTTTCGAGGAGAGCAGTAGCAACTCCGACTCTGTCTCTATAGCAGAGGCAGAAAGAAAGTTCCTCGGAGAAAGCACTCGGAGCTTAAAGGCGCAAACTCTCCTCGTCCCTCTCTCTTTCTTTCTCTCTCTCTCTCACTCTCTCTCGGTCTCTGTGTTTCGCTATACTACCTACGTGAGGCCTCCTTTTCGTCTCTCCGTTACGGTTACGACTCCAGTCGGCCGAGCGTGTGTATGTGCACACATATATATATACATAAAGGTGTATACGAAGAATGGAATCCCGACTGACCCATCGACGCAGTAGGAGACTTATACGTTTATATACGTCTCGGCTCTCTTGAGAAGAACGAGCCGCGTGTACCCTGGCTGCGTATACGGAATCAATCGTAGTATCGCCAAGCCATTGTATAGCAGTAAAACAAAGTATAGTTTTGGACTCACCACCACTTGAACTTTCCGCTCATTGGTGTGTCTCTGCTTTTATGTATACCTCGTCCGATTTCCGCAGAGAATGTAATATTAGCAGTATGCTATACATATTTTCAAAACAGCATTGTTAAATGAGTCTGCTACTTGGGTCGTGCTTTTCTATAAATACATTTACTCCGCTCGGAATTTAAGCCAATGACATAAAAGATAAACATTTCATACAATTTTTCACCTCTTGCCAGCTCTGATCAACGCTCACAGCCACCGACATATATATATATATGTAGCCACGGCTGTTATATACGAGCGATTCTTACATATATACCTTTATGACGCTCTCTCTCCATTCGCCCTTGCGTAAGAGAGAACATGCACAGCGCGCGTTTTCGCCTGTCCCAAAGCTCGCAAATACCATCAGATTCGGCCTACCCTCACGGTACAGCAATATTTACGTATAGTAGTGCAGTAGCAACGTATATGTATACGCGCGTTTATGGTTTTTGCGCATCAGCGTCGTAAACCAGGCTCGGACAGACGCGCGGGCCTATATAAATTTGCCGGGAAATGCTCGGTACGAGTCGAAGACGTATATATATATACAGACAGTATAGAATGTAACCGAAAAGTGCGCGTAATTCTTTTTTTTCTCTCCATCTCTCGTCGGTCGGCCGATAATAAAAGGAGAATAATGCCCGTCGATGCTTTTACGAAAAATGTGCGCCGTGCGCGGTATAACAGAAAGAGTAGCTATATATATACACACATACACGTACATGGCGTAAGTGTGATTCCGTGATGTTGCTGTTACGTTGGCGGCTACTATGCGGGTATATACGAATCCGTGCTCGCCGCTCCGCCGCGAGTGCGTAAAAGCGGAAACTGCTTTCGCACGCTGCGTCGTGCTTTATCCCTTTTACGCGGCTTTGCTTTTCTTGTCTTCTCCGGTTTGACGAGCGCGTCGATGGCTTGGCGGGAATTTGTGTGAATGGCTTTTTGTTTTTTCCGTCTGCGAGTAATCTTAAATTTTACAAATAAGTATTCAGAAAGTTCCGTTTCACTTTCGCGGTCAAGAACACCCCATCCGGAGTTTCGTAAAAAAGCGCCTACTTTTACGATCCTAATTTTGTTCTAATAGTATTTTTCATTAGAAAAAATATCTTTATATAAAGAAAACAGTATTTTAAACGAGACTGTCGAGATAATCGTTGGAGCAAACATTATTTAAATAACAAATGAAACAATTGAAAGAACGCGAATGTAAAATAGGATGTTTTTAATATGCAGATCGAGCGACGATATATACTGAAATAACATACGTCGAATAAAAATATATATACGTGGCTATTTTCGATTTCTCCCACAGTAGCGCTGATTATGCGCAGGTATATATAAGTCCGACGGAGAATTCATCAAGTATTATACGTAGTGCACAGAAAGTAAGAATAATAAGAAAAGCAATCGTACAATCGCTATACGGCGCCATTGTTATCCGCTTGCGCTCATATATATATACTCTCTTCAAGATAGACAGCCTCGGCTTAATCGCGATACAAATGTCCCGAGACTGTCTATCGTTTTCTCTCTCTCTTTCTCTTTCAACTGTAGTACACTCGAATAGCGGCAACTCCGTGTGTTGTATATACATGTACTCTCGCCTCATCGTACACAACGGCGGCAGATACACAGCGCGTTATAACCGAGCGCAAACTTTTCCGTTGTCGTCGAAGAACGAACACTATCGGCGAAAGGCATTACCCCGCAAAAGACGCTCTCGACGCGAAATAAATCTCGACGATCTGAACAGTCCCCCGGAACCGACGTATTGAGAATTGTTCGCGGCGGGAGCGGAGGAAAGTCCGTCTTAGCTGCATGAGCAGCAGCTTTCGTCGACGAGATGGCCGGATAAGTCACGATTTTGGCAAGGATCTGTATGTAGACGGTGTCCGCAGGTTCACGCTCCTTCGAATGACAATGGAAAGGCTTTTTTCTGATTATTAAGTGTTCACGCGAAAATTTGAAAAATTTCATGCTATACGTATAGAGTTGTCCCGGGTATTCGTGCACGCGTTCACTATTTTCCAGTGGAAACAATTTAAATTTTACGATTACACTTTTAAATAGACAAGCGATCTCGAAAAAGAATAATAAAAGCGCGCTCCGCGCTCTCGCGTAAATTGCGCATGCAAATCCGCGAGGAGATAAATTACGCGTGTGCGCGCAGTGTGCCATATACACCCTTGCGAACTGCAAGCCGTAAAACCGTTCAACGGCGCGTTCGACTTGCCGATGACGCGTGGGCGAGAGCGAGACAGCCTATATACATTATTTTCCTCCTCTGGGAAATCTAGCATTCAATGAACTAGCTTTTGCGCGCACCGTCGTGTTAATTCCATTTGTTGGACGACTGCGCGTTTGCCGGATCGGCGGACTGCTTTCATCTTATTTTTCCACCCCTCTATATACGTTTTTGCTCCATTATGCAGCCTCGATTTATCTTCTTCGGGGTAATTAACCGTCATTCCCAGGGAAAAACGAGACAACGAAAAAACCACGGGTTTTAATTGTATATTTCCGCGGTGACTTGAAACCCTCGAACGCTATTGTTGATACAAGAATTTCTCATTTTCCAAAAGCCCGGCTCTCGGATGGCACCTTGCGCCGAGAGCGACCTATACGCGCGGCCGTGTACATACAGACAATTAATGTCCTCGTGACGTAACTAATTCCAGAACAATGGCCGTTCCATTTTCGTAGTAGAACAATGAGCATTGAAATCGTGCGACTGTCCCAAAACCTTCGGACGGCATTATCTCCCTTCGTTCCTCTCATTACCTCTCAGAAATGCGTTTTCCCCGAATATACACACGCCGTATCACGCGTATTTTCATCCTCCTTGCTTTCCTTTTTTGGAAATGTTACGTCGAAATTTCGCTCGCAAATGCGAAGATGGCTTTTAGATGTAAACAACATTCTCATTATGTTTAAATGGCATTTTCTAATTGTGAATTTTTCTTTGTGTTTCAGGTGAGTTATTACCTTGATTTTCGCTTGTGGGATCAATGATGCGAAAAACACGCGAGTACATGAGTGAGTAGATCTATAAAAACTCGAATATACCATCAGAAGGAAAAAACAAAAATCCTCATAGAATATTATATAATATAATAAATATATATGCGTAGGCCCTGTTATTTCAGTAATCTTGGGGGGTAAAAAAAGAGGCGTCCCACCGTGCATATCTGATGTGATTACGGGATTATTTAAGAGTGCTTCATACGCCGTGGATACATGCGTATGAACAAAGTTAAAATTATCTTTTAGCGCATATTTAATGCGCTTATACAAGCGCGCAGCGTAACGAAACAGGTCAGCGCCGGCAGACTATATAGACGCGGTTTAACATCATATAAATATGTGCTTTCGCATTAAGGGATTAAATATAAGGTTTGAATTTTGTTGTGTTGCTTACTTTTTTCAAGCCTCGATTATGAATTCCTCTCGAAAAACAATCTCGACGTTTCGGCCTTGACAAAATAAAAAATTCCCGGGGAAAATCCGCTGCGGAGCAAATAAACCACGAGGAAGAGCGAATTACACACAGACACACACATGTATGTATATCGTATTAACATTCAGAGCCCTAATACATACAAAATGAATTACGGAAACAAGGAAAAAGCTCCCGTAGGCTTAAAGACAGAGAGCGAATATACCACTCGCTCACATCCTCTTGTGTAACAGGGTACACCATATAAACGAGAGAGAGAGAGAGAGCAAGGGGACACGACCCTCGGCTCTCGGTGCGGAGGCAATTAATTATGTAGCGACTTAACTAATCCCACGGACAATGGTGCCCTAGACGACGCATCTTTGCGTCTTCAACGACAATGCATATTGAATTCGCGCGTCCGAACAATGCGGCCACATACGCGCAAGGGTTTCCGCGGCTTTTCTCCGAGCTGTGCGGGTCACGCGAAGAGCCAAAGAATCGACGCCGCCCACGCTGCCGTCCATCAGGTATATCAGGCAAAGACAATGGACTCTCGAGTGAACGCCTCCAATGCTCGTGTTTTCATTCAAATATAATTCTCTCGTCGATTCGGATTACATAACGCACGCAGCTCTTTCTCTTTTCTCATTCCGGAGAGCTTGAATATATACGCTCATTTTTCACAGAGACGCGACGACGGCTTAGTAGTAAGATAACATTCAGAGAATTATAAAAAAAATTACCGATGACCCTCCTCTACTGATTCATTTTTATTGGGGCATAAAAGTGATATGCTCTCGTCGGCCAAGCGCGCGCCCTGTGTTTCGCAATGCATAAAGGTAATCAAGCGAGCTTCGGTGGAGCGCAGCGTCGGCCCAACGTATGATGCGGTTGCGAGTCACATGCGGAAAATTGCGCGCAGGCCTCTCGTCGTAAAACACATTTCGGACCTATTATACCCCCGCACGGGCTGAATTATAATTATGAGCTTGCTGTTTTTCGGGAATTTGTTTAACGCGGATTTTCGACGATATTTCGGAGGGAACGATGAACTCGCTTGCGATAGAGAGAGTTTTGCGTGGAACACGCAGGTACGTCTATATATATTTGCAACAATTTCCCGATCTAACAAGCGAATATTGCACTCACCTCCCTTGCTGCTATATAATATACTATTTCCGAATGAAAAAAATACATAAAAAAATCCCGTGTACGAAAAAAAACAATGGAAAAAATATCTGTTATTCGTATACTATGGTGAAAAGCGAAGTTTCCAAAAAATGTACGTATTTTATATTGAAAATTCAATACTTCGAGTAGAATATACACATCCCGAGATTTTTTATACAATGTGTTTTTGAAATATAGTTTGCAACTACGATCCACAAAGCCATCAGTTATTTACATTCGCCGAGCAAATACGCACTGAAAGTGATACCGTACAAAAATCTTCCCATGAAATCGTTCATTTTATATTACGTGCGGTGATTCGCTATACACATCGGACATCCAAAACGGAGAGAGCGGAATATTTACTTTTCAGAATTTATATATATAGTTGGTCAGTTCCACGTAGAACAACGAACGTTTTATATACATCCGTGAAAAATAGCCAAAAGCAAACGCAAAGTCGAGCACTACATACACATTCAAAACTATATTCTACGAAAACCGAATGTTTTTCTGAAAAATAATCAAACAGAAAATGCCATCAGACAATCTCCTCCCCGGTATAGCAGAGCAGTGTCAATCAAGCTCGGTCACGTATCGTAAAATGCTCCCCCCTGTCGGGAGCGATTCGTGTCACGCATAATTCAAACGAATGACCTCCGCTCTGCAGTTACGAAAGTTTCGCCATTACCTCTCCGAAACAGGCGTAAAGTCGTCACTTCACGCGTTTCACGTGCCCCTCTCTCACTCTCTCTTCTTCTTCGCATAGACATCGAAATTCCCCGCGGCGATAATGATTTTCCCGTGCGATCAAAAGCGACGCGCGCACATCAATCATTAGACGCTTTCATCTTGCGTATACACGCGGCAAATTTGTCGCTCACTCGCTCGTCGGTCTGTACACGCGAGCAGCGAAGGTCAAAGCCGAATCGCGAACGCAACGATTACACGTCGTTGGACACCTGATTAATTGCAGCGCGAAAATTGATATGGCTCGCTGGGCTGCTGCTGCGCTGCTGCATCGCGTTGCCGTCACCGCTGCTGTATATCGCACAATTACGCATTTGGAGAGAGGGGCGGAAGTGGGCGGGTTGTGCAGCGCACGCCTGGCATGCCCCCTAATTTTCAATCGTTATGTCTTGACGCCAGTGATATTTCATTATTTTCGGTGGATTGAAAATAGCACTGCTGAGTTCAGCAGTTTTCGATTTTTTTTGTAGCCGTTCAAGGGCTTAACTTGCAAAAGAGGTAATCAAAGTAGGCGCTACAGTGGGGCAGGATGCGCATACGTCATCCCCGAAACCCTAAAGCTTTACCAGCACTATTAACTAATTTCAGTCCAGAATTAGTACGTATCGTTGCAATGCTTGGCCAAATATACATAATACTTTTACTTATTAATGACTTTTGTTGCCTTACTCGCTAATTATGATTATATATCAGTTTCCTGAGCGCCATCGGACTACCTACGCTCAGGAGACAATCGACTCGATCTTATATACCGATCGATAGGTTTTCTAGCCACTTGCGAGTTTAGCTTACTATACGAGGTATAGAGATCTTAAAATTCGCCACACAGCGGTCGCAGCGGGTAGTACGGAGTGTAAAGGGAGGGGGCGTCTTTGGGTACAGGGATGACTCATCGCGTCGGCCGGGCATAGTACGCATCCCTTCGGTGAGTAATTGTCTACGGCTGTAAAATCGGCAGGTATATTTTTTCGGATTTCAAACGCGAACTTTTAATAAATTTTGAGATCAACAATAAAAACAATCGAGTAATAAAATATCCCTTCTTCACTTTTTTTTTTGCTCAAGACGGTAAAATCGCAGGGAACGGCCGCAAACAGTCGCGCACTAAAGCTCCCAACTACGTCAGCCAGCAGCAATCCTTTTTCCCCCAGGTGTGTTTTCGTTTGGTCTTTAACTTTGACGAGGGCGTCCCACGGCCGCTCGCACCTATAAAAGAAACGAACCACCTTCTCTTCCACACACTCACACGTCGCATCTCTTACTCACCGATTCGAGGGATTTCTCCAATCCTCTCCTCTCGTCTCGCTCGCTCGGCAATCAAAACGAATTAACGTTTAGTGCCCGGTGCTCCGACCGAGTGTCAATCACTTCGAAGTCGCTCGCGTAATTACGGTGAGTTGCGGCGATAAAGGGAGCCTCGTAAGAGCCGAGCATTTAATCTGGAAGCGCTCCGGTAACGACGTCATCGTCGCCGCCGCCGCCGCCGCCGCCGTCGACGACGACGGCCATCGCCAGATTGCTCTCCTCCGCGTAAACCTTAATCCGGAATTAGAATTTGCACTGCTCCCTCGCGACTGGGATCGCGATCCTGTTAAATGTTTACAGCAGCGTTGCGATTATGATTTAGAGAGCGACGACGACTGGTCGTTTCGTTTTTCGCGCGTCTCTTGGCCCGAGGCCAAAAGAATATATAGATGTATACAGAGCTGTATACTGCGCTATAGCGCGTATAAAATGCCGGATTAGCTCGCAGGCTGAATGGCTAATTCGCCTAGGGGCGATAAGTTTAAATAATGTGTATACTCCGGGCAGCTCTCTTGCGTTTATTGCAATCCTAAACTATTTTTACTCGGAGCGTAAAACAATCAGGATGAGCAGCTATATTGAAGTTGCATGCGCCGCTGCGTCCCCAGCTCTGCGTATATGTATACCCTAAATGCAATTATCGCTCTTTCAGCGCGCTCGATTTCGTAATTTTCAATGCGCGCACGCACAATCCCGGCTATTCATCAGTTCGAATTCGCAAGTCGTCCGCTTGCAGCGCCTTTTCTTCCCTACTGCCTCTCTCTCTATATATATGTATATATGTACATATAGGTACGCATTCCACGCACACGTCCACGTTAATGGATGCAGTTCCCCTCGGGGCCACACACAAGCTAGGGGATGATTCGGAACGTACGGCCCGACAGGGAAATAAAGCACACGTCCTGGATCTTCGCACGCAAGCCATGGGGAGAGAAAGCGAGAAAAAAGCTTCTGCTCTCTCGGCCAATGTGATTCGAGCGCGTTTTTGTATTTTTCATAGCCGCTTGAAGCTTCATTACCGGCACGCGAATAACGCCTCGTGGTTTTTTAATGAAACGCGCGCCGCCACCGCCGCGGCGATTTATATCGAGCCGACGCGTTATCATGCGTTTGCGTTATTATTTCAGCCGGGCGCCACGCAGCGCCGCTTGATAAATGATTTTTTTCGTATACGCGCAGCGGATCTAATTGGCGTTGTTGATGGCGTGTAATTACTCGCTCGTGTATTACTCCGTGATTTATTATCACTCAAGTATAATATAACGCCGCATCTCTTGATGAAACAAATGTACTATATACATCGGCGCGTGCACAAAAAGTAGCTGCACTTGTAGAGAACAGCCTGTCCGCGCACAAAGCGAGCCGAGAGCGTATAACTGGCCATTCTCTCTCTTTCTCTCTCTCTCTCTCTCTCTCTCTCTCTCTATCTCTATCTCTATCTCTGTCCGTATTTTCTCTTTCAGCCCGCACCGATGTGTCTCAAATATTATCCTCTCCCGCGCATTGAATCTTTTATAAATCCACGCGCCGCCAGCCGCAGAGCCCTCGTCATCTCTCCCTTCGGCCGTTCGCTTCCTCCCTGTCCCGGAGAGAGAAAAAAGCGAGCGAACCCGTCGTCCTGACTCCACCGTGAAAAAAAGGATCTCATTTGCAGCGGGTGCCTTGGTCCTGTGTCTGTGTGTGTGTGTGCGTGTGTGTGTGTGTGTGTGTGTGTACAAAGAAAGCGACGGCCCCATTATACGCGCTCGTGCAAGCCGGATGACTTTTATCTCGCGGCGCTCATCGACGCGGCTGACTATGCACACAATGCGGGCAAAGGGGAATGGATATCGCGCAGCGCCGCATAAGGATCATAATTATTTCGTCGAGTGTTTCGTCGTCGTCGAATTCGCACTGCTGCAGCATCAGCATCTTTGATCATAAACGTCAGCCTCTCTCCCCCCCCCCCTCTCTCAGAGAAGGATGAGGATTTCAATGGGAACCGGCTTTTGAAGTCGGTCGTCCGATGTGTCCAGCGGAGCTTGCACGGTCAAAGGACACCGGAGTCTTTCAACCTCCTCGTCAATGCGTAATCACGACGGAAGAGAGGCGAAAATTAAAGTCGGCCGTGCACCTGCGGCTTGTTCCGCCTGGCTTCTGCAGTCGCTGCAGAAGGTGATTGCAGTCTCGGGCGGGATTAAACGCAGCGATATAAAAATATACTCGGTCGAAAGTGTACAGTGACGAATGTCAGAGAGAGCATATATATATGAAAGCTGGAAAAATCCGGGTATAGCTCTCTCTCCTCTGTGCGGAATAAAAATGAAGAAAAATAGTGGTTAGACCATTAAATTAAGACGCTCATTGAGTCGTCGAGTGGTTCGGGTAGGAAAGTTGTGGAGGGCGAACGAGACTCCGTACGCGGCGGCTGAGAGAGAGAGAGAGAGAGGGAGGCTTGATAGTCGACAAACGAGGAAGAAGAACGCAAAATAAGGAGGGAAAAAAAACACCGGAGCCGACGGCGGGAAAAGAAAAAATAACTACTGCGAAAGAGAAAACGTCGTCGTCCCTCCCCCCCTTCCCCCTCTCTCATCTCTGCAGAAGCAAAGACACTTTAAAGCATCTTCGGATTAAAAGCTTACGCTGCGTCCTTAGTGTCAGTCGGTCCTCTATTATATAATTAAAAGTTTCGCTGGCATTCTCGAGACGAGTGCGCGCGCGCGCGACGTTTTCGAGTTAAAGTTAAAGGGGGATACGCCGCTCGCGCGCGATCCCCCTATACGCCGGCTCGCAGCGAGCGAGAAAACACAATGAAAATGTTTACAACAAAGTAACGAGAGTTGGCGAATACTTAAATTAGTAAAGTTTCTAATTATCACAAATAGCATCTTTTCCTTAAGTGATAAGGATAAACGAATCGTTCTCATCAGAGTGTATATAAGCGCAGTAGTCGGTGAGACAGAGAAGGAGGCCTCCGCGTGGTTTCAAAGTCAATTTACGAATTTACGGAAAGTCGATAAATTCCAGGCTGCTGCCGTGGAGCCACCCCCGCCCCCGCTGACAAATCTTGCCGCGCCTGGCAGGATTCCACGCGCGGCGGTGTGTAATGCCGTTTGGATTAGTTCTCTCTTCTGCTGCTGTAGCGAGCGCGTGGTTATAAATTTAGGAGGTGCAGAGGAAAGGCTAAAGACCCCCCCCCCCCCCCGAAACTTTCTTCGAGGTGAGATGCTTTCTCGCGCCCGGTTGTGGACCAGCAAGTCCGCTGTTTTAATGTTTAATTCGAGCAAATAAAGCTATCCATTATGGCTTCTTGTATATAGGATCTCGTAGCAATTTCTTAGTGTGTAGAAAATGATTGTTGATCTGATAAGCATAAATAATATTTTCATTTCCCACGAATGCGTGAAATAAAAATGCATTAACTTTGCATAATACATTACAAGGATTTCAAAATATTTCACTTTATTACGAATTCCCCTGGCATTCATAATGTTGCTTTACAAAAAAAAGAAGAAGTGTAAAAGCACTTGGAAACTCGTAGCAGACCAGGCGGCGTCTCAAAAGCGCGCAAACTTAAAAATGGAATGCAAATCACAGCAGCGCGTCGCTTTAAAAAATTCCCAAATAAAGAGCGCGTGACTTTTTCCTCGCAAGCACACCTCAGAAGCAGCAGCAGTTCTATATCTCTTGCGCGAGATAAGACAGAATAAAAGCCAAAGTAAAGTTAAAAGTAAAGTGAAGCGTCGCGCGCGAGGGCAAAAAGCCAGGAAACCTCATTGAATCGAATTGAAAACGCTGAAAGTTGCGTCCACCGCGGGGGATAACTCGCTTTGCAGGAATTTCGCGTCCACTCTCTCTCTCTCTCTTCTTCTGCTTTTCTTGCAGCCACAAACTCGTCCGACCGAGTAACGAGAAGTCGGCCCCGTAGACTTTCCCGCGTGTCCTTGTTAGCCGCGCGCGAGTTTCTTGCGGAGCGATTAGTCATCCGCGAGGGCGGCTGCGTGGAAGTAAGAGCGCCGGGGCTGAATTTTCAAACGGCCGCCGCTGCGTACACGAGTTTCGAGAGAGAGAGAGAGAGAGAGAGAGAGAGAGAAAGAGAGAGAGAGAGAGAGAGAGAGAGAGAGAGAGAGAGAGAGAGAGGGCGAGAGAGAAACTTGCCCCGGCCGCAACATCCGCCGCGTGCGCACTTATTATTCCAGAGATTTTATCGCTTAGATTATTTCAGTAGTTTCGCTGAATTTTATTCGATTCATTTACTTTTACTGCCGCGCCCGCTCTCTTCCTATTATGTATTATATATAACTCGATGCCGGTTTGTTTTTGTTTTCGGAGCCGTAAACTTCGTCGTCCGCGCCTGGCTTTATTTCAGATTATCCTTTTCTCCTTTATCGCCCTGTTAGTTCTTGATTTAATTAATCAAGAATCGACTGTGGACTCGGCTGAGTTTAATGACTTCTCCATCCATCCCACTCGGCGTAAGCTTAAGGAAAGTTCTTTGAATTTCATAAAACGACGACGATCATAAAGTTCGCAGACTCGCGGATTCGTACAATTAAACTTTCGCCGACTCTTTTAATCTTGCAACAACAGTATTATATAAAATCCTTCTACTCGCGTGAGCACGCGGGGTGTGGGCTATTATTTACATGTGAAAATTCGCTTCTGCGTCCATAGTCATGAATAAAGATTGATCATTGTCCGCGAGCGAATAATTGAACGAGCTTTAAAGAACGATTTAAAGCCCGCGCGTACTTATGCACACACGTCGTGCCGAGGAAAAATAAATCGTGCCCGAGAGGAATGAAGAATCGCGCAAGTTTCTCTCTCTTTCTCTCCGCGTATCCTCCCGCGCTGTTTACAAAACCCTCGGCGTTTCCTCGAGCCATTCATCTATCGCAACCAGCTCTCTTTCCCCTATATATACTCGTATAACATAACCGCGCACCGTCGCACTTACACACATAAGCGTCGCGGCAAATTTCACGGTCCAGAGTTCAAAGACAAAGCGGGGGGTACAGGCGCGCGCCAGAAGCTCGAAATTCAGGCGCGCTCAAGTAGTTCCGCGCGCGGCCGGAGGACTTTGTTAGTTCGACCTAGTTCTTTCCGCATCCGCGCGATTCTTGTCCAGGCGCACTTTGCAAACTCCGGCTGTATTTTTATTATATTCCCGGGCGCGGATTTTTCCGGAGCAGCCTCTGCATGCGCGCTGCACACTTGTTTATGCCCTCGGGGAATTTCGCTATTCAATGGGATTGTTTAGGGCGCTACTGCGCGGCTTGTTGCGGAATTTCGAGTCGCCGCGCTTATTGCGATAGACTCTGTTTTTTGTTTTTTCTTTTTTTTACTTACGCTCTCTCTTTCTCTCTCCGCCGCAAAAACTTTTGTACTTTACGTCTGTTGTTTACTTTTCTACTTATTATCCTCGAGGCGTGCGATTTCCGCAGATGGTCGAACAGCTGATTAGTAAATCCAGAGAGGAGCTCAATGTGAACTAATTCACGAGCGAGTTGCCGCTGCGTTGCGCAGATATATAGTTATAATTCAGTTATACATACGATTCGGTTCTAGTACATAAGTACAATATACTCTAAAATATTTAGCGCACCGGCTATAATGTTGTTTGAAGCTTCATACTTGTGTAGCTCTGCTCAGCAGTGCAGCTGAATTATTTCTCGCGATGAAATTAGAAAAATAAACAAACTTTCCAACTGGTTCGCGCACATATAGCTCCAAGAACAACCCGCGCACCTTTCGCTCAGCAAAGGCTAATAGAGGGACAAATAGAGACCGGCTCCAGCGGAGTTTGCGGCTCGCAGTCGAGGCTTCTGCGGTGCGCTCTCAGCAGCAGTGTAACGCGGCCCCGATGCGTCGTTCACTATATATGTATAGATCCAACTCTCTCTCTCTCTCTCTCTCGCTCTCTCTCTCACCCTACGGCTCGGAGGAGCATGATTTCACGGCAGGCTGGTCTGCTGAGTGTCATGCCACTGCCGCCGCCTCTTTCTCTATATATACCACCGTGTGCCCTGCTTCATGTATCATGTATGCAATGGGACGAAGGGCGACGCCGGTGGTAGAGCCGATGCGACTTTGCGGGAGCCGCCCGGTATCGGTGCGGAGAGCTGATGCGCATAGAGAGAGAGAGAGAGAGAGAGAGAGAGAGAGAGAGAGAGAGAGGTGGCGCATAGAGAGAGAGAGAGAGAGAGAGGTGGCCGATAGCAGATGTCGCGGTGCTGGGCTGATGATATTGTAGTGGCTATAGAGAGGAGGCGGTGTAGGGTTGCGCGAGCTTTTTTTGTTGCAGGCTTGTTTCGCGCTCGCTTCGAAATTGCTTTTGAGGATTTTTCTGTCGCGCAGCTTTGGGATTGCCTTTGAACGGTATAATAGCTTCCCCCAGCTTGTAATTAAATTTTATTTTGAGAAACAATGCTTTCAACATTTTATTTATAAATAAATAACCGAGTACAGAGACGACAATCGATTCCCTTGTAAATTCATTGCATTTGTAACTCAAAGCTGCAGCCACCTTCCCTGCCGTCGAATCATTATCGGCCAAAAGAAGGCCCAACGAGACGTGCGGAACCAAGTGCGCGTCGTCATCGATGAACCCGCTGCTGCAGGGCGCAGTAGTGCGCGTCGCTTTATACCGTCGCACTGCGGCCGACAAACTGCGTTTCAATTGCGTCCGCCGGCGTCGACCATTGTAATAAATTTGACGACTCGTGCGACGCGCGACACACCAGATTACCTCCTAAAGCGATGCGCGCACATTATTATTATATACAGACAGAACATTTTTTTAAAAGCCATATACACATGACGTGCGCAGCCCGATGGACATCCGATTTCAAACAAAGATTCGTGTATATAATGCGATCGACTCATTTCGATATCGCCTGCGAACGATGAAATAAAGACCGGAATCGCCGCGGTCCAACACATATATACACTCAGCACACGCTGCTCTGCTGGACCGTAACAGCCATCGGCGCGATAAAATCCTAAAAGTATTTTACAATCTCGGTGAGCCGCCGCGTGACCTCGTTTGAATTTCAATGGGCCTCGCGCGCGAGCGAGAAATTCATTGCCTTCTCTTTCGCGATTGGGCTTTATACAGTTTCGCGCTTTAAAAGCTCGCCGCGCGCGTAATAACCTCTCCTGCTCTCTTCCTCGACGAGCGCTGCGGAGAGAAAGGCTTACGTAAACGTCATTTCTTGAAGAGCTGCTGCTGCCGCCACCGGCGGTGCTGAATCCTTTGACCGACGTATAGAACTTGATTATCGACAATGCTGCCCCTCCTCCTACCATTCATTTCTCGCTCGGCTTTGTCGCGGCTATCGTCAACAGACCGATTGGATTATTAAAGCTCTTTCTTGCGTTGACAATATAGTTGCGCTCGACATTATGCCCTTGTTTCAGAGGGAGGGGCATAGCTACCGCATGAACGTGACGTGAATGCGGACGAGAGAGAGAGAGAGAGCTGTTTTCTAGCTGCGCGAGCGAGCGGCCATTTCTGAATAGCCTTTTAACCGAATTTGACGCCCAAGCGAGCGAGCTGTGCTACGCACAAAAGCTCGGCAGGCCTGCTGCTGCTGCTGCTGCTGCTACTCTGCGGTTGCGCTCCGGGAGAGCTTATATGAGCGAGAGAGGCCGCTTTAAAAAACAAGTTTCTTGCGGTTGTTTGTTTGCGGTTTACTGCGCCGTTCACTGAGCTGTCGCTACTGTTTGTTTCCTTGTTGTTGTTGTTGTTTTTTTTCCGTTGGCCTGTGCATGCAGTTCTTGAAACTTGAAAAACCGAGCGCGCACGTGTGTGGCCTCCCGCGAATTTAAAAATCGAGCGCACAGCTGAGGGGGGGGGGGGTGATAAAAGAACAAGGCGAATTTATATTCCTCGTCATGCGCTCCTTTTTACGTCTGCCTCGCGCGCCAGCTTCGCTACGACGACGGCGAGCAATACGAAGATAATTTCATTCGGCGTCGTTATTAAGCCGCATTTACGGAAAGAGCATTACGTTAATGACATTAGCCGCCTTATGAAATTGAGTTCTTAGCTGTTCTGGGCTGCTGCCGGAGGCTGACTCCGCTCTTCTCTCTATACACACATATATAGTACATTGTGTCGCCGTCGTTGTCGTCGTCGTCGTCGTCGCAATGAAATTAACTGCGGCCGTGTGCCAACTCGCTATCTCTCAACCTTTGCGCGACGAGCGTAGAGAGAGAGAGTGAGAGAGAGAGAGAGAGAGCACCGAATCTTATTATGAATTCCATCGTCTTATATTTTTCTCCGGAATGAAGTTTACAGTTCTTTGATTCATGGCTGGGGCGTGTATATTTCCCATCCGTATATAGCCGAGTAAACAAATCGAAAAGGCAACCGCTGAGTGTGTCTCGGTGCGCTGTGATTGATGTCCTGTCCAATGAGCTCGAAAATTAACTCGCCCCCTCTGGTGTACGTCATAAAGTCACGCGCTTTATGTATCTCGCAGCTGCTATCGCGGAAGTGGAGAGAGAGAGAGAGAGAGCGAGTTGGCGCCCTCTTGAATTTTTTACGAATTCGCGCGCTCGATGTAGTGTTTAGCTGACGGTTCGAAATTTACGAGCGTAGCGGGACTTTTTTTTGGCAATTTTTTTTCTATTTTTTGTTAAAGCTCCACACGCGATAGCCGTGGTGCTTTGAAGTTACGCGTATAATTATAAAGTCACTTTATTTTGGGGTTTTTTAGCAAATACGAGTGTTTGCTGATTGTGATGGTGCGCAACGATGCTAAGAATTTTTTATAATATATATGCAGACAAATATTGAACTTTTTCTATATACATTCAATCGAATTAACCTCTCGCTCGCCGATCTTTTTGAATATTTTTCATAGTGTTTATGTGTCAGTACATCAAAATATACAACAAAAAAATTATTTTTCTATAAATTAAGTAAAATATAATATAGCCGGATTTTCATTTTGATCTGGCTGACTAAAAAAGTCCGACAGCAGCAACAACACAAAATTGCGCGCACTGCAGTAGACGTCGATACAGTTTTATTCCTCCCCATCGAGCAACTGGCGCAGTCTCTCGTTGACCACGTCGCCGGCGACTGCAGAGCGATTCGTTAAAAGTCATCTCATCCACGAGCTCTCCTCGTTAGCGAGCGTCCGCCGAGGCGTAAAACAAAAACGTCTCGACTAAATTGAGCGAGAGCTCGCGCACGGAAAACGAGAGAGAGAGAGTAAGAGATAGCGCGAGAGTATGGAAGTGGACGCCTCTCTGCAGCAAGAAACTTGAGAAAGAGAGGGAGAGAGAGAGAGAGAGAGAGAGAGAGAGAGAGAGAGAGAGAGAGAGAGAAACGCGAGAGGTCGACCGCAGTAAAAGGAATCGCAGAGCCAAAGCGAAAGAGGGGAAATTAGATGAGCGAAGGAGGAGGGAAAAATTAGGAAGACACCGAGATAAGACGACAAAAATGAGCTTAACTTGTGCTCTGGAAGGCAGAAAAATAGCGGCCGGTACACCTAATATTATATACCTGTATATATACGCGTGTAAGTCTGCGCTTGAGCCCCGAAGAGAGAAAAAACCGTCGAGCGAGAAAAAATCCGAGGAGAGGAAAGAAGAGTCGAGCCATAATATACAGCAGAGCGGAGGCGAGTAAACAATTAGAAGTGGACGGAGCGTTGAGACGGTGTCGTGTATCTCCCGCCGGCAGCTTTTCTTGCCGACGAGCTTTTAACGTATCCTTATATATATATGCCGACATAACGACGGCAGAAAAACCTCGCTCTCGGCTTTCGATGATAAAAGGGCTCGCGATTTATATTCTACGAGAAGGAAAAAAGAAATTAATCGTTCGAGCGTAGAACATTCCACCAAAGATAGGTATATATAAAAGTGGGATGTACACGCTACGTCAGGATGAACGAATTAATGAACCGGCGAATTTCGTCTGTTTTAAAGAGCGCTAATTGGAGCTCATTTGCTCGAGTCGAGGAGCGGATATTTTATTTTAGAGTCTCGTTTTTAGTTCAAGTGCACAGGGAGCGTATTATATATATATATATATAGTACAGTCGAGTGCTACTGCTATTAAATTCTTAAGCCGATGTACATACACGAGTGTGTTTTGTGTATACACGAGAGAGAGAGAGAGAGAGAGAGAGAGAGAGAGAGAGAGAGAGAGAGAGAGAGAGAGAAAGAGAGAAAGCAAGCGATCGGCTTTAAATCAACGGATATTTTGTACATAACACGTCGCGATTTAATTTTGTGAAGCAAAACTATCCGCGCGCGCGTGCATGCGGCCAAGTATGCCTGACTTAATTAGTCCTCGACTACTTTTTAACTGCGCTCTTCACACCGAAGTTATCCCACCGGGTATGACAAAAATTTGCTTTTAAATTCATATCTCTTTCGCTCTTTTTACAAGCTCGCTCTCATACTCGCATATTTTCCTATTACATCGAATTCCGAACTTTCCCGGAATATTTAATTACCAACTCCCTCTGCCGGGAAACTGCAATTTCACCAATTTTACAGCGATGTATACCTGCTTGAATATCGTTCAATTTAATTTTTTCCTCCCTCTGTTTTTCTCCATATCAAGGCGAATATCCGACGACTAACGAATCGTGATCACCGGCTGTCTCTGCTCTGTGCACACTCTGATGGGTAAACATTCGTTTGTGCTCGGGATTACGGATTGTCCGTTCCTTCTTCTTTGCTTTTGCCCGATGATATATATATATATATATATATATATATATATATATATACTGTAGAGGCGCATATATATAGTCTCAGACAAATCGACCGACACCAGACTATTAGTACAGTTTCTCTTCGTACACTTGACATTATTTAATAATCACGAGAAAAATCAATAATAAATTTAATCTTGCCGCAGACTGATAAAACCTACACATTTAATATATATTCATATGAATATTTACGATTGTTTCATATACAAAAGTTACCATACCACTTATAATACGGATAATTACTACTGAGTATAGTCAAAAATAACATTTGGATTTTTTACGCAACAGTATAGCAATTTTCCAGAGAATTTTTTTTTTAATCGTAATAATGTAACTTGAGCGTATTTATACACTACCCTGCGCATGCGCGGGTATGCATATGACTTGACGAAGCTTGCGCATGTTACCGCTAGGGGTTGTAATGAATCTTGCAAGCGGTAAGATTTCATTGCAGTTAGTATATAAATCCGTTTCTGGAAATTTTATAATATAATATATGAGACAAGAAATGTTACTATACTGCATTATAAACTGCTTGTCTGTGATTGGATATTCCATGTCTTTGATAATATCAAATGACTTTTTCTCTCAGTGTAGTAAAAACGTTTCTATGTAACTGTACTGGAGCGACTGTACTAATTAAGTGCCCCAGCAAACATCGAGAGTCATCAACTCAAAGCCCCACACTCGACTGTCATCTCTTTCTCTCTGCCATATATAGCGACTGCTGTCGGCGACGGTTTGCTAGAAAAACAGAGCCCGGGAAAAGCGCGCTCGGCGCAAAAAGAGCCACCAGCGCACTCGACAGCGAAACGTTCAAGACACATAATTAAAATCAATGCCGAGAAAGAGAGGGAGTGAGTCGAGGGGCGCGATTCAGCCTACCATCGCTGCCTACTGTACAAGTATACAGCGAAGACGGCAAAGGCCGCGAGAATAAATATCGTAACGATCGCTATGAGAACGGGCGTCGACATGGTAAAACCCCTCCCGGCGGATATCTTTTTGTGTCTCCCTCAGTAATTCACCAAAGCATTTTCCGGCTCGTGGAAAATCTTCCCTTTCGTATATATAGACGCAGCGCGATCGAATCAGCCGGTGATTTAAATATCAAACGTGCGCGACGGAGAGATAGAGGAAAGGGGATTGTTTTGATGGCGCGCGCTGCCGATTCAATTTATTTCCCGGCAGCTTTAATCGGCCTTGTCGCGGCGGCGCACTTTTTGCTAGCTGACTCGACTCCTGAAATCTTGCGATGAATTTATTATGCAAAATCGGATCGGTCGATCAATTATGCAATAGAATTTAGCGGCGTGCTGTCGCTGAAAAATTCAGCGTCAAAGCAGAACTGTACGAGATTTTGGTCGTCCGCGCGGTAACGAGGTATATATATATATATATATATATATATATATATATATATATATATATATATATATATATATATATATATAGGCGAATAATATACATAAATGATCGAGCTTTATTTTTCACCCTACTCGCTCCGACAGAGTGCGAGAGCGCTTTACATTTGATTCGGCAGCGCGATGTGTGTAGCCCGGATGATTTTTCGACACATTACGAATAATCGACCCGGAAATTCAGGCGCGCGACACATTGGTATTATATACGGGGATTTAACATTTTTGACGTGGAAATGCGCGCGCTAGTGTGAAAGAGCTTGCGCCGGAACAATGCGCTCATACGCGGCCGGGCATATCATTCTTCGAGCTCTAATCCATTAATTTATGCGAATGTGAATGCGGATAATTGTGCTTTTCTGTGCATCGCGACGAGGGATTGGCTGCAACGCACAACTGCACACGGAGAGCAGCCGGCCCTTTATGCGGGATCAATGATTTTATTCGCGCATCGCTTATTTCCGGCACACACGCGAGAGAGCACGCTAATTTGACTTTATTATGCGCGATATATAGAATATTAGTGAAATATGTGCGATGTATAGCGACGGTTTCCGACTGCAAATGTATATAGGGCGTGCATATATATATATATATATATATATATATATATATATATATATATATATATATATATATATATAATAGCGAGGAGGGTTTCGAGAACGCGCGTAATAGCACTCGTAATTATATACCAAAAATGTAGTCATCCGTTACTCGCATTTAGCTCTCGAACGAGTGTGTGCGTGCGTGTGTATATATACCTATAAACTGCATGTAATAATCGTAAAGAATTTCGTCATAATTTTGATTGTTCATCTATAAAAATAGCCTCGCGAACAACCGTTATACCATAAAGGTATTATTCAAAATATAACACATTATGTGCAGCCGTACAGGTGGGCTCAAGCGAAAATCCCAATTAATCTCCTTGTTTTCCGATAAAATATTCCAGAGCTATGGTGCAGCTGGTGAAGTTTCGTGGCAGAATATGGTTTTAGGGCATCGCTGCTCCGGAGAGACGAGAAAGAGGGAATCGATGCCGGGCAATTAGAACGTGACTGGCGACTACCGAGCATAAGCGACTTCTGCCGGCGGCTCTTGAAACCCACCGGCTGCTGCTGCTGCTGGACTCTCTATTTCCCGCATTCTCAGCGACTAATTAGTCTGTCCGATAAACTCAATTGCTTGCACTCGGAGCAGCAGCCCTACTGCTCCCTCCCTCGCAACTCTACTCGATTAGTGCGCGAGTCCGTGGGGTAAGCCAATTTTCCGCGCGCTCTCTCTCTAGCGGTGTTCAGGTCAAGGATCTCTCTCTACCTCATCCCCCTTTCGTTCCATCTCTCGGCTGTTTTTTTTCGTCGACTTTTTGCAGTTTCTAATCCCGCGCGCCGAGTAAACAAAATTACGCAGCGAACGAGCTGAAAATTTATATCGGCCGGAGAGAGGAGGATTATCCGGCGCTGCAAAATTGAATTGTCCACGCGCTCAGGCAAGAAGAAGAAGAGCTGCTGCTGCCGCCGCCGCCGCCGCGAAGAAGAAAGAGCCAAGAGGAGTTCCCTCCCTTAAATCTTGGTAGTCGTAGGAGAGAGAGAGAGAGAGAGCCGCTACTGCTGCACAAGCGCAGGGACTATTTAACGGCCCCGAGAGAGGTGTTATACAAGATCGCCGTGCGCGCACAGCCCTTTCCTACTCTCTCTCTCTCTCTCTCTCTCTCTCTCTCTCTCTCTCTCTCTCTCTCCTCTCTCTCTCTCTGCAGGCGCTAAATCCACCGGCACACTATGTATATATACATATATACACACATAGATATGTGCGCGAGCCAAGCTCTAAAATATTGGCGAAGTTTCGGAGGAGCAGCCGAAAGCCCGGCCGCCGGAAACGAAACTCGCCGGAAAGCATTGTTCGTCGAAGGCGGCAAGTTCTCTCTTCTCTGCGAATCGCCACATACATTACGCTACCGAGTGGCGAAGGGGACAGGGTTATCCTTAACTTTGTGCTGCTGCTATACCTCCCTTCCTTCCTCCCGCGGCAGCGGCCCATTTCTCAGATTCTTCTCTCCCTCCTTATCCTCTTTGGAGTTCAACTTTCTTCCTTTTTTTCTCTATATAGCCTGAACTTTATTCGAGCGGACCGCCGCGACTGCCTCTGCTCTCGGTAAAGGCCGAGTGAAAATTCAAACTCTCCGATAATATATTCCATTGACGCTCGATGACGTCTATACTCTTGAAGTAATATTGTTGCGCCCTCGAGAGAACTTGCGGCGGTCGAGTCTTATTCCATTATGAGGCCGCATTCCTGGGGCTAGAGGAGGAGAGAGCGTGTCTCTAGTGGTACACAGACAGTATATAGGAAATTAAGTAGCCGACGCGGCTGCACAGACGTAATGCTCTCTCCTCTCAAGCTCTCGGCGCATCCTTTGATGTGTACCCCTCCATTGGCTAGACTACTGCCAACCTGACCGATATTGGCACACTGATTCGAGCTGCCTGTGCAAATTAATCTTCTCCTTGCGAGATGGGAGAGAGAGAGGTGCAGTCGTAGCATCTCCGCTGACTGTGCAAAGCCTCTCTTGCGCGTAGTTTCCCTCAGATCCATTGCAATGCCTTTGCTTGATGTGTCCCTCTCTCTGGCTCTATTCTGTGCTCCACTTTTCTGCGAATTAATCTGCTGAGTGTAACTAATTTTGGGTAAATATATACTCGTGGCATCGACCGCTGGCAACTGGACGGTACATTGCCCAATCTAAGCTGACTATCCAAATGTTTGCATTTACGGAGCATATTATATCGTTGATATAATATGGTATATATGGTGATGTACAAGCTTAATATATTCTAGAAGAAAAATCGTTGAAAATTTTCAGCCAAAAGCTCGGAAAATCGACCTCGAAGCCAACTTGACCCAAATACCGAAAAACGATCAAAGCCTATATATATAGGAGAAGCTCTAAAACTCAAGATTTACATACGTCCCCCTCCCACGCACCGAGAGCCGCGGGTCACATTCAGCCCTATACCGCGCCCTCGCAACTCACGAGTGTAAACGGAGAAGCCAAGGAGAGAGAGAGAGAGAGAGAGAGAGAGAGAGAGAGAGAGAGAGAAAGAGAGGGAGAGGAGCAGGGTGTAACTATACCCGCCCGGGTCAGTATATTTCAGACTCGCAAGCGCAAACTTTATGCAAGCGCGATTTTACGGCGCAACAAACTGTCGCGCGCGGTGCGAGCGTGAAACGGTAATGCCTTCCGCTCGTGAAACCAGCCGCACACTCGCTGCTCTGCTCTACATAACTCATGCCTCCTGCCGGTGAACCGAGCCCAACGCTCCTCGACTTGCCGCGCTGGGCGCTATAGGACGAGGGTTAGGCGCTTCTTTAAGGTATTATACATCGGAAGGCTATTATGATTATGTCTGCTCGGGGGAAGAAAGCGATAGAGGGTAATTCAATGGGCTAACTCTACATGCTGCACACTTGTCGCTGTCATTAAAATGAAATATTCATATCCAGGGACTCAGGTTACACTCATTTCTTCATGATGTATACATTTAACAAATGTACATAGTCGAGTGCATCAGCTGATTTTGCTCCAATATCAATTTCAGTATAATGAACAACAACAGTGTGGAGAAGCCGGACCCCGACAACATCAAGATGTTCGTCGGCCAAGTGCCCAAGGACTTGGACGAGAACGACCTCCGGACGATCTTCGAGGAGTTCGGCCGAGTCCATCAAATCAACGTGCTGCGAGACAAGTACACCGGCAGTTCCAAAGGTAAGCTCGCCCTTTATTGTACAACGATAATCGACATCGGAGAAAACTGCTGATCGGACTGTATGTGTACACAGTCAGTTAAGCCGCGGTCAGGGGTAAACTAATTTTTTTTTTGGCAAATCTGATTAAACCGTGTGTGTTATTTGGAAGTCGGACAAACCAGCGGCCGAATTCGAATCATCGTATAAGCCGATTAGCCAACGATTACTTGCCCGTCATTCCGCCGCTCAAAGCTCGATGTTTTTCCAATTGCGTGTAGCATAGAGTCCACGTCAACACGCGGCTGATGTTGTTTCACGCTTCGCGTTTCAACGAATTCAATTCGGCCCCTACATATTTCGCGCAGCGAGCTGAAATATGTTAACCGAGCCCGTAAAAATCACTTACGAAGGAAAACACGGCGTCATAAATACACGGACGTACACGCACGGTGACGGCTCCGTAAATAAAGCGCAATTCGCGTTGTCGCCCCGGAGCAAGCGAGAGTTAGTTTATATACTTTATCTGCGCCGTCCACATTTCTTAGGGCATCCTCCAAATTGACTCGAATAACAAGGTGGTCGAGGTGACAGAGCCCGAGAAAATGGCCGTCATTTTGTACAAATAAGGAGACGCGTACAGAGAGAGATAGAGCGAGACCTTATACAGCTTGTATAACCTACACACACATACATATAAGTAGATACTGCTGGGTAAGAAGCTGCGAAGCAGCAGCTGCTTCTGCGGTCGCCGGGGCGCGGCGCGTATACGAAGGAAGATTGTTCGAGCGAAAGCACGGGGCTTTGTATTAGACTATTGTAACGCTCGACCGGCAGAGAAATTCAGAAAATGCCTTTTCTACCTTTTTCCCTTCCTACATATATATATATATATATATTACAATATGGAGCTATTCTGGGTCGTGAGCGGGAAAGTGCCTTGCAAATAGTTTCGAAGATATAATTTAACGATTCGCTGGAATTCGAATCCTCTCGAGTCATAAAATTTTCGAAACTCAGGCGAATCACTTTTGCCCGAACACAATATAACTTCACGGGCCCACTCCGCAGTATTATCGACTCGTTAATAGTTCGCGCATCGCGGTTCCCCCGTGAATTCCGAGAAAATCACTTATATATCCTACACGTCGGCGAAAAAAGAAAGTTTGCGAGCGCGCGGTGTACGAGTCTGAGGCACGAGGACGAGGGAGAGCGAGAGCATAAGCCGGCGACCAAAACAGCGTCAACCGAGAAAGTAAAGTAAAGCTCACGACGACGGAGAAGAAGAAGAAGGAGAAGAAGGGTACAGTCGTGTCCCGAGAAAGTAAGAGTGAGTCGTGGGCGACGTCGCATACCACAGCTCGCGCGCACACACACTACCGCGTGAAAAGTATAAGGAATGGGAAATCGATGGGCCAGAGAGCGAACGAACAACGGCAAAGCTCGTACTATGTATCCCCGGCTATTGATCGACGAACGCCGTGTGTGTTTGTGTGTATATATATATCTCTCCTCTTATCCTCCCGCTCCGCCTCATATACAGCTGCTCACGGCTTTCCTCCCTCCGACAAAACGTACGATAAGCGCTCGCTTGTGTGTACACACACATATATATATATGTAGCTACAGCAGCCACCTTCGTCCTCGTACTATATATAAAGGAGAACGGAGGGAGAGGAGGCAGTCTGACTTCGGGTAGGACGTCAGGCGCACTCGCGTAATTGGCACTCGCTGCAGCTCGTCCGAGGAGCTCGCGCGATCGCAATTATGCCAGCTTCAGAGCTCCAGCTGTTGTTGCCGGGCTGTCCTGCTCTGCTCGGAGGAAGACCGCATCGATTTCGCGAGAGCCTCTTCAAGAATTGTGTCTTATCGCCTCTCGCGCGAGTCGCTTTTTTTTAGCACGAGAGACGCTTCTTTGCTGAGAAAAAGTATGGGATTAAAAAGTGACGGCTGAGCTCGCATCAAAGTACGGGAAAGAAAAATTCCGAATAACACGATGCGGCCGCACCGAGAAAGAAACGACTTTTCGCATCGCGACTGATTTATCGACAGCGGCGAAAAAAGAAGAAGGAGAATTTTAAAAACTAAAAGAATCCCTCAGCGCGGTGCAACTCTCGCGAATCCGTTTTAATCCGATTAGCGCTGGAAATTCTTCTCCCGAGCGAGCGGCTAACATCTGCCCGGGTAATCCCGTCAGTATCGGCAACGAGATCTTTTCTTTCTCGCTGAATTATCAATTTAAAACTTTAAAATCTCCACCGCGACGGGGAAAATTTTTCCTGGCCCGGAGCTAGTCGAGCGATTTACGAATAATAAGATAATCCGCGGATGGATCGGATGAGCGATGTGGAGTGCGTGATTTCTCTTAGGCATCTAGTGCTGCATACAGATTTATGAATATCATATAAAAACCAAACTCGAGTTTTATATTTTTTATTTATACGAGAGTCGAGTACATCCGACCATGCGTTGAGAGTACGATTTTTACGCTGTTTCAAATAACGCCATTACTTACTAAATTAGCAGCCGTGATCGAGACAATACTGCTCCGAAAGCCAGCCAACAATGCAGCCATTCGTCAGGCGCTCAGCAAGCAAGCGTATATCTCACCCTAGCCTCGATAACGAGGAAGTAACCCATGGCCCAGCGCTGCAGACATCCTGCGCGCGTTAGGCCGCCTAATCGCGTTACTCCAATCATTACGGACATCCCATCTCGTATAGCCCATCTCTGACCCCCGACAATTCGCGACGCACACTCTCAGGTATACATGACATCATCGTCGTCTCGCGATCGACTCCCCCCCCCCCCCTCTTTCTCGTCTCGTCGCATTAGAATCGACGGAGAAAGCGACTACCCTCTCCCTCCCATTTAGGAACTATATATAGAGGCGGCGGATCAGAAAGCGTAGGCAAATATTGGCTCGAGGCAAACGTTGGACCTCTTCGCGATCGTGACGAACCGACGATAGGCAACAGCTAGTGGTATATAACCTCCGTCTACTCGCTGTCGGGCTTCATGCATCATTGGAAGCTCCGCAGGTGTGGGCGCGTATGTGTGCACTGATTCCGCTCACAGCAGTCGACATTCGATATTTGCCCAAGAGTGAGAGAGAGGGAGAAGCTATATATACATACACCTTCTCCTCTTTGATATCTCAATCTTATATTACGAAGATGAAGAGCGAGTGTACTTAGTGTGGGACCGGATCTAATTTTGAATTATATAGGGTAGTGCGTGTAAGGAGGTCTCTTATTCTCTCCCCGAAATTCTCTCGGTAAAAAACCATTACGCCGATGTATCATTCAATTTGAGCCTCGAGTCAAGCGCATAAATCAACTCGGAGCCCTTATCCTCGCCGCTTCGTTACACCCTCCGAAAGCCCGTGAGGAGAAGCGCGTGGGCGTGTCACCTTCACGCATCTGCCTCCGGCAGAAAAAATTCTCTCCTTCGTGAGAATATAACTTTTTTTCTTCTTCACGACGACACTAGATATCTCCCTTCGTAAGCTAGCATCATCTATATAGGTGTAGCAATAAATAATCCCGTCGATCGAATCCTATAATGGACAGGTCGCGAGACGACTGCGCGTGGCCGAAGACGTTCTCGCGGCTGTCCAATTCCACGCGGAGACGTAGTCGTCGTCTCACGGAAATCGGGAGTTCTCAATTAAAGCGAGTGCAGAATCGTGTTCGCCTTGAGTACGCAAGGGGGGAGGGGAGGCGGGAGTAGAACGCGAGCGCTTTCGAGAGCCCAAAGCCACTAATTGCCTCGCATTGCCGTCGTGAAAGCTCTGAGAGCGCGATTATGTACTCGCGCGCGCGCTGTGACTTTTTTTATCGTCGCGCCCTTGAATTGAACCTGCCGTTTCGGAGAGCGTGAAATTAACGTAATGTGTCGAGCGAGATCTGCGGAAAATTAGTCTGCGAGCTTTTTTTTCTCAGCCAAAAGCGAAAAAAAAATTTTGGCAAGCCCGAGGTCTGCTGCTCGCTAGAGAAAACAGAAAAGGAAGACAACGCAAGGGGGAAAAACACAGCGAGCTAAATAATCGCGGTCGAGTTGCAGGAAGTTTCTTGGATCAGACGAAACTGCTAGACTGCTGCGCTGTACTGGAAATGAAGCAGCAGCAGCAGCAGCAGCAGAGTCGGCCCCTGGACATTAGCGAGCGTGTCCAAAAAGGCCTCGGTCACGTCCCTTGTAGTGCCAGCAAAGTTTTATTGGCTGTCGGTAACTGCGCCCGAGGGACCCCCGGAGCCTTTACCGAAGCTTCTCCACCGCCGCCGCCGTCTACTACGATCTTTGAATAAGCGATGCGAATCTCTCTCCTTCTCGTGTCTGCAGTAACTTGCCGGGCGGTGCTCCCGTGTTTGTATATAGATTCGATCTTTGATCAACGCGCCGAGAAATTGTACGATTAATGAGCTGTCGATAAATCTCGAGAAGGGGAGAGAAAGAGAGAAGACGAAGAAAACTGTAAATCACCGCTGCTCTCGTCGGGAATTAATTGGAGGCGAGGCTCAAGTGTTTTGCAAATAATTTCTCTCTTGAATCGCAAGAAGAAAGAAAAAATGTGAGAACGGCACGCGTAACGCGTCTTCGAAATCAATATCACCTGTCGAATAAGTGCTCCATTCCCCGAGGCGATTTATGTCCCGAAGCTCGCGCTCGCGCTCGCGCATAACGAGTCAGCCGAGCTGCAGTAGCAGCCTCGTAAGCGTATCTATTTTAAGGCCGGGCTATAACGCCGCTCGCGCATATAATCGATTTCATTAGCTCGTAAATTTCGCATTCCCGCAAACCGCAAATTCCATATATATATATTGCCTCTTGCTTTGCTGCTCGTGTCCGTATAACACGCCTCTGCTGCTGACACTCGTCAGCCGGCCTCCCTCTCCCTCTTATGAATTTACGGGTTAGCACAGCTCGCTTTCTTTTCCTCCTATATACGCGGCTAGTTTGATCTCTCGCGGATTTAATATGCCCGAAAACACTCGGTCCGTTGGTTTGAGAAAAAAATTTTCCATCGCCTTTAGGCATTCATGAAATTACCCGTGAATCATATGCGCACACATATACGAAAGATATGCTATGTATAGAGTGAAATCTCGCTCGCGCGTAATCGCGGGAAAATGAAAGAGGGCAACACACAACAAGCTGCACGGGAATTAGCATTTTTCATCGACTAAAAAAAAAAAGAAAAATAAATAGAAGCAGCCGCTCCACAATAAGCTCTCGTCGACCCTCTCCTACTTCCTTCTTCGCAATAGGTATGCCTCCCGAGGGTCTCTCTACCCCTTTCTCCGCGCCGCCATGCTCGGGAATGCTAAGTGGGAAAGTACGCGCGCGCAATGAGGGAAGCCAACTGCTTTAATTTGAACTTGCGTGCGGAATTCGGCGAGAACTCCCCGCGCGAGCTCTTTCTCTCTCTCTCTCTCCCTCTGTACTTTCGCTTTTCAATGTCGAACGGCCGGGGAAGGCACGCGCCGCGATTAATTGAATGCAATATATTTTTTCCAACGAGGGGGGCGAGCAATTGCGCGAGGTCGCGTTGTTGCTTGATAATTAGAATTTTTCCACTCTACACTGCCGGGCTATAAATCGCGGCAATTTCGGGGCCCGGCGCTGATTAATCGAGCGCGTATAATCAACTATTTTTCGAGGATCGTTTGAGTTGTACAGAAAAAGGAAGAGCCTGTGCATCTTTAAATATATATTAAACGAAAAGGAGCATCACGCGGCAGCGTTTGAAGTGCTCGCGCGTACAAAATGAGATTATCATATCAGGCGGTAAATCATCAACCGGATGATTTGCACCGACAATCGCGCGGCATAACCGCTCTATACACAGCAGCGTGCGCCGGTTTTTGCAATCAAAGCAAACTCGCGCGCGCGCGCGCGGCAAGTTCTGGCTTTCAGCCAGGATTATAAGAGGAGTCTCGCGCGCTCCAAAGTTTAATTTCTCAAATCCTCGCGCAGTTACTCCCGCGCTAGCTACGCTATATCCCGGGAGACTTCTTTTCCGTTCTCTTTTGCCCTCCTGCATTTTCCTCTCATCCCCTTCTATACGCAACGCCGCTTCTTCTCTTCCTCCTTATCCGGAGTCTGGCCTTGGGGGCTGAAATTTCTTCCTCATCGCTAACTGAAACGGGAGATTACTCGGGCAAATATTTAAGGCGCGAGTCTTCATTGATCGCAGCCGATATCCTCTCTCTCCCTCTCTCTCTCTCTGTCTTCTTCCTTCGTTCGAACGATCGTAGAGGAGGAGGAGGAAGAAGAAAAAGACGAAAACCGAGAGGGGCTGCTCGCGCGCTCCGGTGATTTACTTGTAGAGCGGAATTAGCGAGTCGGAGAATCGCGCTGCTGAGACTCGCCGGGTAAATATATTTATTCTCGAGCTGTACGCGACTCGAGTCTGTTTGTCTTGCAGCGCGAAGAATGTGGAACAAATCGATCGAGCGTATTATACTGTGATAGGGGAGGAGTAGTAGAGTTACGTACTGTATAATATAGAGTCCTTGATTTGTTTGAACTTTCGCGCGCCGAGCTGGGGCAGACTGCCTCGGTCAGCACAGCCCCGGCTAATCTTCTTTTCTCCGCTCGACGTCCGTTTCCAGGTCTTAATTAATTCGTTCTGACCTCTATCTCTCTTACTTTCTAATACGATTCCGCACCTTTTACAGCGATTCGCCCCGACTCGCAGCAGCGTCTTTTCGTTGCGTCAACACCGTACGTATAATCGATAAAGTATATAGCGCAAGAGAGGTAGTGTACTACGTGTAGAGCCTCTGGAAATCCCTTTGACCGTTGACGCGGAGCTGTTGTCTTCTACCCCTCAGTTTTTAAATCCGAAATCTACCCCCGCGACAACAGCAGCAGCAGCGAGGAGAAAGTAGAACTCGCGCTCGTGCGCGACAAAACCTCAATCCCTTTAATGGAGACAAATCCCTCTTGCGCCGCGAGTCTGAGCCTCTCTCTCTCTCTCTCTCTGTCTCTCGCTCTCTCTTTCTCTCTTCGGAGCGACGACGTCGACGAGGAACAATTTGTAAGAGTATATCCCACCTAGCCTGACATTAACGCCCCGCACTTGTAAGCCAACACTGGCCAATCATCTTGCCTCAGCCTTTCCGTCCTCGTCTCGAGCTCTTTTTCGCCCTCGTTGTACTACAACTATACCTTGGCTCTCGCTTCCGCTTTTACCCTCCTTCGATTCCTCAAACACTCCCTTAATTTTGAGCCTTCTTCTTTCTCCTTTATATACGCTCTCGATGGCTTTTATATGAACCTATCTCTTTCGCGTGAGCATATGCTCGGAAGTTCATTCGATCTCAGTCTTCTCCCGCTGAATAATTTTAAATTTCGTTGGAATGTTAATTGAGTTGAGAATTAATGGCGGATATTAATCGTAAATTATATATTTCATTTGAATACCGTTTAAAAAATCATTATTCCAGTGGCGACACGTTCAATATCTCCACTACATACGCCGTAAACTTTCATACCATCCTAAAGAGGCCCTCTCTACCGGGCAAAATTATAAAATTAATGAGGAACATTCGTTTAGTCGGTTAATACCCCCCGCATTAAACCAAGAGCGCGTCTCCCTGCAGAAGACAAAGTTTTTTTTTCAGCCCGCGC
Source organism: Muscidifurax raptorellus (assembly GCA_020010945.3). Taxonomy (NCBI): domain Eukaryota; kingdom Metazoa; phylum Arthropoda; class Insecta; order Hymenoptera; family Pteromalidae; genus Muscidifurax; species Muscidifurax raptorellus. Next base: position 33,257,161 of record CM052078.1, on the reverse strand, counting down.
TCTCTCTCTCTCTCTCTCTCTCTCTCTCTCTCTCTCTCTCTCTCTCTCTCTCTCTCTCTCCGGGTCTTTTATCTTGCTTAGGCCACGAAGCGCCGGCGGAGTTCACTGTTTTGTATGCCGGCGCGACAAGAGGCTTCTCCGCCGCCTCGCGTGTAAATGCTCCTCGTAGATCATTTTCACGGTTTACTTGTGAGATAACTCAATTTCCTTAAGGTCGGGGAGGGAAATGAGTTGGCTCCTCGCGCTAAGCCAAAGTGCACTAGACTAGGCAATTTCACCCGCGCGCGAATAAAGAGCCGCGAAACTTTAAATTTCGCGGCTGAAGCATTAACATTTATATACGGACTTTATTAGTATTTATGTACTCGCTCTAGCTTCTTCCTCCCCTCTCCGCCCTCCCCCTTCTCTGTCTGTATTATGCGCATTTTCCATTGTTGCTAGCTACCGCTACCGTTGTTGTTGTTGTTGTTGCTGTTGTTGTTGTTGTTTACCACGTGTGCGGCAGCAGCAGCTCAGGAAGCTTGATGAGATTAAGCTTGGAGAGTGCGAGAGAGGGAGAAGAAAGCTCGCAGAGAAGTGAATGTATATGCAGCAGCAGCGGCAGCCTCACATAGCAATATCAGAGCAATCCGCAAAGATTGCACTTTATGCGAGTCGTAAAGGCTGCTGCACCGCGTGAATCTCGATATGCGCGCGCGGGAGCGTTTCGGAAAACAAACCTCGGGAATATCGCGTCTCTCTCTCTCACGCTCGTGTGGCAAAACATCCGGGCTACCGCACCCTGCTGCTGCTGCTGCTGGTGCTCAAGTGCGCTGGAATGGCTCTGCCGAGGAGAGCGACTGTTGAGATTGAGTGTATGGATTTTCGCTCGGCAAGTTTCCGCCGAGAGCGCCGTTTTTGTTTATTCGGTTCGTTATTTTTATAGAGACGCGAACAAGTACGAAGCACTTCGGATATATATACCGTATAATTGAATAAACACTCTCGATCGTCTCGAGTAAAATGTATGTATAAGAAAAACTTTGATCGATGTTTCAACAAGTATTATATTGAGACACGACACGAGCGCGTTAAACTTTTCATTTTGCGCATCAACGAGCTTGGATTAGCTCTTGAAAGTTGAAAGCACGGATTAATCCTGACGTCGTCGTCGCCGGGAGGAGTTTTGAAGATTTGTGATGACTTTGCCGCTAGTTATATACAAGTTGCGCTATTAGGTATACTCGGCTTGAATTTGCAAAACGAAACGGCATCAACGACAATTGTTTGCGCGTCTCCCGCTTCAATTTCACATTTATTTAACCTGCATATTTTCATTCGGAAACAAAAAAAAAATAAATAAATTCGCAGAAGCTGCATCACTCACAAAAGCCAATCTCGAATCTCATTTTCCATCCGACGCAGGCTCCCACAGCCCATTGGATTTCCAAGCATCAGGGAAGATCGCGTCTGGCTCGATCGACGTGTCCGTATCGTACGTTCGGCTTTTTTATCAAAGCCTCTCCTCTACTCCCGATCGGAGTTTGCGCGCGCGGTCTACGAGCCGTAAAATTACGTGACATTAATGCGAGCGACGTACATCCCGCGCGCGCATGCTCGGTTCGCCTCCTCTGTCCCGCGGGGGGTGAGGAGCGCGCAAAAAAGAGCCACCTCTGCGCAGCCAGCTTTCTCGAGCGAGAGGAGCGAGGCTTAAACAAAGAATCTTTATGCCGTTATTCGCGAACGCCGGCGCGGCGCAACAGCTAGCTTTTACACGGCAGCGGGCTTCTCTTTCCCCGTCGTCGTCGTCGTCGGACTTTTTATCCGGCGATGCTTATATGTGCTGCGTAAGGGATGCGCTTCGTTTAATCGAGCGCTTCCAGTTTTTCTTTTTACCTGGGGCAGACGATTGTACGCGGCGCTTTGTATCGGGAGCTGAAAGTTCGGATAATGCTCTCGGGGTAATTAAGAGGAATTAAGCTTGACGTGATTGTTCTTGTTTGGCTGAGCGCGCGTGTCTATATATCGATTTCCGCTCGAGTGCGGCTGCACCGACTTAAAAATAGAATAATTTATCGGATAAAAATATTGGCGAACGTTTAAAAACATCGGATGCAGTTATAATTTTAAACGAGAAGCCCGATGCTCTGGAGACCAAGCAGCGGCTGACTATTCACGACCTGTTCTACTTGTATAAACATACTATATAACGACAGTTCTCGCGTTGATGCTTTCAACTCGATCTAATACTTTAGCACAGAGCCTGCGTTTTCTAACGAAAATACGAGCTTTCAAAAAGCACTATGCCACACTACTCTCAAGCACTATATAATATACTATATATAGACAACGAGAAACTCCATACATAGCCCCTCATCAGCGGACGGTCGCGTCACAGCTCTCGCATCCCGCCGTCAGCATCGATCCCGCTCTCGCATTAATTAAATAAATCTCCATCGATCAATCTGGATTGTAGCTATCCACACACACACACACATACACGCATAAACTCTCTGCGTGAAGGCGCATCGATTATCCATCGCTCGATAATAGCATCGATGAATTTCGCATCTGCAAGAGGGGGGCTTGGCGCACAGAGGAACCGTCCAGCCAGCGGTAATTGCGTGTGTAGCTATTTATCAGTGCGGGCCTGGAACTATAACGCGTTTCCGCTGTGTTTGTAGGCATCCGCGTCTCGCTTCGTGCAAATGAGCCGCCGCCGCCAGCTCCTCTGCGCACGTGTGCTTTGCCCCCGCGTCCGCTTTTGGCTTATCGTCCGGCCCTCGCCCCCGTTCCCCGCCGCGTCTGGCTTTGTTATATATCGAAAGTGCCGCTCGCACACACGCCGCAACTACTGCGCCTTCGTGCTTTAAAGCCGAAGCTTCACGCGCGCGGATATCGGCTGTCGTATGATAAATTTTTCCGATTTTTTTTTGTTTTGCAAAAGTTTCTTTGAATGGTAGTTTTTAAGCGGATTTGCGTGCCGGAACTGAATTGTACGGGAACGAGGAGTAACATTTAAGAGATACCGAGGGTATAAGATAAAAGGAAGCCAGCGAGACGTGATCGAGAAACGAAACAAGGCGACACCGCCGTAGCAAATGTGACAAATAGCGCCGACAACGCTACATAATACAAAGAGTTGGCCCCCGACTCGAGCTGTTTATCCTCGAGGATTCGAAGAATAATAGCTTATCTCTAACACACTCTCCTTCTTTCTCTCACCCCATATAATGATACGAATCCTCGCGGCTCCCGGCAGCAGAAGCGTTATTTCTTGTATAACTTTTGTCCTCTCGGCTTATACAGCTCTGTATCGCTCTATTTCTGTGTATGTGTATGTACATATACAGCAGTACGCCGGGCGTCGGGGGAAAACTGCGCGTAATGAAACGGGTCAGAAGGTCGGCCATACGAAAAATAAAGCGAAATCGAGCTGCTCGGGCGGTTTTCGCTCGAGGATTCTTCTTCTTCCTTCCTTCCTTCCTTCCTGCTTCGCGGAAGAAGAAATTTATAACGAACTCGCTATCTCTCGGTGCTTCGACTTTTCAATCCCTCTTTTTTCCAGCCCCGTTATTCACGCAGATCGATCTCATTGTAAACAAACAAGCGAATCTCGACTCGTTTCCGCCGGAATCGTTAAAACTTTTAACGACTCAGATTGTTTTCATTAAATTTAATTGACGGTTTATGCTAAATAGATGATCGCGAATTTGTCTCCGTTAAGCGTCGAATTATGCCCCCTCTCGTTATTAACTTTTCTGCGCAATCGGATAAAAACAAATACGATAATGATAATAGCAGTGTCCTATGAATTGAAGGAGTATCGTTATCAAAAAAAAACTGGGAAGCTTCTATGAAAATCCCGATTGATTTATTAATAACGCTGAAGAGCGCGCGCTCTCGTGTATTATTGCGTCGGTAAACGATGCAAATTGTCCCGAATATGTGCTCTCGCGGAATCGTAATTCGACTTGACGTTTCGGTCGGGCGAAAAAATTGCCGTATATTAATTGTCTCGAAAATTGCCGGCCGTCATGTCGCTCGCGCTCCGCGCAATGACGTGGGGATCAACGCTTTGTGTTGCGCTCGTATACCGTATTTGCGTATAGATATATACATAGAGAGATAGAGAGGGAGAGGAGGGTTGGAAAGCTCGCGAGATTAAATGAAGCGATGATGAAGCGCGTTATCGGGAAATGGCTAGTCTTTCGAGATTACCATCCGTCGGTCGTTATCAGGATCCGAATGAAAACTCTCGACGCGCGTCGCTTGCCCTAATACGATGAAACTGTGATGAAGATATTTTGACTTGTGATTTTGTTGCTTATTTAGCTTTTTACACCTATAGCTCATCCTCTTCTTGAAATCGAACTAGCGCTCGATAAGAAAGAGAAGAAATCCACGCTGTGTATTTACACGCTGCAATAAAGTTTTTGAAATCGATGTATGAAGACGAGAATACTTCGCAGTCTGTATTACGTACGATATACTCGAGCGAAATCGATTTTTCATATAACTCGACTCTGCAATCGCGCAATGCAAATTGAATTATTTTTTTATGCGCATAGTATTGGAAAAGAGTACGCTGGGAAATAATACCGAATTTTAATTAACTTCAATAAACATTGATAATATCCCGTGTTTTTATTGTCCTGACCTATACGTGCAGCGTTTAATTAAAAAATTTCAATCGTACCGCTCGCCAATTAATCAGAGTTCCATGAAAAAAAAATGTTCGATAATTGACCAGCCTCAACAAATCACTCGGTCGCCTCTTCAGCGCAGATTCCTCGACGATGATTATTTATGCGCACAGCACAGCCTCGGCCACTCTAATCGGGGCCGGTCGTCTCGGCGCAATTAGGGCCCCGTCATTAACGCGAGACTCTGCCAAATTACCCTCGCTTCATCTCTGTCCCCGTGGCTGCGGTTTCGTATCTTCTCCTTTTATACGAAGTCTAAAATATCTGCGCTGGCCCGATACTGCGAATTGAGTAGCCAGAAGAGTGATGAGCTTATACTCGTCGATATAGGCTCGATTTGCTTTTTATACGGAACTTCTATACATCATAATTTTCAGAAAGCAAGCCCGACCTAATTTATTAAGCGTGTGTGTGCGCGCGCAAACGAATAACAAAATGATTGATCGCAACCTAACGAGGAAACAAGAAAACGCACTCTCCTATATAATTAATACAGCCACAAATACTATCTCCCGTTACATTTTCCAAATATAAAATCCCTTATCTTCGACAATAAAACCGGTATATCTCTTCGCTCAAAATACGCTCCTCGCGCTCGTAAGCATACACAGCATATCCCCGGCAGTCTGCGACGTATACGTATACGGGGGAGAAAGCAAGATCGATTTTGATGGTGCGCCGTATACTCCTGACACGCGACTCTCACGAAACGCCATAACTCGCGGCTGCGTCCATATAATACGTACTAGTCGCGCGAGGCACTTGAAACGTACGCTGCGCGAGTCATTCTTATCCCCCAGAGGAATTACGCGCTCGCGCGCGATCTCTGTGCAAGTATACGTATATATATATATATGTATATATATATATATATATATATATATATATATATATATATATATATATATATATATATATATCTTTAATGGAATTAAAGTGCGGTAAACGGTACGTAAAATCCGAGGGACTGACTGCCGCCAGTGCATTGGAGCGTCGAGGGTCCGTAATCCGGCAGCCGTTTTACAGCCGAAATATGCCCCTGAAGTCTGGCTCACGTGGATTTGATTTGATATCGTCGTAGCCCAGCGCTATACTGCGACGTATAGCCCTCCCTCTCTCTCTTTCTCCCTCTCTTCTTTCAATCTGTCTGTCGAGTCGAATTTTAACGGCACACTTGCACGAGAGACTCTCGTAAAGTCGCTCGACGCTTGATGTTTTAATTATTCTTTTATTATATTCTCGCTCGTGAATTATGCTTGCGCGCATTACAACGGGGGAATAAACATAATTTTCGTATTCTCGCGTTGTTCAGTCTTGAAAAAAAAGAATCAGCGCCGAGCGAGTGAAGGAGATCAAGATTTAATCAGCCGCTGAGAGTCCTCTCTCTCTCCCTCTCTCTGTCCCTCCTTCGAGAGCTTTAAATTTTTCATAACTGCGAAGCTGCAACGCATTTATTCATGCCCCAGCGTCGAACGAAGGCTCCGTACATCCTTTCAGAGCATATCCGAGAGTGCAGTACGACACACGAGCGTCGCATACGTATGAGGCCTCGAGGGCAACAGCAGTGGACGGAAGCTAAAAGGCGAAAAAGAATTCGTTATACGGGCGACGAGACGTGACGTAACGTCCTGTCCGTTGAGCGCGGCGGGATATTTGATTGAGATCCTTTGTCCCCGTGATTCGAGCGTTGGCTCCGCCCGTAAATCTTTGACGTTCGCCGATATTTTTCCGCTCGCAAGCTGACCTCGATATCGACTAGCTCGCGGCGCAGCTACGGCCTCGATAGGTTTAGCCCATCGAGTTTAGCCGGACAAAGCGCGTTGCGGGCGGTATATAGCACCCGATCGATTTCGCGGGTGACGGGACTAGGTAAGGTGAGGCTATATTTTTTTTCTATCCGTTCGTCGGCTCGAAAATGAGAATAACGATGAGAAAGCAGCAATATTGCGCGATCGGTCCGAGTAATAACCGTTGGTCTGCCCTCTTATCGTGTGAAACTTTATAAAGTATCGCGTCTAATTAATACTTTTTCCGTAAAGAAAAAGCCGTTAACGAGACGAGTTGTGTTATGTGTGTACAGGGAGAAGGAAAAAAGAAAGTTATCCCGATTAATTGAGCAATAAATAACGATACGATCGCCCTAGCTCCTAACAGATTTCTTTCACTTTTCATGCGATTGAGATCTCCGCTCATAGCGCGCGCAGAGCCGCATATTTTCTTTCCGCCTAGCACACGGTGTGTCGCACACGACACTGTACAGGCCACTCGAGGAGAAAAGCAGCAAAAGAGAAAACTCGCAGGACGCACTCGGAATATATATAGCCGTGAGTGAGGGTGTCCTGCGCGGAAAATGGCTCCATAAATCCCGGCCCCCACATAATTTGAAAAAGAGGCCTCGCGTCCCCCCAAAAAGATCGATGCTCTTGCTCCCTTCGCCGCAGTGTTGAGCTTTATTCGTACTAATAACCTTCGTTAGTGTACATCCGCGCACAAAGAAGTCCCGCTCTCTGAGACGGCATATGAATGTCGATTAATCCCCGCGCCGCAGCAGCGAGAGATGAAGAAATGTTATTTCGCTAGATTTATCCGACAAGTCGAGTACGTACTCATGCCCCAACTGAACTTTCTTCTCTCTCTCTCTCTCTCTCTCTCTCTCTCTCTCTCTCTCTCTCTCTCTCTCTTTCTAGCAAACTACGTGCGGCGGTGGCGACCACTCGAAGCCGTTCTTATGCTCGCCCTTACCTACTACCACCAGTGCACCCTCGGTGATCCCTGCTTAACACTGACGGGGGCTACCCACCCCCTCCCAACGACGACGACGACGGAGAAAAGGCTGAAGTTAACAGCCCTTGCGGCCGCCGTCAACTCGTCAAGTGGCTACTCGCGGTTTATTTACGAGCAAAGCGAGGCCAATCTTCCCTCTCCCGTTGATATGAAAGTATAAAGGAGAGAGAGAGTGAGAGAGAGAGAGAGACTGGAGAAGAGCTCGTGCTCTGTGCGGCGACATCGATATGAAAATTGCAGGGAGTCGAGTCTTTAGACTTTTTTTATAGTCTCTCTTATGAAGGGAAGTTTTCTGTATATGCGTGCGTTAATTGCGCAACAGTGCGCTCTTTAATACGCAATTACGAGAGAGAGAGAGAGAGAGAGAGAGAGAGAGAGAGAGAGAGAGAGAGAGAGAGAGAGAGAGTGAGAGAGGGTGACACAATATACCCAGCGTGCGACGGCGAATAAGAAAGCATCAAGCCCGTTCGTCTTATACAAAATGAGAAACAAAGTCCCAGAATACCCAAAGCCATATTCTCTATATAAAACAGCTCACCGGACAGATAGCGGTATAAGCGGTGTGTGCGTGCTATACAAGATTCTAAAATCCGCTACAGGCAAATAGACGCTGTCTCCCCGGCAAAGCCCTTCCTAACGCGACGTATAAGAAACCACGGCTGCGTCTCTCTTTCGTCCCGGCAATCCTCGCGCGATAGCTCGAGCGCGTCGAGACACCCCCGCAGAGTAGACCGGCTGGCAGGAGCGTGAAATGAGCTGCCAGAGGTACATACGCGCGCCTGCGACGTACGATCCCGCGTATATAGCTACTTGTTCAACTCGCGGCGCGCACTAGCTAACTAAATCCGTTGGCCGTGTGCGTGCTGTATACATATATAGACGGCGCTCGATTTAACGTCGACAGTGCGAAATTAAGCCCGCCGCAAGAGCTCTCTCCCTTATATAATTGCTCAAACCGCGGCTTGCTATTGGATAATCCCTGAGAGAAAGAGAGAGCTTTTTCCGTTCCTTACTCTCCCTCTCTCTCTTATATATATTTCGGTGTGCCTTTCCGGCTCTAATTAAGCTTTTTCTTCCGCCGAGACTATTCTTTTTTTCGTTATCGCGACCTCGCCACCGTAATGCACAGCTCCTCGGAACCGAGGTTTAATTATTCCGACGCGTTTTCTTCTTCGGAAAAGGGCTTTTTTCTGCATGAATCAAGCCGAGCGAAAAATAATGCAACAAGCTATTATGTATTTCATGTACGGCTATACGCGGAGATATCGAAGAGCAATTTTCGACAAAGTCCCTTCTTACATCGGATATATATATAGGTGTATTATTTGAACCGGTATACGTGCGCAGCTGCTTCGTCGTAACTTGGTCGAGAAACGCGATACGAATATAAGACACACAAGTGCATTCTATATAGGTAGAGTAATGTTGAAAGCCTTGATTTGTTCAAAGCCGTACACTCGCGCTGAAACAATAGCCGTTTTCTCGCGCGAATGTAAATTGTCGGATCTCTCAAATGCACGCGATAATGCTTTACTTAGCGCTCGTCATTGTTTCCACGAAAGATTTGCCCTCTCATCCCCTGCTTTTTCTCCTCGTCAAAACCTCATCGCGGCTGCAGCGAGTAATAGCTCCCTCTCGGCGCGATGAGTATTCTCTCTCCCTCTCTCATTTCCGCAGCGAGATTTTAATTAAAACGTACAAATTTCATTCGCGCGTCTTGCACCGCGAAGAGAGATTTCCCGGCGACTATCAGTCCTGTAAAAATTGTTTCCCCTCTCGAGTTGTGTCGAGAAAAAGAAAGAAAACAGCGGCTTCCGTTCGAGCTATTCTCGCGGCCTCGTCGCTTTAGCCCTTCCCTCCCACCGCCAAGGGTGGCCTGCGTGGAGTGTCCATTAATTTGTACGGCCAGGCATCATCCCCCGGCATTAAAATATACACGATCGCAGCTGGCCTAGGTAAACCCGAGCGCCCGCGCGCGCGTGCTTCCACTTATTAAATTTACCCGTCTCGGAATTCCGGCGAAGCTCCGGCTTGTAGTCCGGGGATTTCGTGTATGTATATATAGCGCGGAAGGTATATAATGTACAACTTCGGAGGCTACCTCCCCGGCCGAATTCTCCCGCAGCTCTCCTAAATAGTCGCAACTAACTGGCTTACGCGCTCTTGCGCGCAATAGGGACCGATTGCGATTTGTTAGGCTGATTTGCGTATATGCGAACACTTATTGCATTATCATTTAGAGCAGCGTTTTGTGTCTAACGTCGCCCTTTTCTTTTTTGTTGCAGGTGAGTTGCAGAAAGTTTGTTCATGCATACGTCAGATCCTCGTTGAGGAGTGAGTTTATAGTTTCTCATGTGAAAATTGCCATCTGAGAAAAGCTATTACGGTGTATAAATACACGGTTCTCCTGGATGATTCTTCAATTCCACTTTGCTCAGGCTATTTCATCTCTGCCTTCCGAATAGCAGCTTTGCCCGCTTAAGTCGCTTTGCCGCGAAAACGTATCTCTAAAATTATCCACAAAGCCACGTGCAGACCTTCCTATCCAAAATTGCGCCTCGAATTTCGGGACACTCCGGTACGAAGTCAACGTCGACATCGCGTCGAGAAAAGCTCGACGTTAATTGGTACACATCCGACGCGTCAATTATTATCAGGTCCGATCGATCGCGGAAAAAATGAAAAGGCTCGCGCGCGAGCGATCGACTCGAAGAAAGCGCAATTAGTCTGGATTATTCCCGACGATTGGCGTGGCTCGTCCCTCTCTCTCTCTCTTCTCGGGTGTTTGTTAGCCAGGGGTACGGATCGGCAAAAACGTCTAAATTCAGTCGGAGGGCTATCTGAAAGTACCGGCGGAGAGGAAGAAGCTGAGTCGCGCTCAGGTCATTATGGATCGCGAGCAATCGAGTTTAATCCTTCCATTATTTTTTTTCTTTTTCCCTTCTCCAGCTCCTTCTTCCTCTCTCTCTCTCTCTCTCTCTCTCTCTCTCTCCTCTCTCTCTCTCTCTCCTCTCTCTCTCCTCTCTCTCTCTCTCTCTCTCTCTCTCTCTCTCTCTCTCTCTCTCTCTCTCTCTCTCTCTCTCTCTCTCTCTCCTCTCTCTCTCTCTCTCTCTCTCTCTCTCTCTCTCTCTCTCTCTCTCTCTCTCTCTCTCTCTCTCTCTCTCTCTCTCTCTCTCTCTCTCCTCTCTCTCTCTCTCTCTCTCTCCTCTCTCCTCTCTCTCTCTCTCTCTCTCTCTCTCTCTCTCTCTCTCTCTCTCTCTCTCTCTCTCTCTCTCTCTCTCTCTCTCTCTCTCCTCTCTCTCTCTCTCTCTCTCTCTCTCTCTCTCTCTCTCTCTCTCTCTCTCTCTCTCTCTCTCTCTCTCTCTCTCTCTCTCTCTCTCTCTCTCTCTCTCTCTCTCTCTCTCTCTCTCTCTCTTTCTCGGTGTTCCGATATCGGACATTAACGACGGCGGAAATAACTAAGAGACAGTCGAGAGCGCCCGAAGAATGAAGAAGAGGAGGACGAGGCACGCAAAGACGACGCCGCGACGTCCTGGCGAAGTAGAGAAATGGAGAGACAATACAGTCAGCAGCAGTGGCGGCAGCAGACGCAGCAAATTGCCCGTTAATAATCCGTCCGGGTCGCTGAATCCCGGCTAGCTCGCTCTTTCTCTCTTGCTGGCGAGACTCTCTGCTGCTGCTGCTGCTGCTGGATGAAATATTCTACCCTGATCCGATGTAATTGTGACGACGACGACGACGACGACGACGACGACGACGCTGTGTCGGGAAAATTCTAGCTCTCGTTTTCTTCTCCAGCTCTCTTTCTCTCTTTCTCTCTCACTCTCTGGTCTCCTACACCACCGCCGGAGCCGCACTCGAGAAGGAAAATATTGCCTTTTATAAGCCTCCCACGGCTCATTCGCTTTCTTGGCAAAAGCCAGAGTATGTATATATATATATATATATATATATATATATATATATATACCTGCAGCGAGCAGAGCAGCTCTACTCGACTGTACGTGATTCGTTCTTTATCGATAAACATTAGTGCGAGCACGTGGATCCGTTTTCTCTCTTTTTTTAGAGAGCCGGCTGCACGTAATAAAAGGACGATCGTTTTTACGCTCCGGAAATCACTGATTTTTCGACGATAAAATTTCGAAATGATTCCCGTCGATTTTATTTGTTAAAAAATTTGTTTTCGCCACTAGCCAATATACGCATTATATTTACGCGAAAGAATTTCAACGAAGCTTCGCGCGCAATTGAAATGGCCGAATTGAGTAAACACGAGCAAACATTTTTAACGCCGATGTCCCAGTGGCCCAGCAGTAGGACACGGAAAATAAAAACGTAAAGGAGTAGCAAAAAAAAACGAATAAGCTGCCTGTGATAAGGACTCGGTGCGACGAACTATATAGTTGTCGTAGCGGTGCAGCAGCAGCGACACACAGAAGGACGAAGAAATATCCTGGGGTCACAAAACGCATGAGAGAGCGTGGCCGGGCGTTTAATCAAGTTTACTGTATACGCGAGGACCTGTCTTTCCCTCCTCTCTCTCTCTCTCTCTCTCTCTCTCTCTCTCTGTCTCTCTCTCTCTCTCTCTCTCTCTCGCCAAGCTATATATGTATATATATAGGTTTCGTGCTAATCTCACCTTTTTCCCAGCTCTTGCTCTCGCGCTCTCGAGTTTGCGGATCTCCCAGCCCTTTCACCGACGTAACAAGATCTATAATGCATAATATTGTAGCGCGAGCCACGCAAAACTAGAATAATGCAAATGAGGCAAAGATAAAATAACTTTAGTGCAGTGTATAATAATGGAGGTGATGCGAGAGTAACTTCTTTCGCGCGAGCAGAAAATTTAATACATATATCATATAGTCACCCGAGGCGGTACGCGAGAAAACGTTGCAGTATAGGATACAAAGGAGAGAAGGGGCGCGTTCGAGAAACTTAGGAATATTGAATCGAGGTTGTATAACTTTCGAGTATTATTACGGCCTGGCTTTTTGATCCTTTAGCTACTGTGTGTTGAGCGATGAGGCAATGGCCTACAGTTGATGATTAAAATTGTTAGTTTTCAGAAGGGATGCTCATCTTGAATTTGTGTTGGTTCACTGTAATACACAATATTAAGTGGATCCCGAATTCACCATGTCAAATGCAGCTCTTCAATCAAAATAAAAAAAAAATTCATTTATGTATCGTAAACTCGGAAATTCCCACCAAGCGAAATTATGACGAGTTTTCGCAAGTTTTAATATACCAGCCGTTCACAAATGAATCCGGAAGCTAAAAAGCGAAGCACCGCCCATTTCGCTGACTTCTAACGAATGAGTAAAGTCACCTTCTCCGTTTTTTTTTCTCCAGCCCAGTGTACAATAGTAGCCAAACTCGAGCCGAGTCACGTTTCGACACGGCGCTGTCCAGCGTGTCGTGGCAAAATTCTCTCCCTGCGTGTATTTACTCGCGCAATTTGCCCCCGTCCTTATTTCTATTAACGGCCTCCACCCAAAGCGGCACTCCTCCATTCGCTAAATTCCCTCCTTGGCAGCGTCGGCCAATGGCCGGTTCTCTCTCCCCCTCGGGCCTCGTTACTTTTGTGATCCTCCTCTGTACCATTTGACTCGGCTCTATTCTCGCGCTCACGCGTATACATATATATATATAGGTAGTCTGGCAGGCCGGTGCGTTTTACGAAACTGCGCTACGCGCGGATTATATTTTCCGGAGAACGATATGGCGCTCGTTAAATTTCATCACCGGCCGACGAGATGCTTTTCTAAAAAGCTTATATACATTGGCCGCGCCGCTATGGTCGAACGGCGCTTTTATACAATTTCCCGCTGAGGATTCGCCGGCTATACTGTATATACCCACATACTCGCACTGCGCGGTGATAAGGGAGTCGTCGAAGCGTTTTATATTTTTATCCGTTAAAGCGCGCGGCTGCCGCAGCCCTTATTCTCGTTATATATTGTTCCGAGCGAGGCTTTGCATGCGTTCCTTTTTATCTCTTCGCGAAATACAATCCTGTAAAAAAAGAAGGAGAAATAATTTTAAAACGCAAGCATTGGAAACGCGACGTCGCAAAGTTCAATGTATAACAGGCGCACAGCTGATTAAGCGCTAAAAACGACTAAAAGACCTTAATGGCCATTCGCGTGTGTATATAACGAGTAGAGCGCGGCCACCGCAACTCGGTTCGCTGCGTGATCGAACTCCATTATTCCGAGGCCTATCAAAAGAGTACTAAGTAACGAGCGTCAATTATCATTCTATACGTGCGCCGCCGCCATCGCACAATCGAATAACCACATTCGAATTTCGCTACCGGCAGTACATTCGATATCGAATTTAAAGCGACCACTGAATTCGCGCGCGCGCACACACTTTTGTAAATCGTCATATACGTGCGTGTGTCACGAGAGCGACTTATCAGCGGAATAGTATATATGGTATATACATGTGGCTGTGTAGGGGGACGAGAAGAAGCACCGCTGCGCGGATCTCGGCAAATGACTTTGCCCTAAGAACTCCCCGTGGAGCTGCTCGCGCATATAGGTGGTGTATATATATAGCGAACCGCGCTCGCTGATGAAGTAGAGTCATGCCGTTATGGTCAGACGCTCTCTCGGGGACGCGACTTATAAATTTATCGGCTAGAAATGGCACTGCTGCGATACTGCTAGTGCTACTACTGCTGTTGCTGCTGCTTCATTGCGCTTCTGGTTTCTCGTGATTTTGAACTATCTATGGCGGTAGTTGTTACGGAACAAATTGAACACGGAGCTGCAGCGTGTTATTGTTTTGTTGCGCGTTGATTGCCGGGGCTCCGCGCTTTTTTTATTCCTCAAATGTTTGCTACGCCGATGCTGTTTGTATAATAGTATAGGAGCTTAAGTTTATATACGATTTGTTGTATCGTATAAATTTAACGCATTAATTCAACGGACTCTCGAGAGCAATTTTCATCAATAGATTATTAAGTTTGCGCAGAGTGTTTACCAATTTCGAAAACTGATGTTCCTTCGTGCACGCGCCGATAATAATCAGCGCCGAATGATTGCTCATGAAATATTCTCGTAGTTCTAATTAAAATGCCTCTAATTAACAAACAATATACGTCGAGGCGCAATGTAGAGGCAATAAAGTTCGTTCAAAAGTTAATCGTTTCATCCCCACTTGGCTACAACGCGATGTAAAACCCAAATCCAGCGGGCACACTCTCTCCAGGCGCTTAATTATTCAATTAGCCGACGCATTCGTCACTCAAACATTAACGGCCCGCTCGTCGAGAGAAAAAAAAAGCCAGCAGCGTTAAAAACTTTCCCCGCGAGCAGAAGTTGCCTCGCGGTTCTACTGCTGCCTGTGAGAATATTCATCGCGGACAATTATGTGCTCTATTATTTGTCGAAAGACGCTGCGGCGAGTCGATGCGAGAAAAAAAATAATGAAGAAAAAAAGACGAGTACACGCGCTCACTCGAGGGAAATATTTCTCCAAAAGCAAGCCACTGCTAGGGGATAAATATTTATTCGGGCGATGTAAAGCGGCAACTTCAATTTTCCCCTTGTTTAAACTGTGTTTGAAATATTCCTCGACGTTCATTTCGAAAAGTGTGTATCCGACCGCCCCCGCTTTGACTTCCTCCTCCTCCACCACCACCTACTAGCTCGTAGCTAGTCATCGTCTCCTTAGGCATTCATGCGCAGTTAGGATTCATAACCTTTTTTGTCGACTGTCGCTCTCTGGTATACACAGCGTGTGCGAAGAAGATCACTATGCGGCTGCGAGTCAAAGAAAAAGCTGAAAGTAAAGGCTGAAATGTAAGCGGTCGTCGCGAATACGAGTCGTTGTGCGGAGCTTCCGCTCTCTCTCCCTCTCTCTCTCTCTCTCTCTCTCTCTCTCTCGGCTCAGAAAATAAGAGGGGCGAGAGGGAATTCATCGTGCGCGCTGGACTTTTCGCAAATTCTCTTTCTTATATCTTTCATCCGGCGTGCACCCGAAACACTGGAATGGAAAATGGAATTTAATATGACGCAGTGAAATAAAAAATGAATTTAATCAATTAGTCGAGATGGCAGTGTTTTGTGCGGCTCGTCGTTGTAAAAATATATCGAATTGATTAAAATAATGCATTCGAAATTCGGACGCTGAAAAAAGCGCGCGCAGCTGCTACTCACTCGATTATTCGATTTTCGAATGCTTTATATTTATATTGTATAATCGGATAACCGCCAATTTGAGATAATTGATACAAAAGTTTTTTTGTCCTCCACAGAGAGCTCAGCCGCAAAAATGCATACTCGAAAATAATTTTTCCATATGCATCGCTATTCGGCGTTTCATACATACATTCCGTAAATTAAAGATCAAAAATATGATAGTCGCACTTTTATCTGAACAAAGTTCGTTTTTCTCTCTGTCGTCTTTCCCAATTCACTACTCAACCCGTACACCATCGACGCGTGCGACAGCGAAGTAGGTCACTTTATCCTGTGGAAAATGACTTTTTCACGTCGCGCTCCGCACGGGCGTCAAAATCTACTTAAAAATCCATTATAGGAGGAGTTTAAGGCTTACTTGCTATGAAAATTGACAGAAACTTAATTTCCGATCTGGTTATGTAACCGCATTGAAATTTTCAATTTTAATTGGCTGCCGCGGCGAAACGAATGCTCCTGCGCGAGTTTTAAAACAGAATGGAAGAGAGAGAGAGAGATCGTCGCTCTCTGGCTGTGACATTGTGAAATTCATTTTATTCCGCAAATGTGACAACTTAATGCACGTGCGGCACACACGCGCGAGCGCGCCGGAGAAAATGTAACGTCAATCACAATCGAGTCGCAGTAGTAGCGCGCGTACTTCAACGTCTTCATTAAAAAAATATCAAGCCGTGCGCGCGCTATGAGAGGACTGAGAAATAATCCAGCGCGCCCTATCGCTAACTGCCATCGAAATCCACATATATATAGGGATTTATCGAAAAATATTCGCGTCGGATGAGGTATAAATTAGTCGCTGGCATCTTTTCCCCTCTCGTGGCTGGGAGTGAAAAAAGAAAACAAACAAACGTAACGAGAAAAAAAGGAGGAGTATAGGGAGCCGGTACGTTATTTCGTTTGCCGCGCTCTCGTGGCGGATACACCCTTATTCGATTAATGGTTTTTCCCGGCAGCAGCGGCGGTGGCGTTCTCTCTCTCGCGCTCTCTCTCTCTCTCTCTCTCTCTCTCTCTCTCTCTCTCTCTCTCTCTCTCTCTCTCTCTTTCTCTCTCTCTCTCTTTCTCTCTCGATCTATCGAATTTCTATCGGATTTCTTTTCAGCCGCGCCTCGATCGAGCGACGACGAACGATACACAGCCCGGTAACTCTAATAATTGCTGCGCTTATCCGTCGCGTTTCGACGTATATATATATACTACTGGAATAGAACGAAAAGCGACGGATTCGCCTCTCTGTTATATGCTATAACATAGCTTTCGCTTCTTTGGAGAAATGAGCTTTTATAACTGCACCTTTCTCTTGATGCTATATCTCTCTCTATATATATCTCTCTTCTCGCGGTTGAGGTATTAAAGTGAATTTCAGACTTTCCTGAAAACTTTCCTATGTCAATTAGCCGTGTGTCGACTTGAAAAAAATACAATATAAATATTGAGGCCAGTGGGAGAACGTCGTCACCCAGATACGAACTCAAAGCAGTATATCCGGCCGTGCAATAAACCATCGCAAATGGCTCTCGGACGATGAAAAATCTGCTAGTTTCATTAGGCGATTGCTTTCCCTGGGAGTATAGAAAGAAAGCTGCGCTGCGCTTTTACCGTTCGTCGTCGACGTCGTATATATACATCGACCTCTAGTAGTTATATAGCATATATATACCTAACCCCAGAAGAGAATAAAGAGCGGGTTACGGGAAAAGATTGAAATCTCGCGTGTATACCAGCCGCTTATATATATATCGACGACGATGATGCGGCATGTGTGTCCTCTGGAAAGTATATCGTTTTCTTTCATACACACACGTACACAAGACAGGGATCTTCAAAGCGCCCCCCTCCCCATATATATACGACGTTAAATCCAATAAGCTTGGATCGCATTTGCGGAGAAAAATGCTGTGCTATTGACTATACACGCCATCTTCTATATACTGTCTTAGACACGCTCGCTCGCTCGGGCGCAAGCGCGTATCTCACTCCAGACGTCTCTATATGTATAATTGTATATACATCCAGACACGCCGCCACCTGTTCCTGCAACTGACGGGGCAAGGCAGAACGTACACGTCCGTTTATTATATGCGCGAGCATAGTGTATGCGGGGGTGTAGCTCGTCCAGCTGAACGATCGCATATATACGTTCCTCGCAAGGCCCTGGAATTATGGCCCGAGAGATTAGCCGCGAGGACTACTGGCTCGCGGATTACTCGAGACGACGTTGCTGCCTTGCGTTAATGGGGGAGAGGCGTAAGGTTATCGGACGCCGAGCTGTGGCAGTTTCCTCCTCCTCCTCCTCCTCCGTGCATTCGCATGGGGGGATTAGACCGAGCGTATGGGGCCGGAATTTACAGCGGGGATTGCTGCTGCGCCTATCGCCAGCTTCGTTGACCAGGTGTGCGAGCGTCGGAGTTTAGATGCTCCGACGGCCCCTTGAGGTGCTGCTACTCTGCGTAATTGTGCCGTAAATGCGCTGGAAAAGATTAGCCTGATGGTGATTGACTCCGCTTTGCTCGAGTGTTTTTGATCGCAGTATTTAGATACATTCTGCTATTCTTTTATTTTCAGTGCGATATTATACTAATGTATGCGAAAAGCTAATAAACATGTCCTGAAAAAGGAAACGGAAAGTTCTCTCCCCTGCCCGGTTCTGATTCACGCTCTATAACGACCGACGCGAACAAACCCCCGACTCTCGCCCTTCTCTCCTACTCTCAGCATCGGCTAATAAATATTCCAGTTCGCAAGCTCATCATCGCCTCTCGCTATAACAAACCAATATAGATCGTCGACCCCTCGTCGCGGCATGGCATAAAGGCCCACGACCCGGGCATTTTAATAAGCCCTCTCGCGCGCGCGCGTCCACACCTCGTCGTCTATATATCCATACATATTATAGGCTCTGTATATCTCGTGAATTGCAACGTCGAGCTTAAGGGTGCGCGACAAGTTGAAGGAGAAGATAGCTGCGTGTGTGTATACGTATATATATCGAAAGGACGGACGTCGGACGGACGGTGGCGGGCTTAGCCTCTCGTCGCCTGGTCCGGAGCATTCCTCCGGCATTATCCGCGAGGGGAAGCCATCTTTTACGTGCGCGGAATACCAATGACGCCCCCGCACACACGGACGGATAAAAGTGTATCGGAATAGATACGCGCGGATGCATGTTCCGCGCAGCGCCGATGGGATTATACTTCCCCGCCTATCCTACTCCTTCTATACTACTCTCTGTCTCTCTCTCTCTCTCTCTCTCTCTCTCTCTCTCTCTCTCTCTCTCTCTGTTCTATATATATACAGCCGATCATGCCGCATGGATGCGGAAACTGAGAAGGGATTAGCGCGAAATATCGGACGCGTGTCGGAGCTGCCAAAGAGCACACGCGGAAAGAATGAGAGTAGGATTCATAGAGAACAACGAGGAACTGCGTGCGTGCACTTTTTCTTCCCGCAGCTTATTATTTTGCTCGGATCGATCTATGTGTATGTGTGTGTGTGTGTGTGTGTGTGTGTATATATAAGCCAGTGGATTAAAAACGTTATTGCGGATCCTCGAGGGCGAAAATAGCGGAACCGAGAACTTTTGTTAGCCAGGAAAATTCAGCAATAATTTTCAGCTCGATAATCGACTGCGACAAAGCGAGCGAGACGCAGCAGAGAGCAAACTTTGGGGCACGCGTCACACGGCGGAGCCTCTGCCAACCTTGACGTATATACGCGCGGCTTTAAAGCGCTCCCGGGACTCTGATGCTCGAGCTTCGCTACGTATACACGTGTACTTCTCCGTCTCACCAAGACACACAGCGAGGTATAGTCGCTCGATATCGAGATGTTGCTATATCGCTATATATAGTACTCGGAGAATTGAAGCTCGATAGCAATCTCGGTTTTATCACGGGACGCGCGTGCCGTGAGCAACGAATGCAGGGCCTTGGGAATATATAGCTATATATAATGCAGTGCGTGTGCAATTTTTCGTGGATAAATCGCGTATAACGTAAAGATTCGTTGTATATTGTTGGCTTGGTTTTTTGGATTCCGGTTATCGAGTTTGGCCCGAGAGATATCGGCGGCGTTTGCGATCGTTTATTTGGAAAACGAAAATCTCGAACAGTTTTCCCTCAATTTGTAAACTGCTCTCGGCATATCGCAATATATACGTATATGTAAGATATACGCAGAGAGACGACCGCAAAGCTTTCCCTCCGGGATACGATGTCTGTGCGCGTGTGTGCGCTCGAGGAAAATTTTGTTTTCGTAAATATTTCATCGGACTCGAGAGGAAAGTGTGTCACGGTTTCATAATATATATATAAATACATGTGTGTGTGTGTGCCAGTACTGTGGGTGAATTTCAAAAGACGCAGCGAAGCGCGGATTCACTTTATAAACCGCGGAGAGATCACAGAGCGCTGCAGCGCAGGAACACGAATTTCCGCGTGTGCGTTTTGAATTTCATTATGCAGATACGAATCGCCGGATTTATTACGACGTGTGTGCTCGGCGGGGATTAAAGCTCGGTGCTTTAATTTTCTTTGGATTTTAATTCTCGTCTCCACGTTCACATACAACGGATCGGATAGCCAGCTGCGCACGTGCTCTCGTAACTTCGACTCTCCACACGCCGTGTGTATAGTGCTACACTGAAAAAAAAATAAAAATAAAAAATAAACACGAAGAAAGGGGAAAAAAGCAGCGGCGACAACAACGTCGGTGCAGCAAAGCGAAAAACTTGAGCCTCGGAAGCAGCATCAGCTCTCCCGGAAGTTGTTTCCGCAGCGTTATAGTGCACTATAGCTGTCGCAGGGGCTATATAGTGTGGCAGCTTGCGCGCCATATAGTATACAGTAACGCTCTCGCTCGGCAGTTTGCTTTGAGATAGAGTTACAGTAGAGTCGGGATAGGGTAACTCAAAAGTAACCAGAAGTCGCCGCTGAAAGCTTCGAATTCGAAAGTTCCAGCTATATACACGTAACAACGTGTGTATATATATATATATATATATATATATATATATATAGACAGCGGAGTCAGAGAGAAAGCTTAGCGCATCGATCTTGCGACGACGACGACGGCGACGACGACAGGAAGGAAGCCAGCCAGCCAACGCAGCGAGCGCGCGAGGGAGAGCGGTTTCCGGCAGGTGCCGCCGACGCCGCCGCTTTGTTCTCGACCTAATCACGGAAATTACGTTGCTTGGCCGATCAAAGCTCGCTGCTGCTGCGTCGCACGAGCTAAGTGCAGGAGAGCTGCAAGCTCAACGTTGTGCGCGGGAGTCTTGTTGCGCGCTAGAACACTGGATGCTGCTGCGCAAGCTACATAGCCTGCGCGAGAGCGCGTATTTTGCCAATTTGGCCTACATATTGTTATGCGCGCGGGAGCTTTGTTCTCGATGGGCGATTGCTGATGCAGTATCGATCGTTTTACACGCGGTTATTAAAGTCAGCGCCTGAGGTTACACTGAATCTTTGATATGTATAGCGTATTGCGCGCGTGTCGTGCGGTCCGAGAAGAATTACATTGCCTCTGCAGTATACTCGGAAATTTATGAAAACAATAAAGCTAAACTTTTATATATATTGGCAAGAAGAAAAGAAGCACGGCTCCCGCGGGACAAGCGTAAATTCTCGAACGCGAGACCGCACAAGCAAAATCCCTTCATCGTCAAGCCCCGGCATCAGTCTGTTATAGCCCCCGACAATGCGCTCCAGCACGCAGAGAGCCATATATATATATATATATATATATATACATCTATACGTGTCGGTCGGGTAGAATCGCGCACTGCAGTTTCCCGCACCTCTATAGCGTCGGCAATTCTTCGCCCGAGTGGACATCGTCAAATAGCGCAGCGTCGCTTCCTTCTATATACTCCTCTTGGCTGCTGCTGGTGCGCGCGTCCGAGTGGCGAGAGCTCGAAAGCCTTTCGTGTTCGCTCCCGCGACCACAGCGAGAGCGCCTCGATATTGTCAATACGAGTATAGAGAGGAGAACCGCCTTACCTCCTGACTCAGCTCCTCGACTTTTTTCGCTTTCTCTCCACGGACGATATTTGATATAGAGAGAGCGGGATCGGGTATAATATATTATATTGTAGATATAGCCGAGAAACTGATGCGATTCCGATGGCTCGCTTGGCGCGCTATCAAAATATCGAAATGCGGACTGTGTTTAGCCAGAAAAACAGAGAGAGAGAGAGAGAGAGAGAGAGAGAGAGAAAGAGTCGCAGCAGCCGCGTCAGCTTTGTATCGTGCGCGCGCGAGATGAAATTTATCGGGAATCTGGAGAAAGCTCGCGCGCGGGGTGGAAAGAGAGGCTACCTGGGGGGCTTGTTCGGCTAGATTTCCCTGTGGACTCTAATCACGCATCGGCCAGGTATTAGCCGGCGCCGCAGACCCGCGGGATGCCCTGCACTCACACACGCACACATGCACACGTATATACGATCGGCCGGCAGCGATATGTCTCCCGGCGTGTGTTCGACACGGAAACGTTCGTGTACTCTCCTCTCCTTCTCGGGCAGTTCAGTCCCAACTGAACCATCCTCCCGCTCCGACGTCGGCACCGCAACCCTTGTCCGGCACTATGATATCGCGGACTTGTATGAAACTCTCCCGCGGTATATACACGCCAATTCCTTTGAGCAAAGAGCTCTGACCACCAGCAGTAGAGAGAGAGAGAGAGAGAGAGAGAGAGAGAGAGAGAGAGAGAGAGAGAGGGAGAGAGAGAGGATATTAGCTACTGCTCGAGCTGCCCAGCCTGCAAGATTATACGAGCTGCAATTTACGTCACCGCGCGACCTCTGATTAGCCTGAGCTTCTCTCTCTCACTCTCTGGCATCTGCTACCGATGGTACAGTTCGCGTCTCTTTATACGCCGCGTGTATCGGAGTAGCGGCTGCCGGACGCGCGTATGTTTAGATATTATCGCGGGGGTGTCTGCGTGCCCCGACCGCCCCGGGACGTACGCGTTTTCGAGGGGTATATAGTCCGCTTATTCGGAGGCTGCTGCTAGACTGCTGCTTTTCAGGGGGTAGCAACGATTTATTGAGAGAAAGTGGAGGAGAGTTGCGTCCCAGCTGATGGGGGATGACGTGCGCTTTCGCTGGGTTATTGAATTTACCGACTCGCAAGCATGATCTACGATGTAAAATGCGTATATAGTTTAAGAATACATCGCCGCGATGAGCCCGCAACATGTGTATGTGATTTTTTATATTCATTAACGTCGCTCATTACAATAAACGGGATAGCGATACCCCGCGTACGACGTAGAATTATACAAGTGTACGATAAAATCGTCCGCTTTAATGAATAAATCAACAATACCAATTATCGCGACGCTTAAATTCTGTGCCACTGCTTCTCTCCGGCACATATCGACTGCAGCTTCTCGTTCTCCGTGATCTATATATATATATGAACGTGTAATTTATTCGCTTTATCAAGCAGGTTTTATTTCGCAAAAAGCCGTGCTGTATTCTCAATCGAATTATATCCGGCTCTTTGGGCGCGTAAGTTTTTTGCCTTCTCTCCCTTTTTTCCTCTTTCTCTCTTTCCCTATCTCTTCACCTGTCCATATATATGTACATATATACGTGCCCGCATATCGGTATATTATAGACAGCGAAGAGCCGTTTTCCCGGCACATCCGAGTCCGCCGACCGCTCGAGGGCTGCCAGTGTCGATGTCGCTCGGGCGAACAGAGGAGCTCCCACGGAAAAGCGATGCATAATTCGTACAGCGACTCTCTCTCTCTCTCTCTCTCTCCCTCCCGCTCGCGAGTTTCACGCACCACGTGCGCGTATAATTCAGAGTCCAATTAACGATAATCACGACTACGCGAATTGGGAATCCCTAATGGCGAGCCGGCAGCGCTGCAGTCGCGTCAATTTTTGCAGACGAGCGAATCGCGCGCGAATTAAATTAATTTTCGTTTATTGAGTTAATGACACTTTGCATCGAGCGCCACCATCGCTTCGTTGACTCTTGTTCGTGTGGGTGTATATATAGCGCGGCGGGGGATGTATAGCCGTTCTCGCGGAGATAATTTCTCCGCTGAGCCGTGGCTGCTGATGGCCGTATTATGTGCGCGCACTTTTACGCTGGCTGCGGGAGGTATATTTTCGGTCCTACATTAGCATATGACGAGAGAAGGAGTTTACGGTTCTCTCGGGGGAACTAGCGAGTTCTTCCATTTTTGGTTGACTTGCTTTTACATGCAATATTATACGAATATTTATATTTCAAACAAATGTTGCTCTACATTCTAAGCGGCTTTGTTCTTGATGGTTTTAATCACGTTTTTTTGTGGCTGTCGTGTACTTCCTATTCAATATGGGTAAAAAAAAATTCGTTAACAACGAAAGCTAACACGCTTTCTCTCTATCTCTCTCTGTCTTTCTCTCTCTCTTTCTCTGCAGTCGGACAATGGAAAGTTTTTTTGTAAACTATCCCGTGATTTTTAGAGATAGACATTTTTTAATTCAAGCGAATAAGAATAACAAACATTCGCTAGTGTATTCGAATATAAAACATGCAACAGCGTTATCAGTTGGACATGCGTAAAATATTTTTTCAAATTCATAGCATGACTTTTTTGAAACTGTTCACTATTCCTAATTAACGTGTGCACTGCGCTTGTTAAATAGTTTCCACGCGTGTGAATATTCCACGCCACAATCTATACTCCCCTATAAACAATCGTCGGAGCCAATTTCGACAGAACACAACGTGTATTAGTTTAACCATAGATTACCGATGAGCTTAATTAAGCGTATAATCAAACTAAACATTGCTATATACTGTCACCCGCAAAACAAACAGCTCATAATTCCACACGTGAAATCATATCAGGCATATCAGCCTAGAATTCACATACATCGCTGGCCGATCCCGGAAACGATTATCGACAGCGAGCAGACATTTCAGGGCATCGATCGACACCGAACCGCCAGTGTTATAAATATCCCATAGGAGTCTGCGCTGCTGCGGCCGCTGAGAGAGATCGACTCCTCCTGATCCACTGGTTAATTCTGTCGAGCATAACACCGCTCTCGAATCGTGTAAAGTCTCGCGCGATTCGTCAGCCCGGAGCCGATAGCGTATACCAGGCGCGCGTCTATTCGTCAATCGAATGGTCGCTAGCTCGCGTGTCGATATAAGCATAGCAATGTCCGAGCGAGCGCGACGGTGTCATGTTATCGTCATCGACTTTCGTCAACGACAGATCCGTTAGCTCGAGAGAGAGAGAATAGTTGGAAACGATGTCGCGACGGACACATTGATTTACATTGGCGAATGGCTTTTCTGATTTATTTGCACGTCTTCCCTCTGATGTATATATGCTCTGATTTTTCAAAAAGACGCGTCGAGAGATAACGAGCTCACCGCGTGGAAGAACCAAAAAAAGGGATGTGTTCCGTCACATAAAACATCGAAGCAACGCGTCATGCAAGCAGCGCCTCTTAAGGTCAATCTACTGAAAAATGGCGACCGGCAACAGTATAGCCAGCGAGAGAGAGAGAGAGAGAAAGAGAGTTAGAGGTCCGGGTGTTGGCACGATAACGAATGGGGCCATTTGTAGACACGACTATTACAAGCTCGCGCTTGCCAGCCAAGAGAGATTCGCTCGCGCATGATTTAGCCCTTAGTGCGCGCGACGAATGACACTGATGACGATGTCTCAAGGCCGGCAGAGTGTGTCCGCTGGTCTCATATTCGTCGTGTCATAATTTGTCCTTTCGCGGCTGCTGCGCGCGCGGATATGAGGGTCGACGTCGTGTAGTCTACCTATGCGTGATGCTTGCCGGGAGGGAAATGCATGTGCTCGCTTTTCACCGCTCGCGCGACGGCTCATTGCCAGCTGTTTAATGAGGACACTCTCGCAGTAGATGAGGGATGTGCGCTCTCAGCTTCCGTAGCGTGTTTTAACCTTGAATCTGAAAAAGTAGGTCTAATTACTTTTGTATACAATTAAAATTTCCCTGTGATTATATGCATTTAAACATTTTCAGGCTCCGTGCATGTGTGTGTGTGTGTAACGAGGAATTCATTATGCTATTCATTAATGCGCAGCCTGTAAAGTGCCGCGAGTAAAATTATATTCAACAAAGCTCTCCGCCTGCGCGGTATTACAACCAAGCGCAGCATCAGATACAGCTGTAAAGCCCGGAAAATGTATCCTCTCTCAGCTGTCCTGCAGTAAGCGTGCCAAAATACCTCTCCGAGAAATGCTAAAATGCATCAAGACACGAGGAGAAGAGGTCATCCTCGCGTCCCTGCACTGCAGCAATCCTACTCGCGCGCGCACACACACACATACACCCTTTCCGGAAGAACATTCGCAAAGCATCTCGGCCCGAAATTCAAAAGTTCCACCGGAGCTTGCGAGGCACACGTATAAACTCTCACGCGCGGCTTTCTGTTCTTACAAGCTCGCCGAATACACGTAAACGAGACTTGCTTCCGGCGGCCGTCGTTGCTGCAGGTACAGTATATAGCAGCAGCAGCCTACTCCATTCGTTAAGGTGAACGAACGAAGGAGTGGGTAGAGGGAGAGAGAGAGAGAGAGTCTGCCGCCAGAAGCTAAAGCCTCCCAGAGGCGTATCGAACTTTTGGCAACTCGTAACTATCGGGAGCTAGCCTGCAGCCCCCTGCTCCACTGGCTCGATCAAGTAGCTCGAAAGTCCGGTCTAGTTCGCTCGTAGAAAAGTCGCGAGCTTGCGCTAAGTCTTTAAATAAACGAGGCTCTAACCGAAAGTCTTTTTGCTCTGTTTCAGGATGCTGCTTCGTTACGTTTTACACGAGGAAGGCGGCGCTCGCCGCCCAGAACGCCCTCCACAACATCAAGACCTTTCACGGGGTAAGTTCAACACTCTCTCTTTCTCCGTCCCTCTCCACTCTGTACTATCTACACCTCGTTATTATCCTCATTATCAGTAGCTGCGCCGAACGCGAAGGCGAGCTCTCTCTCTCTCTCTACTGCAGTCTAAGGTGTGCAAAAGTCGAGACGAAACTCTCCGATCAAAGGGTTTCTCTCTCTCTCTCTTTCTCTCTCGCGGGATATTATCGCGTCGATTAACGTCCGCTGTAGCAATTACCCGCGTCGAGATTTCGTTCGTCGTTAGTATTCGCGCCTCGATGCGCGAAAGCAAGGCTATCGCCTATATATATACAGTCGGGTCGAGACACCGCCGCTAGCTTCAGCTGCGTGATAATTACGGCGAACGTACCCCGTGTAATTATACGCGAGCGGTGTCGTTAGCGAGCAAGCGACCGGTTGGTACGGTGCGCGTCATGCGCCGCTGATAGCATTGATTGCTATCTTGGGTTCGAGTGCAGTGCTGCGGAGCTTTTTCGGACTGAACTTGAGAGACGTCGATAATGATCCGCGGAGAGGAAGTTTTTTAGCCTGCGTTTTACGTGTGATTTGTCGTAATTCAGTGCAGTTATGCGTCAATTCACAGTTGACACATGTATTTCAATATTAGACCGCCTGCTTCTATAGAATTTAATAAAAATTATATCGTTCCCTACAACGTAGATTTCGCATCTCCGACAGAAATCCCATATCCCTAAGTGCAAACTGTCGACGTATCCTCCTTTTCGGACGACGTCGGATAATATAACGCCGGATGCGAGGAAGCGAACTCTCGCCGCATATACATGAGCATCGCACACAACCAGTACTAGCTATATAGCATATGTACAGAGAGAGAGAGAGAGAACGAGAGAACCGCTGCACTCGCTCGCACCAGCTTCTAAACTGATATATCTGTTGAGCGTTCGACACACACAATGCGCGCCAAGTTTGAGCTCCGGCCGCGCGACGCCGCCACAGTGCGCTTATTTATCGTCGGCCGAATGACTTTCTGGGCTCGAGCGGTAATAGCCTCGCCGACGACAAAGCCGCTCTCCATTGTTCGTCGCTCGAGCGCAGGTATTACACACACGCGCGCGCGCACGTATATATGTATATACGACGAGACGACGACGACTATGAAAAAAAATGCACAAATGGAGAGAAACAACGACGACGAGAGGAGCTGAAAGGGGGAGAAAAAGCAGGTCGACCGAGGAGCAGGCATTTTGTTTAACAAATTGCGGGTAAGAATTGCGCTCCGAAAAAATACACGCGATAGACGAAATTCGTGGGTGCAGGAGAGTGTAAGCTGGCAAAAAAGAAAGGAGATGAAGAATAATGGTTCGGAAACGAAGGAGGAGGAGGTTAAAAGATGGAGAAGCGAGATCCATGCATTCGAAGGAGTTTAGCCTGCGACTCGGTATCGGATTTCGTTTCCACGAGTGGCCTGTTCCTCGCATCAGAGGGAAATGCAGGGAGGCCGTGGCTGCTGCAGCTCTCGCTCTTTTGTGCGACAGCTTCTACGACAGGAAATTTATCCTCTCTCAGTTCGATTTTTGCGTATTTCATAAATCACAGAGCGCCTCTATTTTTCATGCCCCAGACTCTTTCACTTTGGCCGTACCCTCCTCCCAAAGACGACGTGTCGCCCCCCTTTGATTGTAAACAATTTTGACGTATATACGCGCGGGCTTCATTTCCGCGCGCAGATGCGGCTGATACTATTATATATACTTAGAGTCTTGAAGAGTTACGCCGTTGCAAGCGTGCACGTTCCAGGAATAATATTATTAAAGTCCATACCGCGCGAGCATTCGAATACTTCGATTTCCATGCATATTATATATAGGTTCCCGCAGAATAAGCGGAAAACGTGAACAATGATCCCGTACATATATGTATACGTCGCGAGGAGGAAAGAAAACAATGATCGAGGGGTACAATAATCGCATAAGCGCGCGTGCTTATCCATTTCGCGATAATAAAAATTCGATAACGGCTATTCAACATTTCCAACTGTACATTGTATATAGTTGAGCGGAAATACTCGTTCGAACGCAAAAATTATTTTCATCAGTGGGCAAAGGCTCACCTATAGTGTGTATAATATAAACTCGCGCATAATGTCATCATCATCGCGCGAGACGAGCATTCGCATCGCACAATCAAAGTCATATACCGCGCACCACCAGCGCGCGCGCATGTGTAGTCTAAAATTAAAGGCCAGAACAAGCTCGATGATCCAGTTTCGACAGCCGTCCGTCTGTTGTATTACGTGTGCGTATATATGCGGCCGATAGGCACGCCAACCATTATCGCGAGTGGCCGTGACGGTCGGCCACCTGGAATCTCATTAGGTCATACGCGCATATGCGTATAATTATTATCGCGTATATATAACAGCAGTGCGCGCGGATCGGTCCCCGTATATATATACTATATAACATATGGTACCGCCCGAAAAAAGGAGCAAAGTTGCGTTTATATATGGATAAAAAGAAGTGAAGCGCGTGGTGTATATTATAAGACGGTACGCGGCTCGGCGATGTGTGAAAAGGGGGTAGTAGTAGTCGGTTTCCCGGCGCGGCAGTTCTCGCCGCCCTCTCGATATTACCCCAGGGGGTTTAAGACGCCCGGCGAACGCGCCGAGAGACAGAGAGATAATAACCGTAAGAGGGCAGGAAGTGCCTCGTTAATTTTATTCGCGCCCGCGGAGCTTCCTCTCTCTCTCTCTCTCTCTCTCTCTCTCTCTATATATATATATATATATATATATATATATATATATATATATATATATATATATATATATATATACACGCGCGCATATTCAAAGGACAGAGGGGTAAGAGAGAGAGAAAGCGTCGGGAATCGTAGGACGAAAGCGGAAAAAAGGGTGAAGATTACTTCTCGTGCACGCGAGCGAACGACCTATATATAAGTAGATGTCTCATATATATGCGCGTTGAGGGAGGAAGTTACTGATGGAACACATGAGCGATGCTTAAAATATCCGAGCTGTTAATTACACTCGATGCGCCCTAGCTGTCGAACAATCGGTCGGAATGGAACTCAAGGCTGCTCGGCTTTCTCGTCGCGCATCTAACCTGATATGCAGAAATGAGAGAATCTACGTCAATCACAATATTATAATATACGCATCAGCTATATCATATATGCTCGATCGAGAGTTTTAAGGTCAAGTACGCGCCAATACACAGTCCAGCGTAAAATCGGGTCACCTCAAAACCACATAGCACTGCACGCACTAGTTGTCGGCGTTAACCCGCTTTTGTCAGATACACACACACGCGCGCGCGCACACATGACCTGTGTGGCAGTTGCAATTGACCGGTTTTAAACCGTCGATGCGCAATGGAGACGATGCGTTACGTCGTTCGCACGTGCGTGATACTCGAGTTCACAATATACGGAGCTCTTGTAGTCGAGCGCACAAGGAATTCGTCTCCGGTTAATAAAGTCACCTGAAAGAGCCTCGCTCTCGCGCATAGCCGACACGCGAGGCCGACTACTGCTAAGATCGCGGAACCGAAAATAAATCATTCGGCGAACTCTTGCAGCACGAGAGAGAGAGAGAGAGAGAGAGAGAGAGAGAGAGAGAGAGAGAGAGAGAGCGGGCACTGCCCGTAGGTCTATAGGTATACATACACGAGTTGGAGAAGACTGATGCCGTGGCCCACATTTCACTCTCCGTCTCTGTTTTAAATAACGCGCGGGAACGACAAACAATTACCACTAGCCAAACGTGGAAAATATACTCGAGTCTCCCCATCCGTCCTTCCTATGCGTTCTCTCTTTGGGGCTATATTTTTTTCGTGACGGACTTGCCCTTTTTTTCCTTATATCCTCTCGTTAACGAACGGTTCTTTAGTCCCCGGACGGCGAACAAAAAACCGTGGACGTCATTAACGGACGCAGATAATGGCCGACGCCGGCGCGGTCTTGGTAAAGCTAGACGGCGCGCGGCAATTTGTATTAACGATGACTGCACTTTTTCGACAAACGGCGGACATCGCACACATACGTACGACTCGTGCTCTTAACGCGTCCGCGGAAAAATAACAATCGCGTTGGCGGATTTTTCACGCGTAGTCACTCGCTTTCGGCTTTTATCCGCGGACGTTTCGTTTATTCTCTATGGGGATGATTTTTGGAGTCTATACGCCGTGTGACAGAATGTATATATAGTGCGTGTGTGTGTATGCGATAACGACCGCTCGGTTTAATCCGTCGATATATTTCATTCCGCTGACTCGGTTGTTTGCTGATCGAACGCTCGTTTTTACACCATCACTTTTCGATTAAAGCTGCAGGTAAATTTTTTTTTTAATTTATTTTTGCAGGACTCGAGCTTTACGTATATATAATGCGCGTGTAGGCAGTACATACTTCATTCACAAAGTCTCATTTCGAGCGCGCGCGTCGGAGATATATAACCGGCGCAGCTGCCGTTGACGTTTCGTCTGACCAGCCGCTCTCTGACTCGATCGTGAAATTAAACATTTTTCTGCAAAGCTAGGTAGAATTTATAGCGTAGGAGCTTTCGCTGTTTTTTCGCTCTTCCCTCGTTCACGGATAACCGATTTTACTCATTATTGTCGTATGATGGTTTTATAATTGGTTATATTAAGTATGTTCTATAAGTTCGGAAATACATATTTCATTAATTATAGCAATAGGTATATATTTACGACGAGTCGCTGATTATTGACGGAATTAAGTCAGGTTGCGATGCCTCAATTAATGAATACCGCACAGGATATTTGAACTACACCATATTCAGAGCGATAGATCAATATTGTAAAGAGTGCACCGACGCATATATACGCGTGCTCAGCTGCAGTAATGAATTTTTTTTTGCACTAGCTTTTTGTATTTAACCGAAGCGCGCATATGAGAACGCACTCGCGAGTTGAGAGGATGATCAATTAATTATCGTGCGATAATCATAATCCCAAAAGCGCTATTTCAAGCTCCAGCCGCACGAGCTAATTAAAAGCCGGTCTTTGCAGTACAAAATGCCGCAGCTCTCTCTAACACACGCATACACACCGACCGCGCGGAATAAATCATCGAGAGAACGAAGAAGGTTTTGATTCTATTACTGTTTACGAGCTGCATATACACACACGTACATACATAGATTCTGCAAATCGACGCCGGCAGCTTCGATGCCAAGTTAATATCTCCTTTTCCAATCTGTTCCGCGCCATTTTCGGCCGGACGTGCTTCGCCGTCCAGTTGGAAATTTACGCTGACCGTAAATTCACGAGGGGGTGTTAGCGGAAGCGCGCAAACTCTCTCATTATCAAGACGAAAAATCGCAATCGCGCGACTACCATACGACCAGAGCACCGATCACTGCAGCACAATAAAATCGGGCCTGCATATCGACGTTATTTTTACCGCTATATTCATCGGGCTCTCTCTCTCTCTCCCTCTCTCTCTCTTCTATATGTATACTTAAATCCCAATCGCATTCATAGCAGACATTTCGTTCGATACGCTTCGCTACGTCAGGAGATATACGCCGTGCGTTTTTCCGCTTCATTTTAGCGGGCGACTCGCGCGCTCTGGGGAAATAAAGAAATCTGGCGCGCGTGATTTCCGTTATAGTCCGACGTCGTGTCGCTGATGTCGGTCGCTCGGAAAACTTTCAATTTCCGCACGTAAACGCCCTGTTCACCGCTTTGACTCTCCAGGGGTGACGCGCGCGTGTGTGTATATGTGTACATAATACTGTCCTTCGAGGTAGAAAATTAAGAAATTCCTTTGTTTATTCGAGCCTCGTATATATACGTGCACGTGTAGGACGTACGTGCGGACGATTTGCGGGGATCTGCACGATGATGATGATCGTGATCCCGCGGGCGTAGTTTGATGAGTCGGTGATTTTTCCGGCACGCGGAATCCCTATAGTGGCGTTTCACGTCTTATTAAGCTTCCAATCTATCGCTTAATAGCAGCGAATTCCACCGTCAGCGTCGCTCGTTTTTTTTCTACTATACCCCCACATGCATCGACTGAATTATTCCGTTGGTTACGACAGAGTAAGCGACCCGTCCCGAAGGGCGGTAAATAAATAAAGCAACGACGAGCGTTTTTTCGCAGAAAGAAGTATGTCCCCCCGTGCACCAGCGCGAATTTTCCACGAGCCCGTAAAAGGATATCCGTATAGTGCATAAGGGCTCGACGAGTTTAAGGGGGGCAAAAAGCCAAGAGCCCCGGTAATATAAGTCAAACGCTCTGCGTATTATATATACACGGAGGCACGCATATATATGTACTTTGCGACGTTGGGATAGCGAGGCCGCGAATCGGATTTCCCGGAGCATCGCGGAAACAAAGAGCGCGCGACTTGGTTGTGAAAAAGCGGGATGATCCGGGTGCTTTGTACAACTTTTGCAGCAGCAGCTGAATCTATTCCATTATTTCCCTGAGAAACGCACGCGGTGCTTGACATCACACACGAGAAATAGATCGCAACTTCCGCTCTGGTTCACAAGCCGTTGTGCCCGCCCGGGATATACGTTTTTTCGGGGCTTATTCGGTTTTGCGGGACTGCGAATTTCAGTTAGCGCGTATAGTTCGTATTGTTGCGATCGCTTTTTTGCTGCTGCTTGGTCTGATTGGCAGCCGAAGGCAGTCAGCCGTATTTATTTGTGGAAATTACAGTGATAACGACGACGCGCGTTGCGAGTTTCAAGGACGACCGGTTTGAATTTCTAGAACGATTTTCCATTGCAAATTAAACGCGAAAATTGTTGCGATCGATTATTTTTAACGAGACAGCATAATAGCTGCTGTAATAGCTCATTTCCGCGATTACTATTTACTTCCCTTTACCTGCTAATCTGCAGCTGAAATTGAGGCTGAAAGTAGAGTATACAGTCGTCGGCTGAAAAGAAGCAAATAGGAACGACGCGGAAAAGCGTTTATCATAAGCGCGACATCGGAGCGCAAATTCGTGAGAGACAGAAGGGATGCATTGTGCACGCGTAATCGACTACTTGCGCCCTCCTCGCTCCCGACATCAGCAAACTCCGCGGCACGCGCAGTGAAAGACGGCTTTGTCGGGCCTAATGAGCGGGCAAAGTGCACTCGGGAAAATATATACTCCCCCGCGCGCGCGTACCTCGCTGTACACAGAGACACTTTAGCAGCGGGAAAATTCGCAAATATGCTTTGCTTTTCTCTACCGAGCGACTGCGTATTAATCGAATAAACAGAGTGCGGGATATTTTCCTCGTTTGGACGTGCCCCGGAAAATTATAAGCTTCTATAATTGTCGCGCCGATATATTATCCTCGTACAGTAATATTTTTACGCGCGACGTGTTCATTCACCCACCCGCTGCGATTCCTGAATATACCATCGAAAATTTACGTAACGCCCGATTTCATTAGGAAAAAAAGCGAAGCCGTGCGGGAGTATAGCACGAAAAGTAACGCCGCGAGTCGAGCGATACACGGCGAGAGGACGTGTCTTATTGATGAGGCGACTGTCGTCTCTCTCCCTCGCACTTCCGTTTCACTCGGCGCGTGTACGTGACCGCCGTGGCACTGCAGCTTTTTTCTCCGCAGCAGGTGCTACGCTTAAAAAAATCTATGCAGATTTTTACGGTGCTACTACTCTGGCCGATATATTCGTCTCGTCGCCCTCTTCCCTCCTTCTTCATTCTGTCGACGCGCCGCATACGTGAAATGAATCTGTACCGACGTGTATATAGCGTATATAGCTGCAGGGGGGGGGGAGACGCGCCTCAATGAATTGTGTGTCCATCGAAGGGAGAGAGGAGAGCTATGGCGACGGCCTATTGATTTTTATGCCGCATGTAAAGTACTTTTTTACGCGGGAAATCCTCGGCTCTCAACACTTTATCTTCTACTTCGAATTGGTACGTGTGAGGGTATGTGCGCGGTGATTTGGTCCTGTAGGAGAAAATCCGACACGTACGGGATCGAGTTGGTCGATTAAAGTTGAAAATATACTCTGGAAATGAAGCTATTACACAATGACACAAGCGTAGCAGATTGTAATCCGTTCTGGAAAAATTAATCGTGATATAATAACTGTAGTTGATTTCCGATTAAGCTTACGTAAAATCTCGTTAATCACATTAATTCAAGAAGCTAAACGCTCGACCATCGCCTTACATAACTCCCCTGCGCGACAAGGAGAGGGGGTGGAGGGTTCTCTCAGCCAAATGAAATCGACGCTTCCTGCGTTTATCCCCGCGAACGCTTGCATTACTAGTAGCCGCTCTTGGCCACACGACGAGTCTCGTCCTCGCGACTATAGTCTCAGCGGACTTCCGGGATCGATCTCCCGGAGGCATCGCTTCTATATACTACTGCACATGAATTATCCAACGACTCGGCGTCCGTCGCAATCTCGAATCACCGAACGATACAACTACCCCCAGACGACTCGATAATGCCCCGATCGAGCGCAGCGATAATAAGCAAGATACGAATCTTACGTGTAACCGCATAATGACGAGCGCGATCAGAAGTCATCGTCGACAGGACTATA
Organism: Muscidifurax raptorellus; assembly: GCA_020010945.3. NCBI lineage: Eukaryota > Metazoa > Arthropoda > Insecta > Hymenoptera > Pteromalidae > Muscidifurax > Muscidifurax raptorellus. Next base: position 33,222,063 of record CM052078.1, on the reverse strand, counting down.
TCCCATGGGAATGAACGCGTTACTGGGTAACCCAGATTCGCGCCAGAAAAGCTCTCTCTCGCACCTATATATATATATATATATATATATATGCGTATACGACGCGAATTTATAGAAGAGGATGAACTCGGCGATATATCATCGGACGAGATGATGGTCGCGGCCTATATATCCTGCTGGAGAACGACGAAGAGCCTATGGCGGCAGTGAGAGAGAGAGAGAGAGAGGGACGCGCGTGTACGCTCGTTGAATGATAATTTTATGGGAAAAGCTTAGAGCGTAATGTATGCGAGAGCAGAGGAATAAAATGGATTCTTTTCTCGTTCTGTTTCAGAAACTCCATCCGATCCAAATGAAACCTGCCGACAGCGAGAACCGAAGTCGTGAGTAAACTTCTTTTTCTTGTGTTCTTACTTTTTCCCTCTTCATATATACTATCTCTTTTATTCTCGTATATATACCCGATGCTATACGAGATAGCTCGGTATATGATTGTTTGCTCCTGGAAGAGGAGGAGAGAGAGGCTGTGCGGTTAGCGAGTTGACTGGTTATTTTTTTAGTTTCCTTTAATCCAGACTCTTATATGGAGATATGAAAAAATTATGAGAATTTCAGATGATGACGAACGACCGACGGCAGAGAATAGAATGTCCGGTTTGAAGGATTTACTCTACTCGTCTGCTGCATGAAAAATACAAAATTCAGAAATTGAATTATTGATTTACATATACAGAGATAGTTTTTATATTAAGACGAGATGTATGCAAACCTGCAAAAGTTTTAGTAGTCTGCGCTTGATGAGATTCGAAGTAAAATCACGTTTTACAATCTGAATTATTAATAAAGCGAGTTATAGCTATCTTTTTGAAATAAATGATCAAACATTTAAGAGTAAAACAAAGATTCATCGCAAAATAATGCTGAATAACCGTCTCGCGCGCTCTGACCACGTCTCGTCGCCAATTTCATTCCATATTACTACCGTCGGGAATTTCGTCTTGCACGCTATCTCGAGTCTCGATATTTGCATGAAATATGCCCGATATATGCAATATTACAAACTATTCAGTCTGCCATTGGAGCTAAATTGAAAATCAATACGCGCCTCTCTCGTCGGTGCGTATATATAAAGCCGACCCTCTCTCTGTCTTTCTCTCGGCGTGCCTCATATTCCTCCGTCGCTATATACGCACCTCCGTAGGGAGAGACTCGCGGAGAAAACTCGTTCAAGTCTAAAGTTCCCAGCCGGGTATGCCACTTCAAAGCGTGTTTATTACGAACTAATTGAGTCAATCGAAAGGGTTGAAATTTTCCGTTCTCAAAGAACCTCTCTGCGTTTATTGCGATGAAATTTCTCCGGTATGCTATAGTATAACTCCATACAGACCCTTCACTATATGGCTTACCTGTACAACGTATACACGCGTCTCTAAATTACACGGACTATGTGTCGGGGGGAAAGGTCAGAGTTTGAGAATCGCTTGCTATCCGCGTGTGTTCTCGGAATTTAATCAGTTTGTCATTATATTAATTACCGAGTTTTAATCAACTTGCTTGTATGCGTTCGACGAGCGAAATTAAATGAATGCAGCGACGATGTATGGCAATATCAAAGATAATACAATATTCGACACGAAATAAAGAGATTTAATGATTATAATAATGCACAGCGCGCATTATACAATATATAAAACGAATATTAAATCGATCATCCAAACGCTGCAACGCGCGGCCGAAAAATAAAATGAATACTCGTGTGTCCCAGCATAAAAAAAGCACTCGTCTCTATTTAACTAGCGCTATATATATTTTTTTATCCGCGCACAACCGCGCGTACAGACATATCCTACGATGATTTATAATCGAGCAAAGCATTGGCGCGATCGTTTTGGCGAAAAAATCCTTATATCGCACCGTTGAATGCAAAATCGATGCGACCAGCCTCGAATACCTATATATAATATGGCCGTCTCTCTCTCTCTCTCTCACTCTCGCGCGGTATAAAGTGAATAGAGGACCCCTCCCGGAAAATAAATCACTTTTATGGTAGCGGCTAAAATCCACTTGTTTTATTATTTCTCCCAGCCAGCCGCAACTATGGTATATGCGGCGAGGTGTCTTGTTTTGTTCCAATAACACTTTCATTCCATCTCGTGCGACTTGATCGGCCCCCCAAAAAACAAGGCGTGCCCGCGCAAACGAAAAAACGGCGTATTTTTTCCTCTCGAGCGGCCTTTTGAAAATAATCCCCCCGACGTGTAGAAGTGTCGCGCGAGCTATGCTTCTTTTCCGTTCGCCGCGTCGACCCAGATCCGCGCATTATTCACGACGACGCGCGGGGGAGGGGTCGTGCGAATATCGTCGCGTCATAAATTCATGGTGGACATAAACGTTCGAGAACATTACACGCGAGAAGCGCCAGCGAGGCGACAACCTTAAAAGCCTCTGTGAATCGAGTTGCACAACGGTCTTTCTCTTTTGCTACTGCTCTTTCTTTTATTTTCCACGCGTATATACGCTTTGACGCTCGGTAAAAGCCCGGTGCGCTCTATTTATGTTTTTAGTTTCGCGGTGCGGGTTTGATTATTAAGAAGTAAATCTGAATTTTTGACACGCTGCGTAAATAATTTTTTATGCCAAGAATAGCCTTGGGGCTAATTGAGAAGGCGATTCTAGTTGTGCCGCTGCTTGGAAAGGGGAGTACGAGATTTATTTTAGCTTGTTTACTTTGGATGAGAGAAAACGAGGTGTAAAGAATCGATGTTGAGTGATGGTCGCTCGTCCCCGCGCCCGCTCGGACGATTGTTTTCTTTCCACATGCGAATTTAATAACCGACTCGCTCGCGCTCGCCTGTGTTTCTCGCGTTATATATATATTTAAGTCGCGTACAATAACAGACTTGCGGTCAATTAAGAGAAGCGTATATGATTGATAGCTCGTTATATTTAATTTCTAAATTGGAACGCGTGTTTTACGAGTGAATTCTTCGTGAATTTCACCCCATACAAATTTTTCAATCCTGCGCATCCAATCGCTGACCTCCATATTCATTGAGGCACACGCGATTTTTTTTCATAATAATTCTGCTCTCATATATAGCGATGCGCTTTGTTTTCCTCTGATGCGGATGGAAAAAAGGCTGCATCTAATTAAAGCGGTGCACGTTTCCGGGGCGTATCATTAATTACGTCGACAATTTACTTGGCTTTCATAAATTCAGCCTGAACGAGTGAGGCAGGCCCAAAGCGTATTCCATTGGTGCGCGGAGCAACAAAAGACCGACTCTCTGGGTAACCACGGGGCAATTGAAGATGTGAAAATGATATATCCTATATCGAAATGGGAAGTTCAATTGAGCCCTCTATATATAGATATCTGTCTCTCTTTCTCTCTATATATATACATGCATACAGAGTCACAGACAGCGAGCGAGAGATCGAACTCGCTCGTTCAGGAATTTGTATCTGGGCAATTCAATATAATTCCCCGTGAAGGGCTTTGAACAGAGCACGTATTCAGCACCTTAAAGGTCCTCCTCCTGCAGCCGCTACTCTCGCTCACTCTCGAACTCGACCGTGCGAGTAATCGCTTTGGATGATTAGCCATTGGCCATTGACGAGCTGCGCGCAGAGAGAGAGAGAGAGAGAGAGAGAGAGAGAGAGAGAGAGAGAGAGAGAAAGCGTAGCAACGTGCGTCGAATAGTTACGAGCCGACGCTCGTAGGAACGCAGACAGGCATGTGCAATTCGATGTAAAGGACCTCGCGTGTGCCGCTGCTGTCTCTAAATTGTGAAATTTCAGCGCGCGAGAACGGGAACGAATCGATTTTCAGCTAGGGTGAGCGAGAAGCTCTTCGGAGCTCTAATGTCGCGAATCGGGTATCGTTAATTTTTTTTTTTTTTTTTTTTTTCATCCACTGTATAGAGGCGAGGGAGACTCACTGTGTGTGTGCATAAATTGTGACGTTAAAAAGTGCATTATTGCAGAATGCATTTTTCGACTCTATCGCGTTAGCCGCGCGCTAGCGAGCGTTTTTATCGGTAATTGAATATCGGAAAATTCTCGTGTAACATCGCGCTCTCGCAAGCTTTCGAAATTTTTTGAATTTCCCCGCTACTACTACTGCTGCTGTTGCTACTGCTGCTGCTGCGTAACGTGTTTTATCGACTGATCCGAACGAATTTTCCGCATTATTTCGCGCTTATTTGCTACGAATAGCCGCCCCCGGCTCTCTATAGCAGAGGTTGATTTAATTAATCGAACGCGATGTGCACGCCTGTGTCGAATTACATTTTTCGACTGTATATATATTTGAACAAAGCACCTTTTTTAGATTGCCGAACATATTGTTATCATTATGAAGTCGCACAAAATATTGAGTATATTATACTCGTCCTGTTCGAAGTTCGATAATTAAAATTTTGTTATTCTGTACCGCAATATGGAATTAATTAATACGAGATATAGAGGAAGCTTGATTAGGAATCATTTTTTTTCGTGATTTGTAAAAAGTTAAATAAAAATCAAATATGGTTTCTTTTCAGCTACTCTGAGCTTATCGAACCTGCTTTGAATGAAAACTCTGCTGCATTAAAAAACGAGATTGAGTTTGAAGTTTTCCAAAAATCCAACCGTTTACCACAAATAAAAATCCGAATGTTTTCTTTACGATTCAATCGAATCAACTCAAAGGACGTGTCCCTTTCTTTTTCTCCTTTTTCACAAAACTAAAAAACCTCCAAGAACAACAAACATCCTCGTACAGACTCTCGAAAAAAAACAGCCAACCCCGCCACATAACACCGCGCGCCAGAAGAAAAAAAAGAAAACCGCAACCTTAAAAATGAAAAGCAGCGAACGCACACACACATCTCGGTCACAGCTCGAATAAAGAAGCCTAGCAAAGCGTGCGTGTTGTGTCTTTGACGTCGTTATAATGCAAGAGAAGAGTTGTTCTCTCCCTCTAGCTCTCACGTGTATATATATATATATATATATATACACATATAAACCACGACGGACTTGGCAAATAAGACGGAAGGATGGTCGCCTGGCTCCCGGCCAAATATTTGCGCGCGACTCGCGCGTCTAGAAAGTGAGAGCGAGAGTATACAGCGAGAGTAAGTAAGCATAGGTATATATACGCGCAAGAAAGACGAACTTGGATCACCTTGCGCGTATGACTGGACACTCTGGAATCATCCCGCTATTCCCTCGTTCGCATTCCTCTCGTCTTTCCGGAATCTCTCTTCGAGGAGAAATATATCGTGACACTCGGAATGACCTTTGCTTCTTCCTCTTCTTCCTTCTCCTCTTTATACTCTACCTCTACGCTGTATAGTACGCAATGAACAATGCGTGCACAAAGTATGCGCGCATATATATACACACACACACATACGTGCGCTTTCCCTTTCTATATGATATTGTATACAAGAGCGGATTCTTGGGACGTCGTTTTTGCTTCGCCCTCGATGCAGAAATGCGGAAAACCCAGCGCGATGAGTGTGTGCCTGTGTGTATATATTTTACACAATGAAATAACCTTTTGATGCCGCGGCATCGTAAATAGTCTAATACCTATGCAACTTTTTTGCGCACGTGTATATATGCACACTAAAAATACCAGCCGACGCGTGACGCAATCCCATTAGACAATTCCGAGAAAAAAGCAAAGTAGCTGCAGCGAGGAGATTATATGCACACACGAGTCGAATAATCCGCGCGCCTCTCTCGAGGAATCCAAAGCAGGAAGACCGGCACTATGGCACTGCACTCGCGCTACGATAACACACACATACACTATTCTCTGTCTCTCTCCCTCTCTCTTTCGTGCGCGTATATAAATAACACACACGCGAGAGTGTATAAATAATGCCAGCCGCAAATATCGCCTCTCACCGATGACCCCACTCGAACAGCCATCGCTCAGCGCTCAGCGATTCTCTGGCACCTTGTACACTTCTTTTTGCCTCTCAGCTCTTTTGTCTTTTTCAGCTCAGGGGGATGCACGAAAAGTTGCGTAATCAACCACTATCCACCTCGACGAGAATAGAGACTTATTTGCATAAATTTGCGTTTCGCAATAATACATAATCGACAGCGCGCGCTTTTCATCTTTTTCTCCACACCCATATCGCCAGCTTCTTCCCCGCCGCCGACGACTCCGCTCTTTGTTATACATATATATTGCTCTCTCTCTTTCTAACCGCGTGTGTCGTAGGAAGCCTGTATGGATCTTCGCTCCTTTCGCGCCGCCTTTTCTTACAATCGCGTACATATATATGCAGAAGCGACACTCCCGCGAATTTTCACGATGCGGCTTTTCGCACCGCCGATCGATACGAGAAGCCTGATTCTGTTATACGAATGCGGCTATACCGTCGCTTGCTATTTTTATTGAGCGAATTTCAGAAATTCTGTTTCGAGTGGTGAAAGTATGAAGGAAAAAAATTGATTCTTATCGTATATATATATACGCTCTACCGTCGCGCTTATCACGAACGGAAAAAAAGCTCTTTCTTCTCGTCTCTTGCATGTGTATATAGCAGCGACTCAAAGCGATCCCTTGTTCGTTCTGCAGCCAAAAGAATCCAGGACCCCCGTCATCGACAAAGGTACCTGTATATACGTATATATAGGCAGGGACTTCAAAGAACGCCAGTCTATCGGTGTTGAGGCAGGCCAAACATCACGCGCGCGCGCTTCGACAAAAGACGCCTGCAGCCCAGATAAGTGGCGCAGGAAGTCTGCGTGCACACACACGTGTACACGAGAGGACAAAGGGCCGGCTCTAATTGCGCGTGCAAATCGCGCGACGACGAGTCGTCCGCATAAATATTTATGGACGTGAAAGAAGGGCGTGTGTTGGTATATACATGATATTCGTCTAATTAGCGACGAAATGTCATCTCTCGAGCGAACGTCTCTTGTGTTAGTGTGTATACACCACGTACAATTGTGAGCAGAAGGAAGCGCGTGCTAGGTTTTTATAAATATTTACGATTTTTCGCCCCGAGAAAAATCGCGGGGCGACTGGCGCTCGCCTAAATTAATAAAAAAAAAGTTTCCTTTGCCGTGGAGAGCAGCAGATTTTTTGTTTCATGAATAATGCAATCTACGCTGTGCAGTGCGCCGGCATTCGTTGAAGAAATGTTGGGTGATGGTGTTGGTACACACACTTATAGTTTTGCAAGTGTAAAGCTTCGCCGTTCTCGCGTGACACATGCGACGAGTTTGTCGAACGCTGGGAAAGACTTTGAGCTCGATTGAAGAAATGCTAGGGAGATATTTTGAAAAACTAGTTATTAGTTGCCTCACGCACTATTACATATATATTATACGTTTACGATAGAAATTGAGTTGCTCTTGATGTCACGTACTCGCCGGAGACATACAAACAAACAATAAATGTCGCGGTAGCGCAGCCAAATCGGAGGAAACCACCTGTCCCATTCAGTTGCGCATGTGTGCTGCCGCGCCGCAGTCGTTGCCCTAAACCTGCCTCGTACCAAATCGCACAACAACAAGCGACCAACACCCAGCGCAGCATCACGTGCTGCGCGGCGCACTTCTCTCTCGCGCGCGAATCAGCTGTTCTGGCAAATTGAAATCCAGGCGAATAACTCGCGCGGCTATATAGTGGCGCCTACAAAACACACTGCTCTCTCTCTCTCTCTCTCTCTCTCTCTCTCTCTCTCACACACACACGTGTATATGAGCATACGAGCGCGACAAAGAGAGCACAGCGCCGGCCAACTCACACATACGTAACCGCACACGCTCTAGTCGCAGTAGCAGCGGCGGCGAGAGAGGCGTCGAGAGTATAGTAGAAGGAGTAGGAGGCGGAGGAATCGGGCATTGAGTCTCGGGAGCACGGCCGTGCGCTCACTTGTTGAGTGTCGAGCGACGAGCGTCCAGCTCCGCTCTCTGTGCCGGCTCGAGAGCGCGCCCGTTTCACGTGCTTATCTTATAATATACGCACGCACGTACGTTATATACCGTAGACGCGCGGATCGAACTCGCTCGATCAGTGTGCCTTGAAAATCCCCGAATAGTGTGATATAATTCGAAGGAGAAGAGGCTGCGATAGAAAGTGCGCGTGAGAAAACATCGTACAATTCCAATGGAGCGGCGGCCGCTCCGGAAGAAGAAGCCGGTACTGGCCGCGAGGATTGCGCGGTAGCTATACATCAGCCAGTATAATAACACACGTCTGAGACGAGCTTGCACAACTGCAGTAAAGCGCGCACTGCATCGCCGGCTTACGTAAGCCGTCGTCGCATCCTTGTGTGCTGTGCGCGCCGTGCGTTTTTTCTTCGTTCTCTCTTCCGCCGCTGTTTGTCGCGCTGCGGCTTCGCTGTACAAGTGGCCGGCGAGGACTCGGTTATCAGTGCGCCTCGGTCATACCGTCGAGGCTATACAGCGACAGCAGCAGCGCAGTGCGTAGTTGCGGCAGCGAAGAATTTGTTGTTGTTGTTGCTACTCGTTTTCCGAAAGTGAAAAGCGGACCCGCAGCATCAGCAGGACGTCGAGCTATGGCGATGAAGAGCCGCAAGTACGTTGGCTCGTACCACTTCAACTCGCCCAAGTACTACCCGGCCATCAGCCAGGCATACTGGGCGCCCCAGGCCCAGACTGCGCCTTACTCCGTTCCAGGTACTTAGCCTCGTAAACGCGCCTGCTGTGGATACTATTTTAGGCAGCTCACGGCGAACTCACTCTCTCTCTCTCTCACTCTCTCTCTCTCTCTCTCTCTCTCTCTCTCTCTCTCTCTCTCTCTCTCTCTCTCTCTCTCTCTCTCTCTCTTAGCTCGCTCACTCACTCGTCGTCGTCGACGACGGCGAGACTAGAGCGATGCTTGTCTTGTACTTATTCTCGGGCGACCGCTGTGTTGTATGTGTGTGTGTGCCGGAAAGCATACGCGCCGCGTATTTTCGGGTGTTACGCGTTTAAGCGCGGACGATTATTGTTACCGGGTTACTGTTTTTGTTTTTGCCGATCGCTTTGTGTTCGCGCGGTGGAGGGGAGAGAGACTTCAATAAAATCGACAACGACGATGACTCGTCGGGACGGCTGGGTCGTATAGCCTTAATATCAATAATCTCTTGTTCGCTGCATCAGTGGTTATTCGCTCGCTCGGTTGTTTGCTCAGCTGAGAGTCGCGCATTATTAGTCTAAATATAATATACACGCATCGTCGATCGTTACTGCAATTAAACATCCTCGCTGTATGACTTTGTCGGAAAGTCAATAACAAGTAGCTCAAAAACTTCATCATTATATACAATTTTCCTTATCCGCCTGCAAAATGTAGGTAGGTAACTTTGAAAAGCGCACATTATATAGCACCTCTCGGCATTAAGCGCTATATATCGCAGTGTTACGTGTCAGTTCGCTTGAATTCCTCGTTTCTCAGCGCTAAAAACAAAGGAAAAATAATGAATTTACTTCGCGTAAGGAAAAACGATAATCGTCGTCGCGGCTGCATAAGTATATACTAATACCGCGACAACCAAGGTGACATACGTTCGACGACGGATCGGTAATAATCGTCGAAGAGAATGAATAAGTATATACTGAGCAGCATCGGTTGATGTGTGCTCGCTCATACATACACACACACACACATAAATAAACATGAGGGTTATGCCGGCTGATGCATGCGCGAGCCATTTCTATTAATAAATAAAGACACGCCGGCATCCGTCAAGCGCCCGCTGTACAACGTATATACGCACCGCGAGCGCGTCAGTCAATATTTAAGCCCGCGATTTGGGATCCCTCCTCTCTCACTCTCCACCTATCTCTCGACGACTCTTGCTGATCGATGCCAGACATCGATACATACCGTTTCTCGTACTGTCTTTATCTCCCTTGCATCCGTCGTTAATATGACTCGTAAGTCGGCCCTGCGTGTTGACGTACGTCTCTTCGTGCGAAATTTGCCTAAGCCGCGCTTGATCTTGAGCTTTTAACTCGTCTTCGATTAATCATTCAAAATACCGTGAGTTATGTGTGCGTATACTGTCTGCGTGTGCGACTGTGTGTACGTACTCTCTCGAGTGGCTTTTCTGCGCAATGCGCGTCGTATTTCAAAAGGCTTTTAACCCGACTCGTATAATACATCAAACTTCCGAGAGAGCTGCGCGTATCGATAGGTCTTCTAAATTTACAGCTTAATCAGAATGACTTTTCGGAAGCATAACTCGCGAGTTAAAAGAGAGAGAGAGAGAGAGAAAGAGCTACCTGCTTATTTTCCGCACGTGCGGAGGGCCTATAGCAGCATATCAACAAACCCGGATAATTCAGTGTGTATATATGTATATATATATATATATGAGGGTTACGTGCAGCAGCGGCACGCCGTCACTTCCGCCGCTCGTCCTTCCACGCTGCACAGCACCCGCAATCAGTGAACATTGGCGCGTAACCTCTCCCACCCACGTGTGCAGCGCAGCGCAGAAAGAACGTCAGCAGCACACTTGTCATTATATACATATTTCAATGCTCACGTGGAGAAAAGACAGAGCAGTAACCATTACAAAACAAAGTATATCTATAATAGCAGTGGGAGATTATTTATCGATGTTTTATCGAAGGGAGAGGGAGATGCCGCAACAACCACCGGTATAAAACAACGTCTCGGAGTATAATGGGGGGACAGCAGAGCCGCGAGTACTTATATTGCAAGAAGAGAGTGGCGTGTGGGTAAACGACTTCCTACGCGGAGATGCAGTACGTTCTATGCAAATCGTTGCTGCTGCCGCTGCTGCATCTATAGCCGCGCGCTCACCTATACTCTCTGCGCTAAAGAGAGACTATGAATCTCCAAGATAGTCGATGTATATTTCCTCGGCTTTGTGCGCGGTGTCTCTCGCTCGATCCCGGCTATTTTGAGATTCAATATAAGGACGATTGCATGATTTAGCGTAGGCACAAGGAGTTATTGTCTATATGAAAAAGAAACAATTCGCTTGTAAAGTATACAAGCTTAGATACGTGCAATATATCGGAGAGCTGGAATCGCCGACCGTGGAGCTGCAAATTGCGCAACAAATTATCGCTCGCGAACGCGCGAGTCACCTGACGAGCTCACCGGTGCGCATCATCGTCATCGTCGAATAACAAGCAGGTATATGTACACTAATACTCGCGCATTTGCTTCTAATGCCGCACGTAACTCCGCGTATAGTAACTCCAATCCGTTGATTAAAATTCGAGCGAGTCGAGTATTTATTATTCCAGCGGACAAAGGGACGCCCGCGCGAATAATTGACAGCGCAGTAGGGCTATAGTTGAGAGAGCATTAGGCAACATGATCGACGGATTCTCGATAATTTCATTATCCTAATGGATCGGACGACGCTCCCACGGATTATATATCCCTCATCCCCTCGACGACGACGACGACTATAACTCCCTCGTCCATAACTAAAGAAGCGTCTCGGGAGCAGTATCCAAAACGATCGAGACGGAGAATAAGTCGCGCGCGGAGCGAGGCAAAGGGTAGACGAGAAAGAGAGGGATTCGTTACCTCAGGACTGTACGCGGATAAAGAGTATCTATTATTCATTAGTGTTTTCGTATGCAGCAGCAGACCCGGCGTATACATTAAGGCCGAGCGTAGTGCGTCATACGTGCTGCACTGCTCTGCGGTGGGGATAGCATATTATATATATATAGAAAAGAGGGAGAGAGACGAAAAAAATGACCACGAGCCTTGGCATTTCGAGTTTCGTTTTTCGCGTCTATAGTACGTGCACGCGGATGACCCACAAAATGTATCTCATCCTTGTTTTGACGCGTCATTTTTGTGCCATTACGCGTACTTTGATGAATAAAAGTACAGCGAGTATATAACCGCGAAATAGGAATTGTATATACACATAGAGAGAGACAGAAAGAGAGAGAGAGAGAGAGAGAGAGAGAGAGAGAGAGAGAGAGAGAGAGAGAGAGAGAGAGAAGTAACGCTCGCGCGCTTTTATTCGTTTTTAAGAGAGCAGTAAATATTTTTTCCCATTAACGTATAATTCCTCGAGACGCATCTCACGGCAAGAATAACAATCTATACCGATGCGCGCTGCGCTTCCGTCTCCCATTTCCTCCATTTTCCAGTGCAAATCCGAGCGTACATAGTACAGTATATATATAGCATCGACACCACATAGCCGTCGCGTCGCGCGCGTTGCGTAACTTCCCGCGAGCCTCTCGCGAGGCATAAGGAAGTCAAGGATGTTTGAAAGTGTACACCTCTGCGCTATGCACTCGACGGCGCGTATAATCCTGCGCTATGAGCCCGCAAATTCCTCTCGCAGCTTCGTCGTACCCCCACCCTATCCATCATCGACATTTTTCCGATTAATTATACGCGTCGCGCGTTTCACGTTCTACAACACGGCCCTGAGTGAAAGAGAATCTCCGAATACCGGGCTTATTCATTGGATATATATGAATATAATATTTTTTTTATGCGCGCGGGATTCGCTTTGCGCGCAGTTAATGACGCGATATATGCACGAATTGAAATATCGACGTGTTTTATTCGCGGAGAGGCCGGGCTTTTTGTTTGATTTTATTCGGTCGAATTGTCGACGAGGCGATAACACATTGTCTCTACTTTTTTTTTATTTTTTAATGTTCATTGTAAAATCATTGTTTATTGTTTTCCAGGTTTATATGGGGTGCGTACGTTGATTTTCACAAAAGAGCAGTAGCGATAAAATATCTTCTTCGCTCGATACACGCACATATATAAACAACGATACGTTTTTACCGTATAATTGCCCGGATGTGTAAACGTTCGTTATCGTTTTTATTTCGAATACAGTATCGAATAATAAAAAAAAAGACTATCAATTTTTTTCGTTACACAAGCCACTATTCCGTAAACAAAGAGTCGAAAAATGACGTTTAGAATAAAAAATCGGTGTGGTTGTATCGCACCATCGTTTATTTGCCAATTAAATTATCGACCAGCTCCGACGAATAGTAAACAAGCAAACCCAGAGTCCTAAGAAAAAAGCTTCACATAATGAATTCTGTCGGGAGTTGATCGTCTCGCGCGGCAAAAAGTTGGCCCTCCCTCGGAACCGCTCGACTGCTCGTCCGAGATTGGTGTGTGCAGCTGCACATCTTATGAAAATCGTCGAAAAAAGAGACGAGCATCAGGAATATAAGATGCGCGCGAGAAAGTCTCGGAAGAAAAGGTGACGAACCCTGCCCTTTTGCCGCCTCTCCGCCGACGATAATTCAAAAAGTTTTTATTTCGGCGAGTCGCGCGCGGAAAAAGGTCTTATTCAGCCCTACTTCCCCCTTTTTCTCACTTAGTCTCGGCTGCGACGTCCGCAAGTTCGACGTCGCCGTGAAAAGTTGCGAGCTGCTGCTGAACTCACGTACAGGAGAAAGATGCGCACCTATACACTCATACGCGTAAAATGCACTATACTCGAGCGTTATCTGCGCTCTCGCGCGCGGGAATTGAACTTTGCCGAGTCGCCATCGAGAAAGTTTTCGCCGCGCGACGAGTTTCTCGTCGTCGTCGTCGTGCCGCACGATGCAGTGTGTCAGTGGATCCAGCGGAGGCTGCTCCTTTCCGCGAGAAAACGCCGCCGCGGCTCTAAACAATGAGAAAACCTGTGTATACGGCTCGAGCTTCCTCCTATGCGATGCATATAGCGTATTGCGTAAGCTGACGAACAAAGCTAACTAGGCTTTCGCCGAACTTAAACAGAAAGTCGACGGTAAACAATTTACTTTTACCGGCTCGATCCGATCGCTGCGAGAAATGGAGAAAGATAGATCTGTGCAAGAGATTGCGATGTATGTATGTGCGCCGCACGGAGAGTCATCGAATGCAGAGAAATTACGGAATATTAGCGGCTGATTATTATCTTCTTCGAAGTAGTATATCTCTGTGGGGCTTCGATCGCGATGCACGAGCTATTGGAAACGTATATGTTCACCGGGCTTTTTGCGCAGCCTGCCGACGAACGTGCATCGATTTTACGGAAAATTGACTCGAAGGTAGAAGTTATATGCGCGAAAGGCTGAATAAAAATATTTTTATTTTTTGCAAGCGCGGTTGTTTGTTAGCTCCGAACGTATATATATATGAGTATAATATACCTCTTTGTGATTGTCAACAATTTGTAAAGCAAAATCATGCGATTGAAATGCATCTGAATATTCACAATTTTTTCATATTTCGTTATCGACGCGAATTGTTATTCGAAAATAAATACGATAAAAATAATACGCAAGCAACTGCGGAAAATTCGCACCTCGCGACTCCATATCCTCAATATATAAACCGCACAGGGTCAATGTTGCATCGTTCTCCTCTATATAAAACGCTCTTTCCGAAGAGACGACGACGACGACGACGACGACGTTACACGGACGAGTTGCGAGCCTAAGTGCGCGTATGTAGGTGCAGACGACGAGCGTCACGCTGCGGCGCGCTCGAGAGAAATGAACTGGCAAGCGCGGTATAACGCTTCTCGATTTACATTTGACCCAGTCCCAGGAAACGAGCCGTGCGCGAGCTGGTCATTGGCCTCTCCTTTTCTCTCTCTTTCTCTCTCTATGTATTTACCTGTACGCCTGCCTACCTGTATATACACGTAAACGTCATTTTCGCCCACGCGATTGCGGCGTTTGCTTCTCTCCCTGGATATTCTCTTCTCCCGATACTGCGATGCGCGTGTGTAATAGGCAAGAGAGAGTACAATGGGATAGGTAGAGGGAGTTTGTATAGACAGCTACACCTTATTTTTTTTTCTTCGCGTGGTGTGTATATCCGGCCCACTCGCGTTTCATTCAGGCGAAGGATTTTTTTTCGTCTTTATCTCTTCGCTAATTCGCCGAACAAAGGCTCTGCATATCCGGGCTCATATTATTATATACGTGTCATTCTTTTGCAATCTGCATTCCTTGAGTTTCGGCTGCCTGGAACTCTTTATTTTTTGAATACCAAATGAGATACGGCTGTGTAGTAAATATGAGAATGTGACTCCCGGTGAGTCATCTGTATAAACAAAGGAAACTTGGCACTTTGGAGTTTATCTGCGTTTTTCCAATCATAATTCTGAACGTTGCCATTATTGCTGAATGTATATACAATAACGAGTAAAATATTGCGTAAGCCCGCGAAAGAAAAAAAAGTGCCGCAAGACAAATATCCCTCGGAGTCGCGGTCGTATAACTCTCGAGAAAATTAATGTCCGGATTTATTTGACGTTCTCGCATACGAGTATACCCAGAATGTTTGTATACACGCAAATCCGCACTTCATAAACGGGGGAACATTCGCAGACGCTTCGCTGATGAGTGAGGCGCTCGCATTACCAGTCTGCGCTCGAACAGTCGCGCGTATATGTTAAGTCGAAATCCCCTAGTTTCTTTTGACATGCTTCCAATCAACCTATTCAACGATTATTACGTGACTCCTGGCACTGAGCGAGAACTTGAGGTGTGTAGTGAAAAAGAAAAAGAATGTCTCGTGCGCGCTAAACAATGTTTATTCCGGCGAGAGAACGTTACGCAATATGTCACCGCGCATTATATTTATTGAGAAATAAATACACTAATCGTTCTAAAAATAGACTTAATAACCCTGTCACATTCGAGCGCTCACATTTATCGAGTCGTCCGTATTTCAACTTTGCAAATAACGTATGCCGACCTTGCCGTCGATTTATTATTGAACATCAATTTTACGCTCAATAAATAAACGAAATTGATTTCAGCGTCCATAAGAAAGCCCATTACCACCTCACGATTAGCCGATCAACAGTAGCGACAAAGACCGCGCGCATCATGACATAATTTAAAACTATATTTCTCTCTCTTTCGCGGCAATATATCAGTGACATCAGCACTTCTAGGATCGCTCAACGTCGCGCTTGACCTAGTAACGCTGCAGCTGAGTTCTCGATCGTTCAACTTTCGACTTTCTTTCGCGATCACAGCCGCGTCGCGTATACGCTACAAATTCGGTTTCCCGAGATTCGTCTATGTTTACCAATCGCTTTGAGGGTTATTTCCACAGCGAGCCGAGTCTTCTTCTATATCGCGCGACCGCGACTCTGTAATTCTAGCTTATTACACTGGCGTCGCGGGCTCCACGGGCAATGCATATACGTACATAGTTGTGCAATTGTCGAGGTAAGCTGGTTCGTAATTTCTCGTGCAGCTGTAACGAAAACGACGGTAATCGCCGTGTGGAATATGCAAAAACAGCTACGCAGCTAGTATATATAGTAAATCCGGCGGCGCGAGAGCTAATTCTGGAAAACCTGTTGGGAGTACATTTCCAGGTCGATCGTGTGGCACAACAACGATTTTGTATATTATATACTCGCGTCTAGTACTTCTCGACTGTTCGAGCATGTAATGCACTAGAGAGACGATGACGAAAGCAGGTAAAAATCCTCTAGAGTATATACATCGCACGCGCACAACTTTTCGTGAACTTACGCAACCGCGGCTAGAATTAATCGGCTGCTATAAACACAAACACACTCTGTATGGCCCTGACAGACCACCACGCAGCGCGTAAACGTAAGCGCGGAGGAAGAGTTAAAGCCACAGCAGAGAATCGTGTAAGTCGGGAGCTCCTGTAGCACACAATTCTCTCGGACTTTTTTGCGCCCGGATATACGTTTTCACTATTCCACATGCGTGCCGCTCTTATTCTTTTCCCTGCGCCGTTCGTCGTCACTGCGCGCGTACGGTTTTCTTCTTCTTTTCCACGCTCGTTTTTTGTTTCCCCCCCGCGCGCGCGCGCGCTTTATTTGGGATTTAGAAGAATTTAGAAGAGGGATTTCACGTCATTAGACCGCTAAATCACACTGCTTTAAACTTGGGTTACTTCGCTCTCGACATACTAAGGAGGCTAATCGTTGCGCGTCTCTAATCTATAGAGAGGCGAGCGCAACACGCCGCTGAAATCATCGCTCTGGAAAATTGCCGATCTTGACTTTCGCGCCCGAGCCTTTTACATAATAGTGGAGACGCCCTGTGTATATACTGTTTCTTCATAAAAATACGTGCTTTTTATTTTTCACTCCGCTATACAACATACGACTCTCTCAATCAATCTGGCATCATCACCTCTCCGAGCGAATTAAAACACGAGCTCTGTAGCGTCACTTTTCCATTTCCAATCATTTTTGCGTTCGCGTGTAACCTGTCTCTCGCGCTAGAAATATCATGCT
This sequence comes from Muscidifurax raptorellus, assembly GCA_020010945.3. NCBI lineage: Eukaryota > Metazoa > Arthropoda > Insecta > Hymenoptera > Pteromalidae > Muscidifurax > Muscidifurax raptorellus. Next base: position 33,204,844 of record CM052078.1, on the reverse strand, counting down.
CAATGGGATTTTCGAATTGCCAATGGCTCGCTGTAGTCTGCATGTGCGTGTGTGTGTGTTGTACAGAGGGAAAACTAGAGAGAGAGAGAGAGAGAGACAGCCGCCGGATACAGCCATCAACGTTAACGTTACTTACCCATTCATTCGGGGCCGTGCGTTTGTTTTCGCTCCGATCAGCCGTCATCCCGCCAAAGTGTGTCCCTCGTACGAAATGTCTCTCGTCGTTTTTTTTTCAAAAGCTCGTTCGCTGATGCGTTTGGTTATTCTTTTTTCTCGCGCCGCGCGCGTTATATTTTGTGTAACTTTGGCGCCGCTGATGCGCTTTTTCAATTTTTTTCCCCGGCGCAACGTGTGCGTGTGTCTGTATGCAGTGTTTGCCTTTCAGTCGCGTTGCGCGTACGCGCGACAGCTGCTTATTTTCGACTTTGAAGTATCTATAAACGATAATAACATATGCGTTCGGTGTCGCTATTGAGGGAATGATTCCGCGCCATTGTCTCGCCGTTTCACAAGTGACATTTTCAATTCGAATTATACACACACACACACAGAGGCGAAAGCTATACGGGCATTATTCGCGCATAATATATCCTACTCTCTCTCTATATATATATGTACCAGGCATTTATATTTATTAGTTCCCGGTCGCGTAACGCCAGCTCGTGCAACAGAAAAGCCGCCATTATTTTTCCCCGCTCAGAGCATCTCATTTCCTGTAATTTCAATCATTGCCCTCCGCCGTGTGTTATATATGCACACGCTGCATGCGCAGCACAACAAAGCGCTTTCATCGCGGAATTTCTTTCGTTTACAAAGAGAAAAGGTACGCCTCATTATGCGCGCGCGCGAGCTCCGCAGAGTCCAGAACAAACGTTTAGAAGTAAGTTCCAGAGGTGTGATGGAGCCTCTCGGTCTCGCGCGATCTTTTGCGCATAAATCCGCGCGCGAATCGCCCAGAAGACAAAAGCCTAAGGATTGTGTAATAGCAGACTATGACCGCCGACGATTATACCCGCGCTCGCAACTGTACCTACGAGTGCACTCGCGTATCTGCTTACCTGTGCTCGCTCGGCGTGTACCTGTCGTAACCTACTTATCGGCCCGGCAGGCACGTCTCTCTTTTCGCTGCTGCAGCGATTCGCGTCGTTGCCTTAGGCGAGAGAATAACTGCGCGCGAATATATATAGAGGTGTATGTATGTTGAACTTACTCTGGGTTTCGTGACTCCTCGAAATTCCTCATCGGCGAAGATGATCCGATCGCGCTCGGTCTTTTTCGTTTGCCGAGAGGTATATTAAATGCCGTGTTGAGTTAACCTCGTTTTTATACTCGAGTATATGTACGTGTTTTTTTCTCTCTCCAAGTATATACAGTCGTGGGCTTTTTTCGCAGCTCGTTCGTTGTCCCCGCATGGTGTATACGTGTGAAAAACGAGGAGGTGTGTGTATATATAGTCACTTAGAGGCGTCGTTTTTTCTTCTTTTCTATTTAATCGATAAACGAGCTGTGTGCGGAGGCGCTGTGTGTCTTAATTTCTTTTTTTTCGCTTGTTTGTGTAGAGATAAGGGACAGTATTGTATACACGAGAGCTTAAGGTACCGCGCGAGTTATTTTAATTAAATTGAAGTTCGGTGCAATGTTACGTACACACCCTCTGTGCGAAATAGTGAATAATGAGTTTTTAAGCGCTGATGCCGCGCACGGACGATCTGATGCTATACTTTCTGAGTAAGAAGTTGGTGAGAAAAATGAATGCAAATTCTTCGCATACACTTTCGAGAAGTTGAGCCTGTGAGAACATTCTAGACTCGAGTATCCTCCATATCAACAAAGAACACAACAAGCTAGCGGTATATTTTTAGATTATTGAATAGCACGGTTGAATAATTCTCGCTCGAAAACGAAACCGGCAGATAAAAAGCTCATCCGCCAACGTCTCACTCAACTGTCGCAGTGCACAGCTCACCTTTCCTTTTTACTACCTACCCACACACTGCACTCTGCAGCTCCTTCGGTATTATTCCAGACATAGGCTCAGCCCCCATAATACCAACTCGCGCTGAATGATAATTGCGCTCGACGGCGGTGACAATTGCAGCCGCTAAGAATTGCAAAGAGAAACCGCACATAACTCGAGCACGCGATTATACATATGCATGCGAGTGTGTATGTTTACGAGAGAGTGAGAGAGGGGGTGTCACCTGCGGGCTTATAAGCTTTATCGGAACTTGCAGGAGCAACGATTTGTAAACGCGCGATAAGATAAGGGCTGCAGTGCGCTGCGCATAGAGCTCTTTCTCCTTTCTTTCCGCTCGCGAGTTGGCGCGAGAAAATGCTAGTTCATATCTGAGAACTGCTGACTCGCACATGTCGCCGTGGCCTCTTAAATGCTCCTTTGAATTAATCTCTCTCTTTCTTTCGTTCCGGTGTGTGGAGAGTTGGCGACGGTTACCGCAATGCGCATACACGGCAGTCGGAACTTTTCACACTGCAGACTGTATCGCTGGACATTCGCGTGTTTAATATATACACGTTCAAGGACGTGTTGGACAAAGTGCTGGCAAATTGAAAGAGATTCCGCTGACTCTTGAAACGATAAATGAACGAGAGGACATACTTATAACGTCCTCGATCAAAACACTTGGAAATTAAAGATCATCCGCCTGGGATATCGGCCGTCACCCGCATAAATAACGACGGAGTATATACGCAGCAAAAAAATGATCAATTATAGCTAGGGAAGAACCCAAACGTGACGCGCTCGCGAGAGCAATCAGCCGTCCGTCCGTCGCTCCGGTGCGGTGTACAATATATAGACAATCCGCAAAAAGCATCGTCGATTTCTACCGTCCTCCCGCTACGTATATGCCATCACAAGTTTTTCCACAATCACGTACAGCGCATCCCTCGCGCGGTGCTCTCGAAATTAAAAACTCGTAACCGCGCGCGTCGCTGCTGCAGGTGCCGCTCTCGCACGCGCATTTATCATTAGCATGACTGGCGCAAAAGCCCTGACGACACGACAGCGCCGCGCGCGCCGGTTGGTTAGCCCGCCAGGAATTTAGATGCACGCGCGCATTAATTTTCGCACGTGCGCGTATATAGCCTCCATCTCTCTCTGCTGTGTGCTTTGCGTATATATACATATGGGTGCCGCTGCCGGCGACTGCTGTTGTTTAGGCCGGGGTAGACCGACGAAAAAAATTACGGACGGGGAGATTCATGGCTACGATGTATAATACGCGTCGTCGACTCGGTTAGTGTTTTCAGTGCGTTGAGATTTTATTGCAGCGTGTGATTCACCGAATGGCTATGTATACACGTATGTAAGAAAATAATACAGGCCCGTCTTCGAAGAGAGATGAGTCAGTCTATATATATATATGTGAAACTCTTCCGAGTACTGACCTTCCTGAAACATCATCCCGCTGAAAGAAAACAATCTCTCACCAACTCCGCAATTATATAGCAGCCGCTGATGCTGGAAAAAATTAATCCTCCCGGCTGTTGCTAGTATTACAGTCTTAACTCGCGCAACTGCGCACATCAATTCTATAAACTCTGGTGGCTGGAGAGTAGGCGACGCGGAGGCGACAAAAGGGCCGCAGATAAAGCGCATGCTACGGGTATTGTTTCGATCTCTGACGCATATATATAACGTCGAGCTGAGCTGCGAGAGAGACGGACGTGTCGTCACTTCCCTCTCGGTATTTATGCGATATTAGACGCCTCGCGACGTGCGCAATCGTTACTGCGAAATTCCCCCGTTGACGTGCGCGAGCTAGTCGGAATATCAATTGTTTTCCATTGTTAATTAACCGACGCCAGTGAAACTCGAGTAGCTGCCCTGTCTGTGTCTCTGTCTCAGTCCCTGCGTTTAATAAATGCGCGTGTATGTATTATATACGCTTCGCTCGCAACGTACGTATATCGCATATGCTTTCGAACGATTGTTTATCCTTCCATCCATCTATATATACACTTCGAGACGTACATTCGTGTCGCGCACTAAAAGTCTGCGGTTACAGCGTAAAACCAGTAGGCCTGGACCCCCTCTCTTATATTCTCTATCTCTTTTGCGCGAATCAATATTTATGCGACGATAAATATTTATTCGCTGAATTAATGCCGTTGCGCAGCGGCTTATCGCGCGCGCCGATGCTCGTCGATTTCCTCCGCCTCCGCCGAGGAAGAAAGAAAAAAAGCGTATAGGTGTAGAAAAGAGGTCAAGAAAGACCGAGAGAGAGAGAGAGAGAGAGAGAGAGAGAGAGAGAGAGAGAGAAAAAGAACAGTAGACCGCTGCGGGAAAAACACCGGTGGCTTATCGGTTCGCACACCCACACAGCCCTTTTCTCGAATAAAAGCTATAGCCGCGGTGTGCACTACTGTTAACTTAGCCGCGCGAAGCTAAATAAATCAGTTAATTCTTGTGTAAACGACCGGGGCGAGAGAGAGAGAAAGAGAGAGACGGCGGCGGCAGCAGCAGGGGAATGAAAATAAAAGAGAGAACCGCGTCGCCGCGACTTAATTGGTCATTTGTATGGGATTCGATGCCTCCGGTTCCTTCCGGTCGGCCCTGGCAACTACCACCTCTATGTTCTTGCGGGACGAAATGCCGAAAACGCCGTGTGCATACTGATAAGCTCGGAGCTCGGTTATTTTCAAGGCCCGCCTTGTAGTGCGTACACACGCACAGTATAATATACGGCCTATCGGGCAATCTTCTGCTTCTTCTTCTCTTCGCTCGCGCACTATTTCCTCCGTAATTGTCCGACGAGTCATGTACGGTGAAATTGAAATTTACCGTATACAGGGGCTTTTCTTTTATCGCGCTGCCGCTGCGTCACGAGGAGTATAGATATTATTGTCGCGTCGGATTTCATTATATACCTGGAATGTTATTATCACGGCGGTAACCGAGCCATTTTCACGAGGCGACTCGCGGCTTTGTGAGCGTTTCTTTACAAATAATAAACAATGCATGCGTGATGCAGACATACCCAAAACACATCGCTCTCGCTCGTCTATATTTCAAAGCTTATTTTCCACGCCAGCTAAATCGCGGGACAATCGGTATAATAGGCTTCCCTCAACCCGTCTAGCCTAGACGGTCTAAAAATAATACGAACAGCTAGCCGTCCGTCATTACGGAAAATCGTCACGGTAATGGCTCTCTCGAGTTCTCGTGTCCTGATGCGCACACGCCAGAGAGAATTTGTGTCACACTCGCTCTTTTTTTTCGCTCGACCCAAAAATACACTATACCGTACTACGGGTCTCTGGGATGCTGTTGTTTCAACGTGTATATAGCCGACTAACCTTGAACATCTGGAAATTCAAAACTTGTATACGAGCTTCTTTCTTTCTTCGATCCGCGTCGATAACTTTTCCTCCTCAACGCATAGACGCTTTGTCCACTTAGCACCCGTCAATTATCATCGTTGATGTTAGTGCTCTCTGGCGTCTACTGCGAGCTAATAATCTCGTTCTGCAGACGCACACGTAACTAATTCTCGCAAGACGTACAACACGCGTGCGTAACCCCTTTCATCTCCGCTGAAGCCGAACACACTCGCACACGCAAACACAGACAGAGCGAGAGTATACAAGCGCGCGTCTGCATACGCACAAGCCGCTAAATCACTCGAGCTTGCAGAGCAGCAGCCGCCGAGCAGGAATAAATCAAAGGACGGGTGAAACTTGGGGAAAACCCGGCGGGGCAACTTATCTTCGTCCGCGCGCGAGAGCGTGAGTTTTGACAAGTAAAAATGCTTTCAGCGATGAACCGCGAGAGCGCGCGGCGGGGGATGATTTTGGTTATCAGCAAGACGCTGTGCGCGGGAAATTCGAGAAGGTAAGCGAAGAAGAGAGAGAGAGAGTATATAACGGACGAGAGCTTAAGAAAGTAAAGCACATCGAACTGTTTGCCCGAGACGAGGAAAAGTGCATCGAACTCGAGAGAAAGCAGTCTGCCGACGTTTACCTTAAATCTCTCTCACTGTGTGTTTTCCCTTTTTTTCTTCCTCTTCTTATTCGATCCGTCAATTTCGCCTCTTTCGGTACATTAGTGGCGCGAGCGCGCGTCGGGAAAACATTGCCTCGGAAAATGTTCGGCGGTCGTGACGTTGTAAGATTCGTGGAGAAATGCAAAAGGAATCGCCCGCTACTCCGTGCAAGCATTAAAACAACATTTGGGATACACCGTATTCAAAAATAAATTCAGCCTTTCTCCGCGCGTATATATGTGCAGTATAACGATGATTTCTCCCTCGAGCTACACGCCGGCGGCATAATAAATTCCCCTCCCCCATATGGATATAATTAATCAATCCCCGTGAATTTTTCGCTCTGCAGCAGAGCAACTCTCTCTCTCTCTCTCTCAGCATTCGTGCACATATTTTTTCCATATCAAGCGGCGCTCGATATCCCCGCTATATGGAAATTGAAAAGCGCGAATCGCCGAGTAAATTTATACATCCCCCCGTCGAAGGGTTGTAATGCTCTCTCTCTCTTTCTGGCGCAGCGACGATTGCTGTAGAGATAGACACACCGCGACGGCCGGCGCCGGCGGGGAGTGAAAATTTTTTCAGTCACGTCTGATTCTCGGAGAAATCCGATCTGTTCGCTCGCGGCCAGACTGTATATACATATAACAGTCCGACAGGGGCTTCCGGTAGGGTAGGAAATTAATTAAACCAATAGCCACGAACGGGGCTTCCTCTGCTGTACCGCGTATATATGTATACAGATATACACGAACCCTCGATTCCACCTCGGCGCACACTTTTGTATTGCCTATACCACTGCAGCAACCAGTGCTCTGATATCTGTATCAAGTCCCTTTTTTTGAAAGGGAGCGGGTTATCCTGTTGCACTGACGGAGGGTGGGGGACTCGTTGTTATTAATACTATATATAAAGACTATTATACACCACACCGCTCCGAAGTATTTCAGGTGCTCCGACCGCTAAATTCTTCTTACACTCGTGCTCTTCTTTCATTTTTCATTAGCCGACGAGCTAATGAATTTACGAGAGGAATGCAGTAGCAGCAGCCTCGCCTTTCTTTTATTTTCCCCTAGATTTTTCATTCGGTCTCAGCTCTCGCACGGCGCGTCTAATCAAATTAGCGCGCGCTGCATAAACCCTCCCTCCAGGTTTTCTTCCACCTGTGCGCAGCAGCTCTGCTCTTCCATCGTCTTCTAGACGCTCTCCTCTCTGCGCAGCTCTTTTTCTTCTTCTTCTTCGCGGCGCAGCATTATGTGCGGAAGATGAGAATTTACATAAGCTGCTTTGCGACGTGGACTTTTTTTTACCTCCGAGGCCTAAACAAATATTGGCCGACCTCCTCCTCCTCCTCCGCCGTCCTTATGCGCGAGCTCTTTACGCTCCCTCTCGCTGTGTGTGGAAAGACAGCAGAGGAGCAGCGCTCCAAGAATGATCTTGCGGGAGAACCTCGCGGTCTGGAATTTCCGGAGTACACCACGTACTCAATATATATATATACACACACACACCTACTCTCGAAAATTCTGACCTCTTTTCTCGTTTGCGAAAAAAACTGCACAGTATTTACGCAACGCTGATGACAGACGAGAGACGAGCATGTATTTTCGAATGCAGCCGGCGTCGTATCGAGAAGCGCTTTCTTTTTGCGAACGAGCGCGTATACGCGGCGGCATCGCAACGAGAGGGAAAGAAAGAAAGAAATTATAAGAGCGGTATATATCGTGACCGGGAAAATGATGCGCTCGTGGGTTATAAATCACGCATAACAGCGTACACTCGGCACGCGCGCTAATCTACGCCGCGCTGGTGCGCAGGATTCGAGTGCTGTTGCCATATGTTCTGCACACATATTGAATCGCGGGCAACGAGCCAACTCACCCTTATGACCAATCAGGCCTGCTCTTGCGCTTTTGCCCGGACATGCGCGCGGATATCTCAGTGAGGCTTTCGTTATTAGTTTTGTGATTTGTATGAATATGCGAAAGGGGTGTAATGTACGTGATTGAAAACGTAGCCGCCCGAGAAATGTTGCTATTAATAAAGCAATCTAATAATATTCTAGTCGACTAATTGTATATGCGTTATTCCTTGGAGTTGTACGATTAGTTCTGACAATTTTCAATTTTGATTACATACCCTTCAATCAAGTTTAAAAGATGATCGACGTATAAACGTATACGCGCAATTAAAGCTCCTTCATCAACGATTAAAACGTATATTCAAAAGAGCTCCTCGTCGAAATCGCTTCCCATAAACAACTCGACGAGCAGCGATAACTCACGAAAAGATTTCCATTTAAAACCAGCCATTTTTTCAACTCCACTAGAAAAAAAATACACACAAATACATTGCACAATGAATAGCTAGTCCCCGGAGAGCTGCTGCGGCGGCAGCTCCGAGTTTACGTAACGTCGCGTACATGCAGAATAATGACAAAGTATTAGCGTGCGCGCAGAGCCATAGCCTCTCTCTCTCTCTCATACACATCTCTTCCCTAATGTATATGAGTAATACATATCGGTGTGTGCGCGTTACGCAACATATACATATACATATATATGCATTCGTATATATTGTGGGAGACATTTAGTATAACGCTGCGTTATATATTTACAGACCGTAAGCTGTTCGTCGGCATGTTGTCGAAAAAGTTCACGGAGAACGACGTGAGGAACATGTTCGACGTCTACGGGGAAATCGAGGAGTGCTCGGTGCTCCGGGAGAACGGCCAGAGCAAAGGCTGCGCCTTCGTCACCTTCGCCAGTAAGCAGTCGGCTGTGCTCGCCATCAAGGCCCTTCACCACTCGCAGACGATGGAGGTGAGTACTTTTCATTTATATATATAGTGTATATTCATCGGATGGGAAAATCGCTGCCTTGGCTCGATCGCGATATATATCGAAAGGCTTCTGAAGAACCGATGCTACGTAATAATCATATTATTGTATTATGAGAGCGAATCAATCTGCTTCTCTCACGCGCATTATCAATCGACGAGCTGCTATATACATATATACCATGAACTCGATGTATAATACAGCGCACAGCCGTACGATGTAGGTCAGGTGTATCTTTGAATAAACGTTATATCCTCCGAGAGCGTGGAGAGCTAACAACTTTATACACACACGGCGCATAACGCAATAATTGATCAATAATTAATTAGTAATTTGCATCGACGTCACGCGGAGAGCCAAATAGAATTATACTCGCTGCAATTTCCCTCCGTACATTAGCTAATGACTTTTTGTCCGTTTTAAACGGTCCGCCGCTGATGTGCTCCTGCTGCTGCGGACTAATTACATATCGATAGCCAAATTATCGGAAAATCTGTTGGAATGAATATACCACCGGGTTGTACGCTCGTACACATAATAATTTGTTAGCTATTGCAATCATCGCGTGGAAGGAAAAATCAACAATCGAGAACTCCGCGCAATGCGTGTATAATGTAAACCGCGAGTCATGGACCTCCGATTCAATAAAGCTTCTCGCAATTTTGCAGTCTACACGAGTCGATCGAAATTTTCTCGAGTCGCGCGCAGATCCATTAAAGGCTCCTCGCACACCGGATATATATGTACACATATATATAGCTGGCGTGCCGCTTATATTATACGAGTATATATACGAGCGTGCGCGCCGTCGGCATACGAAAAACGATCCGCTTCGACGACGACGGGAGAAATTTATTGTTCATCGACGCGACGGACGGGTATAGGTAGCGCGGTGACAGCCAAGCGGCAGCTCCGGAAGCTCTTAAAGCCCGGCTCTATGTTTGCCTAATCGAAAAGAAGAGAAGGTTATAGAGATTCTTATATGGGTTTTTCGCGATGGCTTGCGACTTCTGCTATACCGTGAATTTTACGCTGCTCGAATCGAGAATAATCCCTTTTTTGTCACATCGTCAAAGTTCAACGTCGCGATTCGTTCGATTCTCAGCAGAGCCATCAAACTCTCTCAACAAGGTTTCAAAAGACTTCGTCGCCGAAAAGTGCCAGCAGTTCACACCCGCTCGCAATCGAACCTCCTCACACAGCATCGCCTAATGTCAGCTGATTTCTTTCTCATCCCCAGCGCAGCAGTACCTCCAGCTGCGGCAGTTGCACGCCCGGTAGGCATTGGCTCGATGCCACCTCGAATCGCGCCTCGCTCTAACGCCGGGGCTAGTCACCTTTCCCCCTGCAGCAGCGGCAGAAACGATACTGATTTAACTCGTCCGTCTACTACTTTTATTTTGCGCACACAGCCGAGCTGCGAGAAGTTAATCTCGGCGCTCGTGCCTCCGCTCGCTTGAAAAATATATAATTAAGCGCAGAGTCCCGCGGGGATTAGATCCGACCAGGTTTGGCAATTAGGCGTTTAATGCCTCATTGGCAGGTGACAACCGTCGTCGGATTACGCGCTGCTGAACAATGATAAACCCTGTCTCGAGAGCCTTCGGTTACAAATTAGCAGAGCACGTTTCCACCATATCCGAGCGCCAACAAAAGAATTCCATCTGAATGGCGCTAGCGCAGACGAAAAATACAAGGGAAACAATACTTTCCCTCCGGTTCGACAAAGGCGCGGGCGGCTTCCAATATCGCGTTTCGATTTCAATTAAAAAAAAGTTTCATCAATCAGGGGAGACAAGAGCGTTGGCCCCGCTATGCAGCTGCAAACGAAATGTCATAAAAGTAGAAACGCGCGCCGGGACTGTTTTCGCTCTGTCTCTCTGCACTGGCAGTATATGCAGCCCTGCAAGATTAAAGTCGACTAGGAGCAACTCGGCTATTCCATTTCATCGCGTGCAATAGTGATGAGAGAAGCGCCTGCAGAGTAGTCTCCAAAGAAAAGCTCCGGAAGCACATGCAAACTCGCGGCGAATAAGAAGACCTGCCTGACGAAAAGCTTCATTCGCAAGATCTCTTTTAATGCCCTGCGACGTGTATCGCGTGGCTCGAAAAGAAGAAAAAAAAATGAGCGGATCGTCCCAAGCTAATCGAGACCGAAGGCAAGTTCAGGGCTAGAGGCGCGCGGTTCTATATCTGTGTTATTCGTATTGCCATGGGCGCGCGCGCGCGTTACGACGTTGCAATTCCATTTTAATATCATGAATATTTCCGGCCGCGAGTTCCTTGAACTTGCGACTCTCGCCTTTCTCTCTCTCTCTCTTTCTGTTGTTCGTCGCGGACGGTTAACTGGCGCGATTGCATTTTCGATCGCGCGCGCGCGGGTTTACTTATTTTGCCCCGGGAATATCAACTCCCCGCCGAAAAGTCCGTAGTATGAGCAGACTTCTTGAATAAATTGCGCTCATGAATTCGCAAGTGTGGAGAGAAAGAGAGGGAGACGGCTGATGACGGGAGAGCGAAACGAATTAATATTTATACAGATTCACTTTTTCTTCGCGAAATTTTCTTCTTCGCCAACACGTGTAAGCGGGATGGGCTGTTGGTGTGTATACGTTGGCACAAGGGAGGAGCGTACAAGCCTTCTCTACTGGTGGGTATAGTGAATAAAAATCGCGCTTAAATAAATTGCCGCACCCGGCGGAGTAAAAGTTTTACAGTTCGCTGCTGTACTCACGCGCGGCGGCGAAACGATGTATGAAATGTTTGGCTTTTCACGAGCTGGTTTTTCTTTACTCTATCTTGTGTTGCAGGGATGCTCGTCACCGCTGGTTGTAAAATTCGCGGACACGCAGAAGGATAAGGACCAGAAGAGGCTGCAGCAGATGCAGGCGAACCTTTGGAACATCGCCGGGGTTAACATGACTCCCCATTACCTCACAACGGTAAGATGTGTGGCGAGCGTCATTGGATGTGCTATTTCTTGCTGTTTGATATTCATGTATATAAAAGAACTTCCTATATTTATCATGTTGAAAATGGCCGCAGCGTATGCGTAAGGGAAATTTTTATTATTTTCAAACATACTGCTTACAAAGTTGAAATTCTTTGTAAATATAATCATTAAATATATTTCATTTTATGAATTTTAAATATTTACATTTCGTAATTGAGTATATGCGAATAAGAGTGCATTTTAATTAAACGCGAATATAGCGATAAATTGTAACGGCATACTCCGCTTTTAATCGAATATTTTGCTTGAATAATTTTCAACAATTTATATTAGCACCATAAATACGTATAATATTACTCCGTTGGAGTGAGTTTCAGAATTTAATATTATTTCTCCAACATAATTAAACTAACGTATACTCTCTCGAAAAACAATTTCATACCTTTTACCCTAAAGATCCACGAGGCTTTCCAATTAAAAAGAATTCACCGCATCAACCGTCAATCTCTCTTTCTCTCCACAGAACGAAAGCGCGCCGGCGGCGATAGCACCGACGGCAACGTCACTGCAGCTCCTGCAACAATTGCAGGCGACGTCGGGCGCAGCAGCAGCGACGCCGGTCACAGCGAACCCGGCAGCGACCGCCTCGCCGAACGCGCTTACGAGCGTCCAGCATCAGCTGCTGCTGCAGCAACACCTCGGGCTAAGCGCAGTTGCGCCTACGGCGGCGACGCAACCTCCAGCGGTTCCCGCCGCCCCCGAGATCAGCCCGGCGAACCTTCAGAGCCTAGCTACCCTCGCATCCCTCGGCAACTCGGCCGGTGAGTATGGTCAGTGTCGCACAAGTGCTTTTTATTATTGTTTTTCTTATTATGGTTTGGCAATAGCGTGTACTCTTTTTATTTAACATTTTCTTTTGAGAACTTTCGAATTTGATGAGAAATAATTGAAATTACATTACAGATATGTATTTATTAAAGGTCTGTACGATCAGTATTGTTGAAAAGTTCATTCTTTAACTCACGTTTATCGTTTCAGCCTAATCTTCTTCGTGTTATCATCGTAAAAAATTTAATAAAGAGCCCATTTCTCTCATAACTCCTACGCCGTATTTATATTCAGCTGATTATCAAGCAGAAGAGAATGTGGAAGTACCTCTGGCGCAGGTGTATATGCGCGTAATAAGCCGCCCACTGGCACTTCTACTTCTCCTTTAATAAAAGCGACAATTAGTTACGAGGGAAAAAAACTATCTGCACGTAGATTGAAAATCGGGACGAGCCGGCGCGCAGCCGTTGTGCAGCCAATATTGGCCGTTTACAACCGCAATATCGACTCCTAGATAAATGTCTCGCTCAGCTCGCTGGCTCTGCCGATTTTGCCTTTTATTTAATTGGTTTTTATGATAACTGCAACTATGCTGAAAGAACGCTGACTGCTGCTCGCGCGATGTAACCTTAATCGCAGATAAGTTTTAAACGCAGAGCTTTTCTGTCGATGTGTTAAACGAATATTACCGTAGCGATTTGATGAAAATTTCCGGTTTAGATTTACGATTATCTGGCGCCTCTACAGTTCTATCGATTTTGTTTCTCTGTTATTTGTTAAGCATATAATTTTTTAAATATTGTTTTCGCACGTATACTTTCACAGTAGGTCAAATCTTCGTTCGTAATCAGCTGGTCATAATTTTTGTTTTTAATTTTAGCGAACGCCGGTGTGTCGCCGATAAGTATGCAGAACCTCGTCACTCTTGCCGCCATGACGGGTGGCACCAACAACCTTCAAGTGTCTCCAAACAGTAAGTGTAGCTAAAAATTGTGATCTTGCTGTGGTGGAAATCTTGTAATATATAATTTATGCAGAAAAACCTTTTAAGAAATACTGAAGTTTAATACAAGTAATTATTTCTTTTGCCTCCACTAACAAAATGTGTGACGCTAATGAGCAATTGTGCAGTAATTTGAAAGCATGTTCTATTTACCGCAGAGAATTTACTTACATTTAAAATATAATGGTATTCATAATCGCAACTAAAATACTTCAAGTACTTAATTTATCTGTTGTATGACTAATATTTTTAAACAGCATATTTTCTCTCGTAAGATTAATAATCCAAACAACGTATATAAATAGCTCAAGTGCGGCGTGATGAAAAAATTAACGTGTTAGATTCGCGTTAAATGAAAAAAAAAACAGAAAGAGGAGCGAGAGAGAGAGAGAGAGAGAAAGAGAGAGAGAGAAAAAAAGAGAGTCCTTTTCACCTTTAGTTTTTCCTCATTACGAAGTACACGTTAATACAGTGAAACAAATGTGTGTTCTAGCGCTAAGCGGATTGGCCAACTCGACAGCAGGTATGTCGCTATGTACGTGTCATTGCCTGGTATAGTATTAACCATTACTAAATTTAACATTTTCAAACTAGTATTACAAAAAAAAACATAGCAAGCTCGAATCAACCTTCACCTCCCTCGCAGTAATACTTTGCATCCCATCGCGAGATCATTAATCACCGCGGGTGGAAAACTTCAAATTCTTATTGGGTTTTTCGCTGGGTACTCGTTCATTTTTTTTTGCTCTACACACACCCCCCGGAACGTAAATAATAATGATGGATGATCGTCGTGTGCTGCACTCTACGAGTTACGCCGCTCGTATACTTTCCTAAAGTTAAAAATACCCCCGGGGAATCGCTTGAGAATTTAATGAGCCTGAGAACAGAGAAAGAGAGAGACGCGAACTCAGATAAACATTTTGAAAGACAGCAATTTAACCGAAAACTTTTGTTCTTTCTTCTATTGCCTGTCACGACACACGCACACACACGTGTAGCTGCCCTACTCGGAAAGACAGGAAGCACAGGTGAGATTGTCGTGTGTTTTAAACGACACGTCGCATCTTGTTGTCATTGTAGTTTTGCTGTAATAATTTTTTTCGTAAATATACACCTGTCCAGCTATTTCAATTCAACATCTTTTTTAGCTATCAACGTAATTTTATATAATGAGTACATGTAACATTTAGAAGCAGATATTGGTTTGGTAGTATATATACGTTTATTATGGTGAATGCGTCCAATGAGCCGTTTTCATGCTATGGATATACTTTCGAACGCCCGTTCTCATATTCTGCTTTTATTGGATTTTGACTGTCCAGTTAAATCATATGTACACTTTCATCTCCCTTGTTTATTTTTATTCGTCTCCTGCAGTGTGTACAAAGTTTAACCCTGCACTAATCGATATACATTATAACCATTTAACCGTCGTCATGATGGCGCTTGCACTTATTTCTCTCCTATAAATATATATATATATATATATAAATATTGATGGCTGTATAAATTTATTCATCTCAGCAGCTTGAACAACTCGTCGATGAGCATGCGATGTCGAGCGATCTATCTATACATTTTTTATTCTTTCATTTCAGCTTTTCCAGTATTGATTGTGTACATATTTTTGTGAAAGCGCTTATATAATATGATGGTTCCCTGCAGTTCAAATTATATTGTATACGTTACTAGTTAATCCTATGCATAAAAGATGATGCAAATGAGTCTATGTATAAATTTCTCTTTGAAAGGGTCTGCCGAGAGCTGTATAACGATTATTTAAAGCGCGGAAAATAATTTCGCGCTCTAAACAACGTTCTTTTTTTTTTGCTGGCTCGCTCGAAGCAGTATACGGTTATTACAGCGCTCATTAACATCCTCTTTTCTCTCATCCATTTTAAAAACTAATCCCCCCATTCAACCCGACTATCTCCATTATACCTCATATAACTGTGTACAAACGACTTTTAATCAGCGATGTAATACGCAAAAGTTTACAACTTACAAGTCACGCAATGGTATGGCGCATGCAATGTTGGCCGAGTATCACTTGTATCTTCAGATTATTGCATCGATATTTACATAAAATCGCAGTGGCAATTTGTATATTTTTCGAAAGCGCCTAATCTCATCGCAGCGCTGATTCGGAAAAGAACCGCAAAACTAAAGAAATTGCGATCGATGTTTCAGGGTCGACCGGTGGAAGCTTAAGTCCTGTCACGTCGCTGGCGCTTAACTCCTTGACGGGGGCGCCTCTGACCGGACTCCAGGAGTCGCTCAGCAACGCCTACTCGAGCTTGCAGCAGTACGCAGGTATGTCAACGAGCTTAATTTAATCAGAGCATTGAACCTTCCCAAATACGGGCAAAATCCGATAAATTAGTGATGTTAGGCTTGACAATTGATGAATAAATGTGCGACAGAAATTTTCTAACATTAAATCTGTATGCGATTCTTAAGCTCTCATTGGAAAGACTACAGTCACTGTGGAAAAGAAAGAATTGCACAGTAAGTAAAGCGCCTTGGAATGAGCTTACACAATAAGTAAAATTCTCGTAAAATTGTTGTACCTGTTTCATTTTCTTATATCTGTTGTTGCCAACAGGTTTTTGTTTGTTATCACTTTAAGGAATTGTCATACTATTTATTATTAGACTTGTTTATGCACTCTAAAAGTGTAATATATTGTCTCTTCGTTTGCGCTGTTGTAATATTTTCCATGATATTTTTCAATGTGTTATAGCAGTAGATTGCAATATTTTGTTATTTATATGTAACAATAAGCCTTTTGAGTACTTTATTATATCGATAAAAGGAAATTGTAAAAACGTTTTTTTAGTCCAAGAGAACTGTACGATATGCATAGAGTAAGTTTCTGCGACAATGAATACGCACTGTTATGTACAAATATTCAAATTATTCACGATAAACTTTCGAAAGAAGTCAAAATTGTGGTATTTTGTAGCTTGTTAATTTTAGCTGTTATACTATATTACTGTTTTTCTATATAACATTTGATGTATATGATATAAATTTTATATACAAGTTTAGTTTCTCTTTTGTCCGTAGAATGGTCTAAGTTCTAGCTTATGTGCGAATCTCTAAACGGTACATCTGTTTCTAGGGTTCCCTACGTTCGCAACAACGGCAGCAACGGCAGTGCAGGCCACGCCGACGTTTAACGATTTTCGATTATTATCGAAGCAAATCGAGGGTCCTGAGGGCTGCAACCTCTTCATTTACCACCTGCCGCACACCTACACGGACACGGATCTCATAGCCATGTTCATACCCTTTGGCAACGTTCTCTCGGCCAAGGTCTTCATCGACAAGGAGACGAAAAAGAGCAAGTGCTTCGGTGAGTTGATATTGCCGCCTACATTGTATCGGCTGTTAAGAAATTTCGAGGTATTTTCTAGTGTAGATGTACTGTCATTGCTATTTATAATAAATGATATTTTCGTATTTTAGGTTTCGTATCATACGACAAACCGTCGAGTGCACAAAAGGCTATTCAGATGATGCACGGCTTCCAGATTGGCACGAAACGACTGAAAGTCCAACTGAAGAAGTCAAAGGATGCCAAGCCTTACTAGCCCGATGTTGACGATTCCCCTATTAGTAGGTAGATACTAAAACCAGACAAACACAAAAAACAATAAAAACGGGCATTCTGCGCAACTTAAAAAACGAAGCTGGTGTTCAAGTCTTGCAGAAGCCTTGAACATGTTGTTTCGACGCACGAGTCTAGTCTTCAAGTATATGTTCAAGCGTGAAAATTTAATGCGGTCGCTCTTTGACCGATTCTAAAGTATTACTATATATCAGAGACAGTTTTATTTTATTTTTCATGGTCTTCAAGGCCAAAAAGTGCTCTCAATGCTAGTCATTTTTTTAGTATTCTCAGCGATGTCGACTAAAAGTCTCGAAATGCTGAGCTGTTTTCAGTTTCTTTCAACAGAACAGCCACAATACTGCCAATTATATATATATTTATATATACACATACTATTGTTATAAGCGTTACTGTGATATTTTCAGAATGCTCTATAATACTCGCGTATTCATTATGAAAAAACGATAAACTAATACAAGCCGGTATTTCTTTTTCGATCACATTATTTACGAGGCTATATTGCATTTACATATATCAAAAAATATTCATCTGTAATGCACGAAAGCGGAAAAGTATTTAATATTACGAATGTTAGAATGAAAACTATAGCTTAAACGCGAAAGTTCGTGCGACTATTGTTCCGAGGGCCGTTATTCGGGATTTCTTGTTTTTCGCCGCCACTGCCGCCGCCAACAACTGCCCGTCTGCCTGTTATTATTGGACAACGGAATAATCTCTATTTCATCCGTCTACACAATTCGCTTTATCGCTACTTTATTTTGTAGCCACGCGAATATTTTCCAACTCTGCCCTCACATCGGAACAAGATCCTTTCACACCGACACGCCAAGCCAAAATGTATATATATATATCTTTATCTCTCTTCATATGAATCTGCATACATGCGACTATCTACAGCGCGGCTGAGTTTTATCTCGAGTTCGTTTCTTTTTTTTCCCCCATTCTGGTCCGGCTTTTTTCTTTTCTCTCTTTTTTTGTCACTACCATTGTATTTCCCGGTAGCAATAACTTGATTCGTACACACTAATAAATCCGATTGCAGCAACGATCTAGAAAAATATAGCCCGCGAAGGCTATATCAATGTGTCCGCGCTCGCGACGCGGCCCCAACCGCCTGTCATTGACAGGTGGCTCGTGATCCGAGCCGTTTTTTATCTCTCTTGCGTCCACTATCGGCCACGACCCAGTGCGCGCACGTATGACGATCGATCTATTTCTTGCTCCTCGTCCCGCTCTCGCTTCCTCTCTCGCACCGTGTTTTGTTTTCGGCCAATTGAAACATCGCTGATTCCGATTAAATTGCCCGATCTATACTCTGTGCGTGCATCCCCGCGCGTTTTCATGGCGGCGACAAATTCGAAAATCATCAATCATGTTTTCTGTGTAAACCTTATCGGAATGCGTCAAAAACTGAACTAATTTTGTAGGCGAAAGGTGCGCTTCTTTTTTCTTTTTGTAGTTAACCACGTGAACTTTTTTTTGCAACTTAACGTATTTAATATTAACAAGGTATACGATGACGGTAGTTTCTGCAACTTTAAAACGCGTTGATTAAACAGATGTGGCTTTAATATATCGCGGAGGCTTTTGGTTTTTATATTTTTTAAGTACAATAACCGTACCTCACCCACAAAAGACTGATTTTTCTTTTTTTCAGTGTGATCTCTTTGTAGTCATCTTTTTTGTCAAATCGTTTAACACGTTATTTTTATATATACTAGCTGACTCGTTGGTCTCAAGTCCTATATAAAAAACGTATGGCATTGAAATAATTGCAAATGCCTAGCTGAGCAAACTAATTATTACTGTTTCACGCTTCTTTATATTTTGATATTGTCCTGTCGCAAATGATGGTTTGAAGTAGAACATTGATACTATATATTATACATATTATAAGCAATGTGTTACCTTGCGCCGACATGTTGCCTCAAAATGCTTTATTTGTCCAGTTCTTTGGAAGGCTGAATCATTAGATTTAAAAAAAAGTTCATATTTTATTAACTTCCAAAGAGCTCATTTGTTTTTTAACTTGATATTTACACAAAAATATGACCCATAAACACGTAAGACTATAAATGTCACTAGACTGTGTATTTGAAAGAAAAAACGCAAAACCGAAGATCCTCGTTAAAAGCCGCAAGAACTGTCCGCTTCAATATAATATCTTTCATTTTTCCTGGTTTAATTTTTCATAAGGATTTTACTTTATATGTTTATGAATAATATTGTATAATTATTATTCCGTGTGTATGTGTTTAGGCGTGTAATAGTCGTGTTTAACCGTATCTGAATTTAAACAGGATCCTATGACTTATTGTCTTTATTATTGAAAATCGAGAAAAAAGGAACATAATTGACTATCGTACCTGTCCATAGATGTTACGCTATACTACCATCCAAAATGATTGTTGTGCTTTGATATTTGCTTTGATATTTGCGTAATTCAAAATTACACGATTTTGACACAGCTAACATACGGTAATTATTTAAGTAAGCTTTTTAAATGTCCTCCTTTTTCAAATTGACGAGCCGTGAACAGACATGTATGTATAATGCTTGCGCAAGTTTATCGAGGATCTTCGTATGTATTTTATCCAGTGTGGTGGTGACTAACCTGTCCGTGTGTTTGTTTGTGTGCCAGCAGGTGGCCTGTGACGTTGTGACCGTTTACACTCTCGACCGGAGTCGCCGTGCCATGTCTGTCTCTCAATCGATCGGTCAGTCACGATCCGATCCTTAATCTCTTCACTCTTGGAATCCATAAACATCTCCTATTTCTATCTATCTATTCTGTCTATACTTTCTACCTTCTATATCATCACACTCTACTACTACTTTTCAACTCTTTCACACCATGTTCGAGGATATATATATACAAATACATGTGTATATATAATCATACGCTACATCCGCATCTCCCGCACACCGAGACGACGCACGATGAGCAAGCGGTGTCCCATCGCACGTGCACCTAAGCAAAAACTTCGTTCGTTCGTCGCCGTCGTCGTCGTTGCCGCTGCCTCCGCCGTCGCTGTCGTCGTCTACGTCGCTCGTCGTTGTTGTTGTTGCTCGAGACCATTGCGCCCTTACGTCAGACACCAACTAGAAAAGGAGCAGCTAAACAAACTGTTTGTGTGTGTGCGCGAGAATTTGCGTCAAATAGCTCGACCATGTATACCTTTCTTCAACTCATTTTTCAGTCTTTTCACATTCCCGATATCCTACCCCTATCCACTTCTCAGAACTATATTCGCCTTCGATGCTCTCCATTGCAACGCACTTAGGCATCTTGTCCAAGTAACCGCATCGCCGAGAAGTAAAATTATGCGGGAAAAATTCTACGAGGAATATATAGACATGTATATCAAGGCGCATCTAAGTATATGCAAGGGGGCTGACATCAAGAAAAGATAGTCGTTGCCGATGATTCTTTTACTTTCAAGACAAGGAGGCGCCAGAATAAACGGAAAAATACAGATACGCGAGCGTTACACTTTTATATAACTCTGTACATATAATAAATATATATGTATATGTTTGTACGTGCGTATGTATAATGGCGTGAGATTGTCTTGCTAGTGCAGCTATAAATATATACAGAGGTTAATATCACGCGACGGCCGAGGAGACTGTGAAGACAATTTAAAGCATTGACTGTTGGCAAAGGTATTTTTTATCGAAAGATATTTCGCCGTCGATAGTGTGGTATTGCTCAAGTGTGTGAGTTATTAACGTATTGCATCGCCTTTTGAACAGACACCGCACGCGCAGCACACTCTTGATGATCATTGAACCCTCCCCATCCGTAACGCGGTGACCAATATCTTCGAGAAATCTGTTGTATGCGGCAAATAAAATGCGACAGATTAACGCAGATATATAGATTAAAAGAAAATAAAAAACATTTAAAAAATAATACAAAGACGAAAAAACCAAATATCCGCCGAACGATTTTGGACACGCTCCGATGGTGCGAGGAAACTTTTTTAAAAAGACTTTGTAATAAGATTGTATAAAATAATGTGAAACCTATAAAAAGGAGTATAACAAGATTGCGCGCAAGTGTTTATATATATATATGTATACATACATATATATACATATAAAAGAGAAAAAAATGTGATTGGGGACATATGTACAATGCAGTTTTATCGAGCGTGTGACGTTCATTCATTTTCTCTCTATTTTGCATCCCCA
This sequence comes from Muscidifurax raptorellus, assembly GCA_020010945.3. NCBI lineage: Eukaryota > Metazoa > Arthropoda > Insecta > Hymenoptera > Pteromalidae > Muscidifurax > Muscidifurax raptorellus. The sequence continues at coordinate 33,183,378 of CM052078.1, read as the reverse complement.
AGAACGGTATTTGCTAATCATGTAACGGTCACGAGAAGAAACAAGTATACAAAAGAATTGTATAATGCAAGCGCATTCTTAATTTGGTTAATCACTATAAACTGCTGCTCCGCTAAATCAACAAAGATATAATTTTTACGAATTTGTACGACTGCTTCTGCAGTTTCGATCAGTAGAATTTTAATCATACTTATGCGGATTCCTTCTCTTAGACAAATATATTTTATTTATTTTTGCGTTATTTTCGCCTGCGATATCAGCCGCGTCGTTTACGAATATGTAAGGCAGAGAGAGAAAAAGGGAGAAATCCGAGCAGTTACCACAGATATTGTATCGGAAAATCTGGAAGTCTATGAAGATGACGGGAAAGTCTCCCAAATTTCGGGCATTCGTTGTAACAGTTTAATTTACGACCATAATGAAATCAACCAATCTTCTTTAAACTCAGTCCTACTGAAGTTTTCATTACCTCATTTATAATTTCCTCGTTAATACATACATACATTGTGCAGTTCGCTAATTTTTTTTCAACGTAATTTTCTATGAAAAGTTTTTTGGCTTTTCCTAATTTGTCGTATCTTAATGTTCAATAGTAAACTAAAACCAAATGACCGCATATATGTATACGTTTTTTTAAACAAGAGAAAAGTTATAAGTGTGTATACATGTTTATTACGTCACTAAACGTTATTACATTTTTCCTGTACTTAAATTTGGCACTGTTTACTACTGTGAAACGTACATTCATTATTCCATGTAAATTATTTAAAGAAATGGCAAATTTTTATTGAACTTAATAGTTAATTTGTACTGTACAAGCATATTTCAAGAGAAATACCAAAGACGTGTCTTAATTAATCGATGTACTTATTCCAGGAACAACTTCAAAACATTTTTAAAGGAATCTTACATAAACACTATTTCAAGTTTAAAATAAATAATAAAAGTGAAGAAAAATTAGCTCACAGTTCTTAGCCTAGTCAGAAAAAGCTACTTTATTCACAATTTGTATGCCGTATTATATGTTTTTTCGTCGTCATTATTTTTGAATTAACAGTTGTAACCCTTTTTTGTAAGACCATTTACCTTATAACTTCTCTCTCTCTTAATTGTAATCGCAAATACGCACGTCTTTATCAAACAGTTATTTTGTGACTCACACTTCGCCACTTTAAAATCTTGATTTTTGAAAATCGTGGTAACCAAAAACATTGTTATTATACCGTCGACTGTGCGAGTGTTACTTTACTGTTACTATTGTTATTAGTCAGTATGATTATTATTATTACTATTATTATATTGTTATACTTGCTTTGCTAGGAATTTCGACTATAGTTATTGCGATTCCTCGGTTTTCTGTACTATACTTTAATTGCCGTCGCTCAGGAAAAAATGCTTTTGTTTCGACACTTATCAATTTTATTTCTTCCTTTGATTGGAAAAAATTTTTTTATATATTAGGCCAGTAAAGCTTTCTGAGCAGCGAGTAAATGGTAAGGCGATAAAGTTAAAAATCAGGCCAATGAGTGAAAACAGTCGCAAATGTTATTACTAGCTAAAAGCAAATTACAAAGTATGTACTTATTATGTCGAATATTCTTGGGTGTACCAAGAAAGTCATAGCTATACGTATAGCAGAATTAAGATTTCGTGATGAAACGTTGAATACGTCTTTATGTACATTTTACCAAAGTAAAGTACGATAATGTTTAGCGGTTGTTCAGTTACACCGTAATAGCTGTTTGCTTAATTTGATTTATTTATAATTACTTAAAAAAGGAACAGCGATAAATTGTTGCTTCGCAAAAAATCTTGTGTAAGTGTTAAATGAAAGTCAAAGAAGCGAAATTTCGAAAAGTTGCATATGGTGCACTCATTATGACAATTCCATGTTTATAAAACGACGATTTATATTCTTGGCAAATATTACGTAATCAAGATTTTTTGGCGATGCCACATTTTTTTCGTACTTACCGTATGTACGATCTCCATCTTAGTTCGTATTAAATTCTGTTAGGTCAGTCACTTACTGTTGCGACTATTAAAATATTTTTTTTTGTTCTTTGACTACTAGTAGATTACATACGTTAATTACAATTATTGTTAGTCTCCTTAACTATTAGTTTATACTTCAGTCACAATTACTTAAAATTAGTTGTGTGAAATCTGGTCTCACCGTAGTCGTCGCTATTAAGCTAAAATTGTCCATATTTTGATTTCTTTCATGCTTAATCAAGTGCTTAATTTTATTTGTTTTTTTTTCTTATTTTAATTCGACGCTTCGGTGCTATCGCGACACGTTGTGACTTGTCAATTCCCATATTTTGGTCAATTAGGCTTATAAATTAAAGATAAAAACATTTAAACTTCTAATAAAGACATGAAATAGACATTGTCTTATATATTTGATTATTTTATTGTAGAAGTAGCCTAAAAATAGAATGATTGACTAAAAATTATTTCTTGACAAGTTGCACGGCTCGTCTATGTGTAATGACCGATTAATGGTACTTTAGTAAGATGATTGCAACTTTTCGATATTTAAAGTTATGTAAACTGCAGTCTGTAAATTGATTCCCCGGCAACGATAACGTGTACATACACGCGTGTATATGTCTATTATCTGTGTATGCAAAATTCACAGCGAATTTTTTCTTTGAACAGAAAAGAAATAACGTTGCGATAGCTATTTTTGTAAAATAATACTTACATGAACGATATGCCCGTGTCATATCCTGCGCTATGTCTTTGGGCACTATATTTGTACGTATACATGTGTCTACATTATCATAAAAGCACGAAAGGAAAATGCTTTTTTTTGTTGCGTTTAATCGTAAGCCGGGAAATATTTGTTCTTTTTTCTTTTCTTTTTGTTCCAAGAACGATAAACGACTTGACATGTCAATAACAATATATATATATTTTTTGTTTAACATGTATAAAAAAAAATTCTGCTATACTTGTGATTATTCCTCCCTCGCTGTTCCTTTCCTATTATCCAAGCTTTCTTCGTACAAATTATTAAATTGTAATTGAGTGCATTATCGACTCAATTGTATACTTTATACCAATTAAAAACATCATTCATGTCTAATATATAAAATAATCACGAACTTTTTGACGAGGGGATATCACGTTAACAGTAATTTCTTTTTACACGAAACACGTTTTTATGTGTGTGGTACAAAGAACTAAATATACGCGATTGCAAATGATTACAGAACATTATTAAATTACGATGAATGCTGGCCGAGTTGTCTATAGATGTATTGACGAGCATTAGCAAATAGAGGGATAGATGAGGAAAAAAATGAGAAACAAAGAGTTTGGCAATATGCTTCCCTCACACGATCGAAGACGCATTTTTTTAAGAGACTAGATTTGAAGACTATCGAAGCTTCAATTTAAAAACTCATTAAAACTGCGTTTTTCTATATCGAGTCGATACTTGTGTAATTATAGTTTGAAGAAAAATTTAAGGTACAGGGAAACGTTTTGTCAAACTAAATTAAAGCGGCATATAGTTGCACGGATTCCTTTTTGTTTGAGTGTTTGATAGTAAAATTACAGTGAATTATAATTAAGTGATCTATAACGAAGGAAAGTCGCAAATTTAAAAGTAAAATATGATCTGGTTAGCACATCAGGCCAATGATCAAATCTCAATAAAAGCGAACTTTTGCAAAACTTGATAGTTAATTAGCTCAATTGTTTAGGAAAGACATTGGCAAAATCATAAATGAAAAAGTATTGAATCAGAATATTGTTTATTCGCGAGCTTTCTTTCAAAGAATCATCACAGTGACTTGGTAACTAGTAAACGATTTCTAGCATATTGTAAACTTTATCACGACTAGGAGTTATGGTGTCTAAATAGTAACAATTTTAGATTTTATACATATAAAATATGAAGTGTACAAGTTTAGAATTGTGTGATTTAAAAAAAAAGAAAGATGTGGCTGAATGCATTGCGCTGTAGTTAGTTTGACAAGTTAATAAATCGTATTCGACAAGTTAATGAATCGTATAATCGTATAATAAAGCGTATTTTGGAAGTAAGTGACTGTCTTTCCATCTTATTATAAAATTTTTCCGTTTCTCCCTTTACGTATATTTTTGAAATCGCAGTAATCTGCATTATCAACCGACGGTATTTTGTAATGCATTTGAACGCAGGTAAATGAATGTGATCTCTCTATTTTCAATCTCTGGACACCAAAAGCATTGAGTTTGTTACATTTAAAATGATGTTTATTAAATGATTTCTTGAGAAGCAAAATAATAACTGTATAAAAACTTTAAAATCAAAAACAGGATGATGAATTATCAAGTGCAGTATATACTTATCTTTTAAATAATTTATTTGACGATTTCGCATTAAATACATGGCCTATGCATTCAAGAAAAATACTTGCATCAAGCACAAGTAAAAACCATACCAAGAAACAGGTAACCAAATAAAATTGGGATAATTACGGTCATAGAACTTAGCTATAACAAAGTATATAACATCATTTTTACATCCCAATTTTAATGAACATTGCATTGGCATCGAGACATGATACTTCATCATGGAGATCAGGTTCCACTTTCATACTGTAAACGAGATTAGATAAAAATGCATGACTTTGGGATACAAAGTTGTTGGAGTCAGTTTGTAAAGAGAAATGCAGAGACACTTCTTGAAGTGGATTTTTGAGGTAAATGTTTCTTTTGCACTGTTTTTGATGCTACCTTCGTCTTTCTCCCTTTTGAGTTTTGCGCTTCTCCTTTTTCTCTTCTTTCAATAATTTCTGCTTCTCCCTGATAAGTTAAATGTATCCCAAGTTAAAATATAGCCAATTGAATCCGATAACTAAACTTTTATAACAAAGAGAGCTCTATACTAACCGATCTTCTTTGTCTTTTTCCTTCTTCTTTGCACTCTCCTGCTTTGCCCTCTCTCGTCTCTCCCTCTCAGCCTGAATAATAGTAGATACATTGGTATTCTTCTCGAGACCAGAGTCACAGCCACCTCTGTCACCGCCTTCCTCGTCCTCCTCATCCTTGCTCTCCTCATGGTCGGACATCTGACTGTACTGTGCTAATATGGCCTCTTTGATTCTCTTCTCCTCCTCAGTGTGATTACTCTTGTGTGAAGTCGTTGGTAGGCTCTGTGACTCCAGCATGCGAACCAACCGTACGTCCACATCCTCTTTTGGAGTATCGTCAACTGGTGCCTCATCGGCCTGACCCCACTTGATCCAGGCCTCAAGAATCTCTGTCACATGCTTTCCAATGCCATCTTCCTGAAATTCAATTTATCATCACGATCCTGCTGTCCATTCAAAAGATTTGCATAATCTACGGAATTCACGTTCTTCTGATCATGGCCAAACCCTTTGTCCGCGAGAGAATCTGTCAAAATGCTGAATGAGAAACTAAAGCTCCGGGTTCGCGACGAACCTTCCGCACAAAAGTAAGTACCATATTCCTACGAAAAATGAAGAATGACGAAAAAAAAAGCAATAGAGAAAAGAAGGACTGAGAGTTGTGTGAAGCGCGCGGTGTATACATTCTAACCTCACAATCCTAACGGTCCCTCACCGTTATGCCGGCGAGAATGCCCTCGAGCGCCTCGGTCTTCTCGTCCTCGGTCTCGTCGCCCTCGAGGATGCCCCTGATGTAGCTGCCGAAGACGCCCTCGTCAGTCTTTAATTCCTGGAGCTTGCTGCTCAGCCAGGAATCGAAGTTTGCCGTGTCGACCGCCATTGTCGCTTTGTCGCGCGCACACCGCCAGCCTATACTTATAGAGTCTCCTAGAGTAAATATGCGCGACGATGGATTTGCTGCCTGCTGCGGACGATGCCAACACTCTACTACTTATAACTGACACTAACTGTCCCGCGCGAGAGAGCAGCCGACTTTATCGTAGGAGTCTGTCTCTGCAGATCGTCCGCGAGGCATCGCACATCACAAGTCTACTACTTACTGTTGCACGCTGTTGGAGAGGTAATTTTGAACGGGCTAAATATAGATTTTTTTTCAGCTGACGAGCTCTTACTTCGGCGCGGCGATAAGAGTATATCTATATTGAAATGCGAGTTTCACGCGCTTTTCGTGTGATGCTATACTTATGTGTATGAGTATAGTCGAGTTAACTTAGAGGGAAGGAGTTTCGTCAAGAGCAAGTGTACACGCATTTTTTCTCAATATGTATAATATTTATTATTATATGTACACACAAGATTCGGTCGAGGCCGATTAATCTTGGTTTTACATTAATAATGAAAGACAAACGCAGCAAGGTAGAAACAAACGGACAAATGATACAAAAGGTGATGATGCTTTTTAGTTGGGATTTAATATTAATTATAATTTTCACATGTCGTTATTCTTGTAAATTTTATATACTTCAATTATTTACTTGCGCACACCTTTTATTTCTTCTTCTTCTTCTTCTTCTTCTTCTTATTCATCCTCTCTACATTAATGCACGAATTGCATTCATGCACTCGCTCGTGTCAAGTCTTTTTTTGCATATCGCATCTCGCGTTTTTTGCCGCCTCCTTTTCTCATTCGGATTATACGTTCGATCGTATATAGTGTATGCGATCATTAGGCTCGATTAACATTATGCGCAACAGTTCTCTAAGTTACAAACCATTAATCTATTTCGAGGCTGTTCTCATACTATATTATAATGTCAGGCAGATATCGTCTCGACTCCGCGCTCGCGCGAAACCAGCTTTTATCAAGGGGATTAATTATAGCTATATTTGTGGTTGTTGTGTTTTTTCTTTTATTTTACGAATCACAAAATGCACTTTCATAATAATTTGCTCGCACAAACGCATTCTCACGCTTATTCTATACTTATATATTAGATGTTGTTCCATACGAGTCTCTGCTCGTCGATCCCGTCGTTCAATTTTTTTCCATTTTTCGTTATATACGTTAGCATTTGTATATATATAATGTACTCATTGTATAATTAGTACATGGAGCCCACGTGGGAAAAAATCTTGCCATTCGCTAAAACGTTTTCGTGACCTCCTCGACCAACGATGCCTTACTGGATCATTAATCTATATATGTATGTATGTATGCTTATAGCGCACGTTACTTTCAAAGCTTCAAATCAATTTTTGCCGTGTGTGTGTCTGTCTGTCTGAGTATTGTTTTATACAGATATACGAATCTAAATTCACACTCTGCTGAAAAAACATGCCTTGATTGTCCTATGGAGCTACTTTTACGATTTCCAATCGAATCACGACTATTTACGAAATTATAAACTAAACAGTTTATTCGTAAGTAGGAAGAAAACCAATCTAATTGGACGTACTCTACGCCTAGCATTGACAGTTTCAAAGATGTAGATAATAAAGAGCCGTTGGCAACAAACTGGAGCTTATCAGATTACGCGCAAACAAAAAATTTTGATTGTACTCGAAATCAGTTTCTCAACCAAGAGCAAGATATGAAAATAATTATCAAATCATTATAATTTTTGCGTGTTCATTATTCAAAAATTTCCAGCTTGCTTGTTACAAAGAGATATACACTGATGAAAAACACTTATGCCTTGTGATTTCAATTATTATTACATAGCGAATTATATATTATACAGCGAATTGCACAAATTGTAAAAAATGCCCTCTCGCCGAGCAGCTTATAATTGCGCTAAATCCGTTAACAAATAAAGACAAAGAGAACGTGTTTTCTATACAACTTTTATTCGCATTTATCACTATTCTATTGCTTCCGTATATCTTTTGGATTCATGCAGTTGTACAATTAACATTAACAATTTTCAAATTTGTCAATCTTTTGAACAAGCAATGCTAATTTCTCATTTGATATTGCACTCATTTCTATGAACAATTGAGGTTTTTTATAAGCACGACGAAATATTTTACTTTGATAATGCACATGTACAAAACTTGGTCAACTTGAGTTAAATTACTCTTTTTCACAATATTTTCAACAAGCTTGAAGCTTTTAAAATCGACAAACAATTTACACTATTTATTCGAAGCGTCATTTTCACACGAACGTCTCCTATGGAATTTTAAATCGGTATACATGAAAACAGCAAAAAAATAATATCCGATAAATTACCAAACTTACTTTATACTATATAATACACTCTTGATTTTTTTAATTACGTACAATGTACATCTACTCATTAGTATTTGAAACCCAGAATCACTCACATTATTTAGTTTTACAGTCGATTAAATTGATACATTTGACTACTATCGCTCGTAAAAATGTGATTTCGCATGCAAACAGCAAACTACAATGCACGTTTGATTGGTACATGTCATTGGTTTGGTTGCCATCTCGCAGGATATCTCAGCGGCAGTGAAAAAATAATGCTTTAATGGTAGGCTTCACAGAGTATTGTTCAATCATCTATTACAACGTGAAACGATGCAATAGATTAATTAAAAACTTTCTCCTATATTTTTCAAAAAGATCGAGTCGTTTTTTATACTTTTGTCATGATAAAATGATGAGCAAATGAATTTTTCTACATCTTTATTCATTAAAATGGGGTTGACAAATGATAATTTTTTTATATGTAACATCTTTCAGTCTTGTCACACGTGGTCTGCATAGGAGTGTGTTACTGTTTTTTCTTCTACATTTTGATATTGGTAATTATTTACACATCAATGTTCAAAAAAGAGAGCCTCCAAGATGTAAACGCATAAATACACATGTATTTTTATATTTGTTATATGGAAGTTATTTAGGATTTTCCCTTCGTTGTCAATTTTTTCCATTAACGCGAGCACAGCATTTACGATACATAAACATCCAATGGTTTATTGCCAAACTTCTCAAGTCTTTGGCTCAAGAAATAATTAAAATCACAAAAATGTATAGTTTAGATGAATTAAATGTCTATGCTTTTAATTTGGACAAGTATTTAAAATTTTACATTTACGTTAACGTTTTGCGTACAGTATTTTCGTATAAAAAAAATCTCGGTACATATTTTAAAATGCATGCATGCAGCGCAAGCGTTGAGACGGGTTACATTATTAGCGATAAAAGTATATACACGCAAACAACATTTTTGTTTTTTTTTTTTGGATTTTTTTGTTTTTTTGTTTATACGAGACAAAGAGGAAGGAGGCGATAGTAAGTCTAAAATTATGTTTAACGTTACAATTGAAAATAAAAAGACTGTAATGATAATTATATTGGAGCGTAAAGCTTCTGCGAGCTACTAAAAATCTATAAATTGTGTGACATGATGCGCAACAAGCTTTGACGCGTGTACCCTGGATCGATTACACTGTACAATCGAGTTTACTTGTGCTAATCGTTATATTCATTCGATATAGCATCATCGATCTATAGTCATTTAAAACATGAAGTCTAATTATTACAGTCGTAGTGCTGGCAGTAGCCATGCTCAAAAGCATAACAAAATAATATTTATATATTTATATATATACGTAATAATTATACATACTCATAATTATAATAATAATCATCAATAATGATAATAATATCTAAAAGTAATATTAATGAAACTATCATTAATTAGACGATACTATATTCTCAATTATCAGAGATCCAAGTAAGACAGTGGTAGTTTAATATCACAATAAGACTACTCAGGCCTCGTGAAAAACGGGGTCACGCCGATTAAGAAGGATAATCTGCGTAATCTTTTTTTTACGACGTATATTGGTTTTCGAAGCCATCGAAGAAAAGACTGATGCTTTTATTATTTTCACTATAAACGCGTAAACCCTCTGTTTTCTTCTTTCGTTTTCATTCTGGTTTATCGATTCTCTTATCGCTCGCTTTCTTCGTCAAGCGAGCGACGATACACATATTGTGTCGATCTCTTTCATGAAGCTAGTGTTTTCGAATACGTTGATCGATCACAATAACTTACATTTATAAAATTACACAACGAACTTGGCTATAAATTGTGAAAACGAAAGACAATTTTCATTTTACGATTATCGTAACACTCCAGTCAAAGTGAATTAGTCTAGCTACGAGTTTTACAATTTTATGTCATATATCGACCATTATTTTTCGTTGGGCCATGGCTATAAATGTTTCGATGAGACGATATCATCAAGCCAGCCATTTCTTGCTAATGTCCTCCCTTGCTAGGAATCTCGTTATGTTTTCCCTCTCACGCTCATTTGCTTCCTTTGAACGACTATGCTTTATTGAGTATTATATCACGTGTTTTTTCTCTCAATTTGGCCGATTCAAAAATTATTGTCGGTACAAAGTTACACAGAAGAATTCATATTTTTCGTGCCGTTTACATATTATTTTACTTCGTTTTTCTCCGCGATGATAAAAAGTGTTTTTTTGCAGTGGTTGACGACCTATAACCTTGCGCGTTATATTTCGTTTTAAAAAGTGATCATTACGGTTAATCTTATAAGCCTTGTTTTCTTTTTTTATAGCGTTACAAATCAGAGTATGTCAAGTTAGTTGGCCCTTTAGAACAGTCTTCTGAAACACGCTCGCAATTCCGGCTCCCACCCAGATTCTATGCCGTTGACGCGTTCTTCTCTTCGAAATTAACGGAAAACAAAACGCAACGATAACAAACATACCGGTTTCTCGAAACAAGCATTGTCCGAAGAATTCCCCAGCTGGCGCAAAGGCCAATAGAGCGCGGCAGCTCCCCGGAAAGAAAAAGCGTAACATGACGACGACGCGCGTCATTTAGAAATGGCTAGCTCGCACCCGGCTTCAAGACAAGATGTGCGGTAGAAACGTGCCCGAATCGTCGAGGCTGGGGTCCAGACTGGTGACGATGTCGCCAGTGGAGGCATGCCTCGAGCTGGCAGGCTGGGCTCCGGCGGTGAGGGCATGGCTGCTTGCGCTTCCATTGAGCTTGCTCTTGACGACGAGGCCTGAGCTGTCCGGTGCGTCCATCGCCGTGATCTTCGAGACGCACTTGCGGCCCCGATACAGTCGATACAGGGCGTACTGTTGCTGTGGATCCTCCATAGTTTCGGCGCGTCGACGCGCGGCTGTCGTTGAGGCGACACTCTGCACGACGCCGACGCTTGCAGAGATGCTCGTGGTGCCGCAGGACACTGCAGTCTGGCCATGCACCGGCTGGTTGGACTCGGTGACGCCGCCACTGCTTGTCAGGGCTGTACTGCCGGTGATCGAGGAGGCCATCGTCGACGAGGACGACGAGAGGTGTGACGAGTATGAGGAGGTCAGCCACTCGTGGCGCATCGCCTCCTCGGGGGTCATTCGCTTCTTCGAGTCCCATCTGAAATTGAAAGCGTGTTATTAGATTCTCTATTCTATTTTGACGATATAAATTGACTGCAGAAGAGGTGTAATTAATCGACTGACTGTGCTTCGTTATCCGCTAAGTGCTGTGCAACGCGTGTTTACCAATCGTTCTAACGAGGCTAATTATCGTAATTGAATTTGCTCTATTGCATCGACAGAAACGCGAACCAACAAACAGATACCAATCACATCATTAATCTACTATTCCCTTCATCTCACGAACGCGATCTACGCTAACGTATACATATATACTTGTTAATACTCACTCGAGGCACCGACTGACGAAATCGACGAAAAGTGGGTCCCGACACCTCAGTGCCATCATGACGTTCTTGCTTCCAGGCCTTCTCTTTTTGCCCTTACTGTTGGTCACGCAACGAGGGGTTCCTTTGGAATCTGCAAACGAGTTCACGCGTTAATCATCCGGGAGATTTTCTTCCCCGAAAAATCAATACAATAAAACAAAAGCAAGAATCAATGCATGGACAAGCGAGGCATACCGAAGAAGAGCCTGCGACGGGATGCGTGATTGATGAGCTGGTCTGGAGGCCTGCCGAGTACTTCCATGATGCAGGCGAGCTGCTCGACCTCGTTCTCGCCGGGGAAGAGCGGGTAGCCGGTGTAGAGCTCGGCGAGGATGCAACCGAGAGACCACATGTCGATGGGCGTGCCGTAGGGCAGTCCGAGGATGACCTCGGGGCTGCGATAGAACCTCGACTGGATGTACGTGTAGACGCGCTGGTGGCTGTAGCACGACGAGCCGAAGTCTATCACCTTGATCGAGCTGCTGCCGCGCTGCTTCAGCAATACGTTTTCCTGCGAGGGTTAAAATTGATGATTTAGCACGGCGTGCGTCGAATGCGCGCACAGAGCTATAATATATACTTACGGGCTTCAGATCGCAGTGAATGATGTTCTCTCGGTGGAGCAGCCTGAGACAATTGACCAGCGAGTTGGCGAACCTTCGGATGAGACTTAAACTAAAGCCTTGGTAATTGTTCTTCTTTATGAGCTCGTACAAGTTCAAGCTGCAACGAATACACGCCAATGGATGGATGAGTAATCTCGTTTGACTGATTAGCGCGTATCAAGGTAAATGTGGAGAAAGAGCGGCCTTACCTCATCAGCTCGAAACTAATGCACAGGTGATTCCTGAAGTAGAAGTACTCCAGCATGTGTATCACATTATGGGACGAGTTGGCCTGCAGGTCCTTTTTCCTGAGATGATCCAAAATCTTGACTTCGATGAGGGCCTGATGATGGAATCTCTTCTTGTTTCTGTTATTCCAATAACAATGTATTAATGAGCATTCATTGGAACCAAAGAATTATGCATAAATCTGTAGATCGACGTTTACGATACCGACCTTATGATCTTGATAGCGATATGCTGACCGGTCTTGTGATCTAGCGCCCTGATCACTTGACCAAAGCTGCCCTTTCCGATAACCTCCAGGATTTCATATCTAGATGGCAAAAAAGAACATAATATTAAGATTCGACAATTTTCGATGACGAATGAAAACGCGACATAAAAAGCTTGCGCAACTGGAATTATCTTTACTGCCGCGGTGCAGACATTACTTCATGGAAATAATGATTTAAAGTGACTCAAAGATTGCATAAACAATACTTTGAACCATTGCATCACGTCGCGGCAACTGATTCTAATCGTCGGTGCGTCTTTTCCAAATGCTAACCAGCCTAAGCATTGAAAGCGCGCGAAATTCAAAATAAAAGCTCACCTGTATGAGATATGATCGTGGAGGACCTTGTTGTAGCTACCGTTATCGTCGTCGTAGCCTCCGTTCTGGAAGGCGCCTTCCTCCCCGTGAATTTTACATGCCGACAGTCCTAGGTACCAGATCTCCGAGTATTTTTCGATCTCGGCTCGCTCGAATTCCGTGAGCTTCGAGCCGTAGTACTTGGTCGCCTGTTCCGGAGTCATTGGTAATCGTAGACCTGCGGCGAATTTGTTACGTTTTAATTGACAACTCGAAATCAGGTCAACTGCGTGACCAGCAAGAAGAATCTCTCGTTATCTTACCATATCCGTCGGTGTGCGAGTTGGTGTTGAAAGGGTCGTGTATCGGCAGGTGGATGTTATTCGCATTCGTGTTGTTGGCGTTATTGTTGTCGGATCGATCCACCCGCGACGATGATTTCGAGTTCCCGAGGGACGGCAGCAGTACCTGGAGCAGAAAAAATAATAACGATTCCGTTAGTCCAATCGATCAGGCTATATACCACCATCATTCCGAGTATATTAACATAAGAAGAAACAGCTAATGAGAGAGAGAGAGAGAAGTCCTTACATAACGCAAAACAAACCGCAAGCTCTCACCGCAGACGTAAATATTTAAAACTCAGCAGCAGTAGCGGTTCAAGTTCGCATATAGCTGGCGTTTTGTTCGCGGAAGCCTCGTCTATACGCACGTCTCGACAGCTTCGCGGAAAGGACGATTCGCTTTCCCTTCGCGTGTCCCCTCGGCATTACGAATTCAAAGCTTCACGCAGACACACACACATACACGAGAGCTTTTTTCCCTACTGGATTATTTATCGAACGCGCGCGCGCGGGTCCGTTTGAAAAAGTCATACGGACATTGCTTCGAATCAATGATGCAGTGGGTATATCGGTCCGTTTGATTCACTCTTGATATATAGCGCACACACACACAGTTTTTATGTAGAGAATATATTATGCATTAAGGCACTATACGCTATCCCGTATATTGACACAGAGGCAGAATTCCGTGTCGCTTTTTAATTCGCGTGATACGACGACCGGAGCTTTTTATTTTATCAACCCGCACACGGGGGACTTTTAAACGCTCCTCCTCGCGATTATACGGAGCTTCTAGGTATACAGAGTCGTTTCGCTTTTACATTATGCGCGGGGAGCCGTTTATATATATATACGAATTTAACCGCGCGTTTCGAATGGATTTCTCAGCGGTCGTTGACCCGCGGCCAGACGTTTACCATATATTCACGGCTATAAAAGCCGGGATTATGTAGGTAAAAAGTTTACACACGGCGCACTTCGTCCCGACGTAGATTAATCGAAATTATATATAGGTGCACGATTACATCGTCAGGCCCTACATATACTATATATTCCATTGATATACTTCCGCACGAAAGATTAACAGGGAGGGAGAGCCGTTGACCCCGTGAAATAACTCGTTCTATCGCGGGCGTGTGTGTTTACACTCCGCGTAAATAAATCTGCTCGCGCGGGAGCGGAAGATTCTAAAAAAAGGGGGAACGAGTGGTAAACCGTGTCGGTCGGTAAAAGTCCATTCTCGCGAGCGCGATTTTTCTTCGTTTCCTCGTGTACACACACACACACACACACACATATGCATACATGCACTCTATGCGGAGGAAGCTGCCCCGTAACCTCGACCCGGTTTCGGTGCTCGTGTGTGTAAGGTACGTATAGAGAGAGGTGTGGTGTGTGTTTTTTTTGTTTGTTTACTGCGGAGTTGATATTATAATGCGCGGGTTGAGAATCGAGTGTCGCATCCTCACTTTCGCTCGAGTGATTCCAGGCATGATATCCATCTCTCATGGGCTTCATCAAAGCGAGTCGTTAATTTTCTTTTTCTTGTGTGGTACTTTTATTACGGTTCAATTCGAGATCATTGTCAGGCGTTTTTTTCCTCTTCATAACTGTAATTACTCGCGACGGGAAAAATGTGCAACGGAGGAGGGTCACATTTATATATATGTCCGACGAACGGCTCGAGGGTCACGCATGAAATGTGCATCGGATGAGTATCTGACTATATATATGTGTAGGTATGCGCAGCTATATGTGCGCGCATTCCCGCACGTAAGAGCAGGCGAATTCCGAATTTCTTATGGCGCAGCCGGCCTGATTATCATAGAATCGATCGACGCTGGGAATACAATGGCGCTGGCCGTAATTATGGATCTTGATAATTCAATTTCGCATCGGAGTGACTAATACCGTCGTATATGAGCGCGATAATTACATATGCACGTAAACCGTGCGTATGTGGTCTTGTTTTCGCAACTAAGAGCCAACAGCTATATATACAAACACAAGAGGCAAGTGCAGTCTATATAATATGACGTGATGTACGTGTCGGTATATATAAGCACGGATATAGCATTTTCGCGCAGTTCGCCATGCACTGCGCTCTGCAATTATACGCGCGGCGCATTCTCCGGTGTCCTTGCATGTGCTCTCGCGCGCGCTCTCCACAACAAGTACACACGCAAACATATATACAGCCGCTGCTCTCTCTCGCGCGCGCGCAAGAAAGGATCGTCGAATAACGTCAGAGTGCCATTGTCTTGTACCCCCGATTGCGCACTCCCGGCCGCCGAATCAATTGCATTCTGTTTGTACGATATATATCTGCGCGGCTATAATGATATTTCGAGCGCCTGTATGTGTGTGTGAATATGTGGCCTGGAAATGTGGGAGTGTATACGCGTTGGACTGATTTTTCATCTTCGCGGTGTGCGTATACCTATATACGTCTGTGATAACGCGTGCAACTATATATACGTATCGGATTACGTCAAGCTATATATGTACTTTTGGGAATTAGGGTCGCCGCAGTGTGTACGTATACGCGATGCCCTCTGTATAGCATATATGTAGGATTCGCAGTTGATACAGTACATATATAGAGCAATCCGTTCTGTCTATGTATACAATTATACATATGTATAGGTAAATGATCGATCCCGATGTGCAATATCCAGTTATGCGGTTCGCCTTGTGACATCTCTCCGCGGCTATATAGCGATTGCCTTTCTAATGCACCGCTGCTAGTAGCCGTGGGCGTCCTCTCCTTGGAAGTGCGAAAACGTCTGTGTGCATGTACGTACGTGAAAGAGTGCTATATAGCGTGTCTGCAGAGAAAGAGAGACGATGATTTCGCGCCGCGTCACTTTTCAGGTATGAGGATGCAAGATCAAACGGGACGTGCACTTAGAGGAGGAGGATAAGGTCAATCGAACTCCATTAAGAGCCTTTCTGTATCGCAGGTATGCGTAGGTCGTTGGGATGATAGCTATATAACCGTCGATGACTTTTTATTTTCTATCGACTCTATAATAAAGGTACACGACATCTAACTCGCGCACAAAAGATCCGATTGCGTTCCGAGGAGTGTATATTTATTTTACTTTACTCGACGACGACGAGGACAATGGAAAAAAGAATAGCACATATCACAGAGAGAGAGAAAGAGACACGGGAAGAATTTAGAGAGTTTTTCCCCCGACTTTCCCCGATATATTATCGTTACACACACAGGCTCATTGTTGCCGGGCTTAAAAATCGCATCGAGCATCGCGCTCGGGGGCAGGGAAAATTTAATTGCCGCGTTTGCGGTAATGAAAAGGATCTCTTCCCCAAGAGAGAGAGAGAAAGAGACAAAGAATCTCCCGGCGATTTCCTCGAACGAGCGACAAGCCCGAGGCATTCCTCGCGCGCTCTTTCTCTCCGCCGCATATATAACCCTCCTGATCTCTCACTCCTCTATAATCGTTACTTCTCTCCCTCCAATGGAGAGGAAGAAGAATCGAGTGCGTGTAGTATGCTAAGTGCGAATGCCTCTCGGAGAAGGAGATTAGAGCCGCTGCTGCGAGCAGCGGCAACGCGACGGCGGCCGTTTAAGGAAAAGACGAGATTTCAATTTATGCCGCCGCTCTGACGCGAGCGCCCGCGCGAGTTTTCAATTCAAACATTTTTTTTTACTCTCGTAACGGCAGCCTCGTCAATTCAGAGCCGTATGCGCGCTAGAAATGGTAACGATGCGAGAGAGAGAGAGAGAGAGAAAAAAGGGACAAGGCGGAGAGAAAGAGGATGATTAATTTCAATTGCGCCTCATCGCGACGCAAACGAATCAGACAATGTCGTCGCTTCGTTGTCCTGTGTGTATATATATATATATATATATATGCGAGAGATGATGACGGAGTCTCGCGTGTGCGCCACGCGCGAATTGCCCAACAAGTGATAATGACCTTTCGCTGCTTATAAGCGTATGTGCACTAGATGAGCAGCAGCCGCTCCCACGCCGAGACCTGCATTTTCAAAAGCTCGACGCGCGAGGATAGAGACAATTAATCGCGCTCTGTGTATTTTTATACTGCGCGCTCGCTCGATATTGTGCCAAGAGCTTTGTTTCGTATTCTCTTATTTTTCTATTTCGTGCGGATGTACTTATTCAACACGTGGTTTAGCAAACGCTGTGTCTGTGTGATAGGATTCTCGATCGATATATCAATGGATATAGGAAGCTAGCGTAATCTACTTGTGAGTGTATACATGCAGGAAGACGTGGAAAAGAAATACAAAGAAGTTGGACTGCATAGGCGACAGTGTAAATAATGCCCGGAGATTTCGTAAGATACTCTCGTGACTTAAATTCAATTTATCGCGACTACGTTATCTCTCTCTCTCTCTCTCTCTCTCTCTATCTCTCTCTCTCTTTCTCGTTCGCCGGTGTAGATATACATCGGTGACCCAGTTTTTTTTCTATTCCAACGAATACTTAGCATTGATGGCGATGAATTAAATCGACTAGATTATCGAGAAACGCGCGAGCTGCCAAAAATAGCAAAAGACGCGCGCGCGGTGGCGTATTTATCCAGGGACCACGAAATAATCGCTTCATTACATGTGTACTCCGTTAAAGCGAGAATATAACGGACGTGTTTAAAGTTCGTGACTTCGTTTACGCCGACACCGTGATATACGCCTCTGCAGTAGAGGAGAGAGAAGGCTGCGCTGCAGTATATATACAGAAGTCAAAGACTCAGCGGCGGCCGCGATGGCTAATTGAATGTTAAACAAACCGTGACCGGTGATCTACGGGATGCAGAAGTGCACACGTTCTGTCGATGTGTGTGTGTGTGTGTGTGTGTGTGTGTGTGTGTGTGTGTGTGTGTGTGTGTGTGTGTACGATAGCTCTCTCTCGCTTTCTGCGATGCGCCCGTCAATTTGTGTTCCAGGCACGTTTGCGAATTCGACGAAAGACGAGGAGTGTATGCATAAATTTTAATTTGGATGCATTATTGGATCCGCGCGTTGTTTTGAAAAATCGAAGAACGAACGAACATATAGCGCGCGCTGAAACAAGGAAAATATATAATTGCCATTTCCCTTGACATTGCACGCGCTGCCCGACTTTTCCGTTCTTTCTTTCTCTCGCGCGCGGAGAGGAGCTATATAAATGACGCAGTAGAACCGGAGTAGCGCGCAGAAGGCATCAAAAAAACTCGCGTGTTGTACCTGCTTCGCGAGAATAATATAATTTCGCCTGAAATGGTAGAAGGAGAGCGTGTACATTCTACCGCTTCGTAAATTCGTAGAAAAACCGATATCCTACTTACGGTTTTATTGCTCTCTCTCTCTCGCAGTGTTCCCATTATTCATATGCATTACGTATACAAGCACACACGTGCGTTTCTGTTCTTCTAAAACTGTAGCATTAAAAACAAAAGAAAAAAAAATTGCTCCAAAGTACCGAACAGAAGCAACTCTCGCGCGCTGCGGCAGTGTGTTGAAACAGTCACGCGCCGCCTTCCGATTATCGAAACAATACAATGGGCGACTCGGTCTCTCTCTCTCTCTCTCTCTCTCTCTCTCTCTCTCTCTCTCTCTCTCTCTCCCTCTCTCTTAGATTAATGTTCATCATTTTTTCACTCATTCACCTTCGCTCTTCTCTCTCACTCCCTCTTATTGCAATACAAAGCTCGCTTATATGCACGCGAGCACTGCACTGCACTCGGAGACGTATAAACGTCAGTTACAAAAGCGCGCGGCAGTTGTTGCCCAACGAGCGCATTGAAATCGGGCTCCCGATATCTGTACTGCGTTCACAACGTGCACAGCCCAGCGTGCAAACAATTTCCGAACGGTTCCTAACAAAGGATATATAGCCCCGTGCATCTGTATATATTCGCGACACAGAGAGAAAGAGCGGGTTATTACACCCCGCGCGCACTTGTTTTTAGCCGCCGATCGGACCTTGACATCTCTCGACTACTGCGTCGTTTTCTCTCTCTCCGAGCGCTGTAGATATATATATATATATATATATATATATATATAATATGTATCTCATAAATTGCATAGGATCTCTACGGGATCTCGCGAAATCGAAAGTGTACGCCGCGCGTGTATATGTGTTGTATATATTATAACGCATATACACAGGTGAGCAGTAAGCGAGCGCGTTTTACGCGAAAGCCCGCGCCCGTGCATTCCTTTACATAATGTATCATTAAAAGCCGCCGCGAGTAATCTCATCTATGGGCGGCACGCGCCTTGGAAATGTATGCGCTATAACCGGATATGCAGACCGCGGATCCACGTGTGCGTATAACTACGTACATAGAACGAAAGTTGCGCGGCGTATGTGCGCCTGGTACACGTGTTTTTGAGTTTGAAAGAGGTGCAGGCTGCTACATATATCGATGTACATATATATAATGGAAATTATTACACGATGTACGTATATGATAGGTATACCGCGTGAGAAACGAGTGCGTTTGAAAGCACAGCCAGCGGCTCGTGTTTAGAGGAGCCGATGCGCGGAGAACACAACAACGGTGTCGAAAGTATACATAATACACAGTGTATATATATATACATATACCAATATATGGAAATGCATTGTTTGGGCGACTGAGCTGCGACGGAAGTCACGTGCGCCGCTGGCCGGAAACGATGCCGATGCAAACGGACGTCGCGGCGAAGTACTGTTCTGCGTGTGTATGCGTGTGTCGTTAAAAACGAGAGGAAAAGTATTATACGAGAGTTTTACGATTATCCGCCACTGCTCGTTGTAATGGCTTAACGAAAAGGTTGTTACTTATTTTTTTGTTGTCCGCTTTGATTAATTTCGTTTTTTTTGCGGTATACATATAGCGAACGCGTATATCGATGTTTTTTTCTGGAGAATATACTTGCACAATAATCTATGTAGCCCACACCGCGTTTCTTTCTAGATTATTATTAGTATTCTCACCACAGCAGCAAGCGCGCGAGAGAGCGAAGGTCTCGATGATCTTTTTTGAGTATATATAGTTATGGAGAATATAACACGCGTGCGCGATTGATTCACGATACAAAAACTCGCGCCTGCGATTGCAGCATCTAATAATATCCCAATCGAGAAAAACCTGTATATACCGCGTACGCGTCTATCCTCGTATAAGCGTATACGTATATTTACAGCAAGAAATTCGAGTTCACATGCTCGTATATTATATTCTTCCAAGTGCCATCCGTAACATCGGTATATAGAGACGAGGCCGCAAAAATCCATCACACGCGCTCGTAAAGTCGTGTCCGCACGCGAAATACCGGTAAATACGCATCGCAGCTACGTAAAATATACCGCGACTCCTTTTAATAACGCGTTTTTAATAGAAAATCCTCGAGTAGTATCCACGCGGCTAACGAGCCACAATGAATATTCCCGCATAGTTTCCCCTTTTTGCGATTGATAATCCCGCAGCGCGAGTTTTCAAATAATCATTCTCCGCGGGCGTATATAGAATACAATATTTACGACCTCGTATAAACCACGGACGCATCTCTCGCGCCTTCGATAAATATATACATATACGCGACTCGCGGTGTCGGGGTACACGCCCATTAGCGCAGCTGCGCACACGCTAACGGTACAAGGGCTGCGCACACGTGTATACGCGTGTGTAGGTGAAAAGTGTCTGGAACCGCCGCCACCGCCTTATTATGCACGGCGTCGGGGAAATTTCATTACGCGCTGGAGGTAGGTAGACGTAAAAAAAAAACGAAGAGGGACCGCGCGACGCGTCGCGCGTTTGTCATTGCGGCGGCGGCGAATTCACAGAGAGATGGTGTATATATGCGTATACATGTGTATAGTATATATCAAAGAAGCATTGACGGACGATCACAAAGCATGCGCCTGTGAGACGCTATACAAGGGAGCATTAAGCGGCTCATTGCCTCGGTCAATTGCTGCTGCTGCTGCAGTCGACGTAGAAATTTCGGCGAAGACAAAACAAAGGGTAGTCCTCGAATCGTACGCGTATATTATTATATAGGACGTGATTATTCCCGGGCTCGATTACACACTTTCTCCGCGTCTATGCACGTAATTTTTCTCGTTGTCGTCCTCTTCATCCGCGAGCATTGTTATATACTATATGGAGCTGCTCCTAAGTATATAGAATAGACACTACGACGCAATAGAGTGAGCGTAGGTGCACGTGCGTGGAGAGGAGATAGATAGATACAAGCCTCTATCATCGCGTCGGCGATCGACCGGAACAATTTCTCCGCAGCAGCGGCTGTTTACGGCATATCGAAAGCGAAACCGTTCTTCCGCCGGATCGAAAGTCTTTGCTGCAGCAGCAGCAGCAGCAACGATCGTTGTCATCATCATTGGGTGTTGTTGCACATCAGAAGAGAGATAGAATAAGGTCGACGTAATCGATGCCAAAACGTATATTCGCGGACCGGAGCCCGCGCAATTTATAGCGAGCGAGATCTAGTTTATAAACTATATACGGTACGCGTCTATATACATCATAGGCTTTACATAATCTCTCCGAATAAAACGCCAGAGCTGTGCGGAAAAACACAGGGATATATATCGGCTATACTTTCACCCGACACACGATATAATAATAAGAAACGCAGGATATATTGCCCGCTCGCACAGCTGTGCAATAACACACACATACACACGCGAATGATGCACTCGACAAAGCAGCAGCTCTCCTCGTTGTCACCCGACGACGACGACGACGACTAGGTTTTTGTCCCTCGGCGGATGTTGTACACACACTGAGCAGCAGCGTCTTCTGCAGCAACGCACGAAGAAGAACGAGTATATAGAGAAGAGAGAACACGCCCGGCAAGTGGAATCGAGATTCGTGTCTCGTGTCGCTCGGTCAGTGACTCGCGGCCACATGACCCTGTGTGTGCGTGTGTATATTACAGTATATATAGCCGTCTGTCGAACGGCAGATGCGACCAAGACGACGACGACGACTCGGTTACGCATGCCGCAGGCGCCAATCTAACCGACGAATTAGCGCGAATATTCTTCTTGCTCTCGGGACGACGAGATGTGGGAGGAATGGCTTTCCGGCTTCTCTCTTCTTTTTTTTACGAGGGTTATACAGCTGTTATACCCCGTGACTTGCGATAAATATTACGTATACCCTTCAATCAGAGAGTATGTGCTTGCGATTATTCGATCGTTGAATACGGTATATACATACATCAAAGAAAACACACGAGTTATATATATATTCCCACACGCTGTTTCCCCGATTTTCTCCCCAGTACAACAGCAGCTGGTGTTCAGCGCAGAATTATATTGTGTCCAGTCCACTTTCCGACGCATATCTGATCGTCGGTCATTATTATATACCTATAGCGAGCGCGTGCACATACAAAAGCTCTCGCCGGAAAATCAATGGAGAACAGCTCGTTTTTTCCGGCGCGCGAAATAGTCCACACACATATACATATGTACATATATATATTTAGTGTCAACGACCTCAGGCCACCATGACCTTCCCTCCTATATATGCTGGCGCTCTTGCGTACACATACATACATACATACATCTGTACGCGTACCTTCTTTCTAACGAATGCGCTCGTTAAAATTCAGCGGAGGAAAGTATTTTCCGCGACGTCCCGCATACGCATTACACCGAGGCTCTCCTTCTCGATCCCCACTGGTATATATACGTATATCGATCCGTTGCAGCAGAGATCGACGAGCCCGCTCGAATAATTCCGCTGTAATTACCCATTGGCAGCGACGCGACGACTGCCGCGAGGAATTCACTCGCTGGATTATTTTCTGGAGAGTTAGGGAAATTCCCGTGATACGGGTAAACAGAAATAAAAACTGCGTTTGCTGCGTAATAAAAGCACGATCGGAAAAGTTTCTGCTGATTTGCAAAACATCCAGCGGTGTGTTCAGCTCGAGTGCGCGCTGTTGTGGATTTCGCGGCGGCGACGACGACGACGACGGTCTTGCATCAGTGGTGCAGGCGAATTATCGCATAATATGCGGCAGTTTATGAAAAGAGATATACCGCTGTCGTCGTTCTTTTTTTTTTCTTCCTCGGCAGCGATGTATACACAACATCACCGCTTGCGAAACGCTCGCCGCTCGATCGTTTTGTTGCATCGGGAAGAAAGGACGCGCGCGCGCGCGTTCCCCTAATTATTCGTCCCTTCCATATATATATATACGTGTCTAATTATAACGATAGGACGGCAGGTAGCTTAGATTCTTTATCGGAGAGTCTCAATAGCAGCAGTGCCGTGATGTCACCCTAATGAGCTGAATCTGCCTCTCTCTTAGAAGCTAATTCATATACGCGAATTTAGAAAGTTCGCCGTGTGCGCAGCTCGCATATAGCCTAATTGCACTTACGTAAGTGTGCAGCAGCGGTGGCTGAATTTTCTAGCGCTGGCTCTGTATATAGTCGAGAGCGTCGACGGGAGTATAGTAGGGATACTGTGTCATGGTATAAGTATAGAGAGAGAGAGAGAATGGGCGTCGAGCGCGGGCGCAAATCAGCTTTGTTACATCTCGGAGATCCTTATCATCGCGACGGCTTAAACTCTTAGACGTGTGTACTCACGCTCGAGCGAGAGCTTTGGCTGCTACTGTTAGCCGCTTAGTGTGTGTGCACTTTTGTTTGTTTTGCTGGGTGGGTTTTTGGTTCGAAAAGGGACGCAGGCTGGTTCGCTATTCAGATTGAAATCACGAGTCACACAAGGCTGACGTGAATTGAATTAATCACTTTTTTTGTGACTCGATCGATATTTTTTTACCAACGACCCGTTGGTTGAAAAGAAAATATTTCAATTACTATCCCCACGACTCATTCTTCTACGACGAAATTAAACTCCATTTACCGTCGCTTAAAAGTACGTCGTTTCACTCGGCCTCTCTCGAATAATGAAAGCGGTTCCCGCCGCGCGAGCATTTGTTTACACTCGTAATTCTCCCATAAGTGCAGCGTTCGCGCGCACAAGTCGTCGTCCCCCATTCACATATCTGTGCCGGTCGGGCGGGTCAAGAAAGTAAAGCGCGCGGATGCACCATACGCGAAACCGGATCGTCGGCTTCTTCCGAAGAAGCTACGGATAACCTGCTGCCGCTGCTGCTTCTCTATATACCGCACGAAGTGGGTTAACGATTTCGGGCTGCCGATACCGAATGTCATTTCCTTCGCTAATAACCTGCTTCGTCTCCCGATGCGCACACGTGTGTGTGCATTTGAGATACTCCTGCACGTAAATCGGCGGATATAAGTGCACTTTCACCGTATTATAAAATGCCTATATATATAATACACACGAAAATGATTTCCCGTCCTCGAAAAATACTTTCGCGACGATTGGAAAGCTATGTATCTCTCGAGTGGCAGTCATCGTCTCTTTTTGATATCATTTTTTTCCTTCGTCCTCGAGGGACATGCATACGCGTGAGTGTGGGTATCATTACGTAAAAGGAAAATCGCGGGACTTGCTTATTACGCGCCGCTGCAGTCGGACTCGCTTATTTGGCACACATACACACGCATTGCGTCACGCGAAAGATCTTCGTTAATTATTTGTAATTATGCGAGGGCGAGAGAGGGGACTGCGTCCGTTATCGCGAAAAAATCGAAGGCAAATGTGGAAAGTATATACAGACACTCTCGCGTGTAGGTATTTTTTAATGCGAAAGCATTGGGCAAATATATAATGATATATCTGCCGAGACTGACAATGTCGCTATCTGCTACTATAGAAAATAAATACTTTCGTCAATCATCCTTACAATACAGTCTGACGTTATATATTGCGCCGCGGCTTTATTGCCCACACACTAGACACGCGTCGACGTTAAGAGCCGAAGAGAGAAAGGATGTTTGCGCTCTTACCTCGCGATGCGATATGGGGGTGTTTTTGTTCCTGCTGGCGTTGCTGGCGTTGGTGATCGACGAGAGGGATGTGAGGGTAGCGGAGCCGACTCCACCGACTGACTTGCCACTAACTTTCGTCCCTCCGCCGACATCTTTGTGTAGCGTCCCGGGACTCTGTAAACACGGAAGAAAAAATAAGCATTAGTATAATATATACGGGCTGGCTGATGATTATTATTATTATTGTATACATTTTCACGATAACCAAACTTTTACAGCCGTTCTAATAACAAAAATCAACCATCTCAGATGGCGGTTATTACCCGCCGCTCATACAATGGAGGCAAGTGCAAATTGCCGTGCTCGTTGCCGTGTATATAAGATAGCATAGGTATATATACAAGAGAGACTCAGCTCTCTCACACACACAGGTATCTCTCTAAACTAGAAAAATAGGCCGCAAGCTGACCTTAGCTATTCCGCGAATAATCGCGGGCACGTTTCCACCATAAGGGATTCAGCTTCTACCTACTTGTTAGCAGCAGCAGATCTCCTGCACACACACACATACACGACCCGATAGCCGGACGATTATACGTTCCGTTATACTACTCTCTTCGACTAGGTTCCCGCGCGATTTTTTGCGCGTGCGCCTCTATATACGTATACACAATACAGACAAAGAACAGTCCGCCCACCAACAGATGAGGCTTCCGACGTGTTGTATTATTTATATATACGTACGGACACCTCGCTTTACTTTTGATCGTGTAAACAAAGGATCAACAGGTGAAGCAGTGCCGAGTCATCCTCGTCTCTCTTTCTCACTTAGGCTATCACTTTCCGCAGCCGAAAATCGCACTCGTCATCCCAAACGCGGCTCTCCTCTCCCATATGTGTCTATACACCCACGCGATTTAAAGTCTCGTACGAAAACTAGCGACACCTCATTAGAGTGCTCTCAACGGAGTGCAGAGTCAGCCGAATGAAGTTGTAGAACCGGATCCGCGATCTAATATGACGATGTTCCTTCGCGTGAGCGCATTGTCGCCTAACAATCAATCCCCTTCGTGTGTTATATGTGCAAGAGACTCTCCGTACCGCACTTTATCGGCTTGCCTGCATCTTTCTCGGCTGCTATAGACGAGAGTTATCTTTTTTCTTCGGTTTTAACGGCTTTTCGTTATAGGCCGAGGGCGCCGTATAAGGGAAACGTTAATTATTATAAATTGCGACTTTCTTCGTTAAGCCGCCGCGATGCTGCAGCGAAGTTAATCGCGGATCTATATATTCCGGACTTTCCATCATGTTACTACATGTAGCCGGTTTTCATCGGCGTTTTGTTATACGTAGCCTTAATCATCTCTATCCCAAGCCCTTTATATACACACGCATACAATATATATTTAATTTACCGCAGCTGGACGCACGTGCAAGGTGCAGCTTTGATTTAGCAGATATTTTCTGCGAGTGTGTCTCGCATATATATGTATGTATCCACCAGCTGTTCGCCAAAGGCGGCTTCTTATTTCTCTTTCCTCGAGCAGATGCGTCTCTCGCGAAACGGGCACCTGCCGCGCGCAAGATTGGCCGAGGTTTCGGCAGCTGTGCTCTTTATGTGTGTGTATGTGTATATGTAGACACAAATCTCGTCGGGCGAGTTTTTTTGCCTATGGCGCGCGACGAGGAGGGACGAGATCGAAGAGCCTCGTGTACATACACAGTCCTTGACTCTCTGGAGTCCTCTTGTAAAAATATTTCCGACTTCCTCGGCTATATACTCCGGTGTTTCTTCTTCTTTTTTTTATTATTGTTTACAGCGCGCCGAGAGGAGGTTAATTGCTTCGCAGGCGAGAGTGTAATTATCCGATACGTATCTTCGCGTATTACAAACCTGATGAGAGCAAAAAAATATACGAGAGAAGAGTTTAAGGAGTCAATCCGTCGTACATACTAGCCCGTACTAGCCATTATTCAATGTCCATACGGATCCTTTTCGCGCGCGTTTAAAGAACCGTTAAAAATAACGCGTACGCGCGCGCGGTAAAAAAGAAAGCCAACGCGGCGCCGCTGCAACGTAAAACCACACTGAGAATTCAGATTAGGCCTCTCTCTGTCTCCTCGAAGACAACAACACAATGTGCTCGTCTCGGTGGGCTTTGTTCGCCTCGTTTGCTCACGTCAGAGGAGAAAAAAAGGAACGATCGCGCTGCGCTCGCCAAAACTCTTTTTCCGCGTTTCCTTGCGAGCAGCTTATACAATCATCCGTATATTATAGAGGTACACGCGCGTCTATACACATATTATATATGGGATAGGAGTCGCGTTGCAAGGCCACGGTAATGACTTTGTGCGGTGTCTACGATCGGCGCGAGCCACGATCCGTTAACTCGAGTCAATGAAAGTTGATGCGCGACTCGGATATAATCCGACACTCGCTCGTCTTATCTCTGTCATATACCTATACCAACGCCACCCGGTGTGTATACGTGTGTCTGTTTTCTAGCTGTGGGAACGCCTGATGTCGTCGGAGCAATTGAATTTCGTCGTCGACGGCACTTTTTTTCTGCTGTGTACGTACTGCTTTGATATATATATGGAAATTTCCAGTGTAAGCATGGGAAAATATGGACGTGCGTAGATGGATTACAAGGACTTAATCAGATCTTATATGCCAGGATTTCATTCCTTGAGATGGAGAGAGAGAGAGAAGTAGAAGTATAGAAGTAGAAGTAGTTTATTAAGGCTGAAGACTGAGGTCCATGTAACCACCACATATACAAAAAAAAGGTCTATACAGAAAAATAAATATGCAGAACAACAATCGGCAAAAATAATGGGAGGACGTTAATGTCGACCCATGAACATTAAAAATAGTATAAAATTAAAAAAATATAAATAAATAAAAAATAAAAAATATGTACAAAGTAGAATAAATAAATAAATAAAATAAAAAGAATAAAAATAAAAAACAAAGATATCGAGCGCACCAATTCAAATCTAAGTATATAAAAACAAAGGAGTAACTAAGACTAAAAGTAAAATCGCGATTAACAAAAAAAACGCATCGATTGTCGTAAAGGCAAGATACCAACGAAGTGTCCGTCAAATAGATGGGTTAACACTCGTTAGCATCGGTCGCAAATATCGCATGCAGAATATAATTAGCTAAGACATTCCACAGATTAGCCGATTGGATTGCCAATGAGAGCTGATAGCAGCTAGTACGAGCCCACGGGACGTTAAGCTTAAAGGAGGAGCGACGCTTCGAGCCTATTTCTTCCGGGTCAAAAAAAACAAAATTGTCCGCAAGGTATTTGGGTTGCTGAGTGGCCAGCACAGACGCCAGAAGGCAAAGACAAGCATAATCCTTGCAGGATTGGTACGGCATAATCCTAAATTTGCGATATATTAGCGTGATATGCTCGGATTTCCTAGTGAAAGTGACGAATCGCAACGCAACATTTTTACAACGGCTTAATTTAAGAGTAAGTTCGCCTGATAAGTCGAGGAAGAGGCCCGAGCAATAGTCAAGAAGCGGGAAAACAAGTGATTTAATGAGCATCAGTTTGGTATCCTGCGGTATACAAACGGCACAACGACGAAGACGGGTTAAAGTAGAGAAGCACCTCTTGGATACCTCAGTGCACTGGGGCTGCCATGAAAGAGTACTGTCCAGAAAAACACCAAGGATTTTTACCGATTCACAAACCTCGATTAGTTGACCGCCAACTGTAGGCCGTGGCGGGCCCGATCTCTGGAGTCCATCCATGAACTCACGAGAGCCAAACCATACTGCCTTAGTTTTGGAGGCATTAATCTGCAGCCCATTGCACAACGCCCGCGCCTCCAGCCGTGCAAGGTCATCGTTCACTGCTTGAAGAATATTTTTTGCATCTTTTATAGAACCTTGAAAATAGATCGTAAGATTGTCCGCATACAAGTGATACTTGCAGTGGAGTAAAGCTGCAGGTGCAAAAAGCAGAGAAGAAGAGACTCCCCTGTGGTACTCCCGAGTAACGCTGCAGAGAGGATAGTTTGCCTGACTCAGATGCAACCACCTGCGAACGATTGGTTAAGAAAGAGTGCACCCAACTGCAAGACGCATCGGAGAAGCCTAGATATTTTAATTTGTCGACCAACAAAGAAATGTTAACCAAGTCGAAGGCGCGGTGAAAATCTATAGCAACCAGGAGAGTAACCCCCATTCTGAGCCTGTCCACGATATTAATAAAGGCTGTGTGAGCGCTGTGAAGGCTGCGGAACCCAGATTGTAATGGGTCCACAGCAGGTCGCTCGCTGCAATAAACTCGTCCAGCTGTTTGTAGGCGACCGCCTCGAGTATTTTTGAGGGAGCGCAAAGAACGCTAATCGGACGAAAGTCACCTTCAACCGTTGGCTGTCTACACTTCGAGAGAGGGCGCACAATAGCGCCCTTTCAGCTAGCAGGGAAAATACCAGACTAAAGTGAACAGTTAAAGATATCAACCAGACATGGCAAAATAACGTGTAACGTTTGCAGAAGAAAGCTAAGCGGGATGTCATCTGGTCCCCTAGCATTAGAGCGGGCTGACAAGATAGCGTCAAGAACATCCTTCGCTTCAACAAGCTTGAAGAAGAAACGAGATTCCGATGAGATTCTGGCCGAGGGACGAAGATCACGCAAGGGAACCACATTATTGTTACCGACGAAATGCTGATCCAGCTTGTCTACCGGAACTGGCAGCGCAACTGAATCCCTAGATTTTTTGTTGCTGAGGCCCATTTCGTCAATTATCCTCCACAGTTCACGCTTGTCAGTGCAATTCCCCAGTTTGCTACTATAGTAGGTAGCTTTTGAATTTCTGATGAGTGTTTTTACCCTGTTACGAAGGCGTCTATATACCTCATCGTTCCCACCAAACTTCTTTAAGCGATTATGCTCCTGATTACGTTCTCTGATCAGTGACTTTAACTTGGAAGTCATCCAGGGCATGGGCCGTTTTTTCACAACAAAAGTACGGTAAGGAGCGTGCTTGTTGTATAAGCTCAGCAGCAGAGCAGTAAACGTTTCAACTTTGACGTCAACGTCAGGTGCATTAATGATCTTTTCGTCACCGATAAATGTTACTAGAGCATCGCAACTGAGGTTTACCTTATCAATAAGCGCGTTTACTTGACTAATAGACAGCTCGGGTGTATTCGAAGATCCGGAGTTGCAGTTGCTGGTATCAACCACCTGGTAGTCACTCATTTGTTCGTCTTCGCTTTTGTCATAGCCTCTTTTCCTTTTGGCAGCTGGGAATAGTGTCTCATCGCTGCTTGTCATCGCTACAGTTATCGACTCTGCGAGCACCGGGTTATCAGCTTGACTCATAGATGTCGTAGGTCCCCGAACGAGATCGAGGATCAATGAGATTGCCAAAATCCAAAAGTGAGGTTAGAAAAATCCAGATAGAAAAAGAAAGATATCGCCGATCTAGAGCCGTCCGCCTCCAAGAAAACTAGCCAAGAAGGTGACGGCATAAGAGAGCTTGCCAGTTCTATAGAAAAAAGGGCCCGAAGGCACAAAATCGGCAGAAAATACTTCACAGAACTAAGAGCACAAGAAAGAACGAAGCGTACTACTCACCAGAGAGAGAGAGAGAGAGAAAGAGAGAGAGATGATGTAAGTATAAGCTGAGTGTATGCATATATCCAACCAAGAGAGCGGAAGGTCGGCTTTGAATATTTTAATTACTCTCCGAAACGGCGACGGCTCTTGAAATTTTAAACGAGATCTACGTATACGACGTCGGACGTTTATATGGCTCCCCTGATTAAAATAAAATTTAAACGAAGCTCTCAAATCTAAACTTCCGAAGTTGAAAACTCTATACTAGAACGGCTCTTCCAATTAACTTCAGCTGAAAATTTTTCTACGCGGAGAAAATGTAGGTCAGCGGCTGTCTTCGCATTGTTGAAGCTTATAACATAGCGTGCGACTCGCATCGCGCAGTGTATACCTCCAGGCCGTGTAAACGCCGAGCCGTGTGCGCGGACGATCCATTATTTTCCGCGAGAGAGGTTTAAGCGCTAGACGAGGGATTAGGTCGATTAGGTAACGCTACGAGAGTATGTGTCTATACAGGATTTTCTTTTCTTCGCCGCTGCTGTTATGCACGGTTATTAGAGAGCCTCCTTGACTTTTTGTGTCCCGCAGGTACACGTGTTCGCTAACTCTTGCGCTCCATGCAAATCGACGATTTTTTCGTCTGTATTTATGATAAAACATCGCACTCAATTAATAATCGGCTTATAACCAGAAGAAACGGACGGCTTTAGTTTTTCGAAATGAAACCTTGGAGCGCTCTTTTTTCGTCGTTTATTTATGATGACCTTTGGAAGGAGCCTACTGAAATTCATCAGCGCTATCATCTCTCGCGGATCTCCGGCAGGAAAGTCGACTCTACACAGAGAGCAAGTATAAGAGAGGAAAAAAATAATAAAGAGAAGCTTCGACGATGATTTCTGAACTGCACTTATTCCGCGGAAAGGACTACACTCACACAGTTTCAATCGTATATAATACACATCAGAGAGCGCATAGTCGAGGCTGCATAGCTGCATCGCGAAGAGAAGCAGCAGCAGCAGTGCAATAAAGAAAAGTACCGAGTCATGTTTTCATTGTGGACCTCTCCTCTCTCGGGGAAAAAATAATACAAGTGTTTCCGCGGCTCACCTCTCGATTGTTCCTTCGGATATATCGCTCCAAGGCTGTATTATATACCCTGAATTATCCGCGCAGGTTCTCCATTGCACGGCGCACACACAGCTGGATTATTTTCACTTGTTTTTGCCGCAGCGCAGTGCGGAGCGGGACTTTCTTCTTTCCTCCCCGCGACCATTAATTTTCACTGCGCTACGTTGCGTAGAATTATATCCGCGCTCGCAGAGACCGGCTCTCCATTTATCGAGTGGAAATCGACAAACGGGATTATATTGGAAATTTATTTGCGCGCGCGAGCGCGGTGGACTTGCGTGCGTGGAGATAATTTCGGTATATAATCACACAGGAGATATCTTTTTTACTTTATATACATCGCGTTCGACTGAATGATAATGAGCGAGTGCTCACTTTTATATATGTACTCGAAGAAAAAAAAAAAATAATGCGGCGTGTACTTGGCAATCAAATCGCTTTTTAATATCGACGTACTCGAGTATTATATATACACTTACGCATACTCTCGCGACCCTGACTATACACACACGCACACGCAAGCGACAAGAGACACAAAGTTAGTTCGATTCCCCGATGTGATGTGCTGCGCTGCTCGGCGTAATTTCATTCCGGCGAGAGGCGACACCTTAGAATATGTGTGTGCCTTCGTTAAACGAGGCTTTGACTATGGCGATCGAGCTTGCAAAATGAAAGCAGCCGACGGACGTGCAGGAGGAAGCGATATTCCCTGGAGAGTCAGACCCGAGGACGCGGATAACGTATATATGTATGGAGAGAGACGCTCGAGTGCGCTTGAAAAATAAACGAGGCTCTGACTTTTTTTTAAATATTATTATTCTCGCATTGCTGCGGGTGAAATAGACGCCGGATGTCGATATCGACTGCAGGTTCCTGGAATTCTGACGGAAGCTTCGGCATTGTCCCCGGCGATAGGGCGACGCGTTCAATTTATTAAAACTCGCTTTCAGCGCTTTAAATTGAAAGGGTAACACTGCACAGACCTCGTCGTCGATTAATCTTTCTCTCGTTTGCGAATATGCATGCGCACATAGCGGACACGTTTGTTCTGCATGCGCATGCGCAGCTCGTATATCCCACGCCGAATCTAATTAATTCCTCGCTCTAATTGCGATTAGTCCCTCCCAATGAGAATTACCCGACACAGTGAGAGAGAGAGAGAGAGAGAGAGAGAGATGCAGTATGCGTATATACATAGCACATGTGTGCAGCTGCTGGTCAGCCGAATGTCGAGACGGCCTTCGACCGGAACATGATCAACTTCCTTTTTCCGGATTCACGGCCGTGTATGACTATAATATAACAGGAGGTTGATATCCAAGTCAGCTGCGCAGCGTTGTTCTTTTTTTCTCTTTTGACAGCTTATATATAAAGAATTTTTATAGCACCGCGTATATACTTATAAGACATGCGTGCAATGTGTACTTTGTATGCAGGATTATTACGAGGCTGTCTCGGGATGAATTTTAAGGCTGCTGCGTTCGAGAGTTTATTGGACGATCGGGTCGTGAATATTGTGTCTTTCGTGTGTATATTATAAACGCTGACGCGCGAAATTTGAATTTTACGATCGGCGCGGCGCAAATTTCACTGATAAGCGAGAAAAATCAAATTTCTCCGACTGCAGCAAATGACAACTTTCAAGAGGCCCGACAGCGGGCATTAATAAAGCCGAGCCATCGTTTGTCACTCTCGCGCGCGCATATATAGCTTATTTTCCACCGAATTCTTGTGCATATACCTCTATCTCTATATACACACACGATACAGCGCGTGTAATGAATGAAAGACCCGCAGCGAATTAACGAGCGGACATAAAATTTCACGCCGATGCATATACATACATACGTATATATACGTATATCTATAAAGTCCCCGCGAGATTTTCCCAGAGACTCGCTCTCTCGGGGATCAGTGTGTCAGCATATCGCAGCAATGACGCGCGAGAGGGCAGGGAAAACTTTCACGGCCACAGGCTCCCTGTGATCGGCTGCTGCTGGTTCCTTTTGGTATTCGATGCTTATCGACGAGTCATCGAGTTTTCTTGTATATAGAGAGAGACAGAGAGTGAGTGAGATTGGAGAAAATGATTTCCGAAATCTCGGTGCTTTAAATTATGCAAAGTCGTTATTTTCCTTTTTCCATCCAGAGCAATACAGTCCTGCGTGAGTTACAATTTCGAGTTTGACGATTTCACGCAGAATAGCTCGTATACAGCACAACTTCGAAGCAGCTTTCCCCTCTCCGAGAGAGAGAGAGACAGAGACGAGACTCAGCTCTCGGGCATCTCTCTCTCTCTCTCTCTCTCTCTCTCTCTGGTAAAAAGAAAACAGGTTATCGAATTAAAACGCGCGAGCGAGTGATGCAGCTCCTCTCGATATATATACCCTCACTCACACGCAGCCTCGAAGCGTGTAATTTCTATCCCTCGGGCGACGATATTCGTTCGGTCGGATCGGCTGTTGCTGCTGCGCAGCAGAGAACGACTGTGACCTCGTATATGGCACACGGAGGAAGTCGCTCCTTTTTTTTGCGGAGCCAAGCTGCTCCAGACGATCCTGCGTATATACGTGCTTATACATATATAGGAACGCGGCTAATCGTACTTGTCTCATCCACTGGGAAAGGGTTATTAAGAGACTCTTGTTGTATACATGTATAACTCCCTGATGGATGGATTAGGAGGCATTCGATTAATACAGATGTCAGATCTTTCTCTGTACTATATATATATATATATATACACGTGCATGCCTGTATACGACTGTGTTTCTTCTTTTATTTTTCTCGGGTATTAGTTATAGGCCAGCAGTGCGTCTTGACGGACGGTATTCCATCAGACTGTACACTCATCTTGATAAGCGCGACTGTGACGTGTGTGAGTTCGCGGACATTTTTTCAGATTGATTTCGAGATTACAGCGTGTGTCCCTTTAAAAGCACACACGATTTCACGCCTGGCGGATCCCTTCATCGGCACACGCGCCGAATAATAAGTTTCATGCACGGGTTGGCCGAAAAAGGGCGACGACAGATGCCCCCGCGTGGGAGCTTTATTAGTTCTTTGTTTCGTGTGTCGCGTGTGTGCTCAAAGAGAGAGAGAGAGAAAGATGTCGTCGGGTGATTAGTTCGCACAGTTTTTTTTCTAAGTTTGCTGAACTTGGCACGACCGCCGAGATAAGGCACGCGTTTTTGTACAACTTTTTTTTCCTTTTTCTCTCTCTCCGACGTGTATATATAGAAAATTATATAGCCTAGAGTATTATAGTTCGAGAGCGATCGATACGCCGGCAATTGCGGCGTAATTCGCAGCATCGAGAACGAAAGTTAATTATAATGCGTAGATATATAACGCAGTCTATATCATCAGCGGCGAAATGTTTATAATCAAGTTTCACTTTTAATCTTCCGCGAGCATACATCGGGTTACTCATAACCGCCGATGAAGTTGTACAGAGCCGCGGAAAAGCGAGACGCGCATATTACTGTTATTTGTCAAGTTGAAATCCTTGAGCGCTGTCAGCTGATATACCTAAAGACCTTTGTGTAAGCGAGAGCGCGCTTTTTGTATTTTCCCGCGCGCACTTTTCAAAGCTCTTATCTCCCGCAGACGACGACTGTAATACGACGAATCGTCTTTCGCTTTGTTGCAAATAAAATCACGGGGAAAGCGGTGCGCGCATTAATTACCGGCTATCGCCGATCGATACGCGGTTGATTTACGCGCGCGCGCGAAACGGGGGACAATGACTTTTCTCTGGAAATCTGCGCCGGTTTATAAGATATACGCTTACGCAACAAGCCTCTCCTGAACTTCGACTTTCCCGCGCGCGCGTAATAATAATCGCGGCCACATTACCGTGTGATTTTCCGCGACACAGCAGTTTATTGCACTCTGGGTTTGCGCTGCTTTCCTCTAACTAGCCTCGCAGACGATGAGACGGAACGAAAATTTACGATATCGGACGCTCGTAAAGATCCCCACTCTACAAACCGAGGAGACACTAACTCCATTATGTTTACCATCGCAGGGTGGCTGTGTGTACATTATTCCAAGAAAGCGACGCTCACTTTCTAGCTCGCGCGCGACAATGTCCAGCGTGTGCGTGTTTACACAGCGAATCTCGTCGCGCAGAGACGCGCGTATGCTGCACATACGAGGTGTTAAAAAGTGTCACGTGCGCCTCGCTAGAAAAATAGAAACTCGCATCGGGCTAAGAAAGCGGAGAAAACGCGCGCTTTGACCCTAAAGAAAGACATACGCTATATTATATCCTCGAGGCGTATACACACGGTACGTACGCGACGACTCTCTCGAAAGTGGTTTCGTCTCCTCTCTCATCCCCGTGCGCGAAGGAGGTTAACGTTAACGACGACTCTCTCTCTAATGCCATTAAACGCGAGCCGCCTGTGTATGTGCCCTTCGTATAGCGATCGTTGCTTTACTGCCGTTTTAATTGGGAGGATACTTTTTCGCGCGTAAGTGCAACCGCGCGCGCGAGGGAGAGAGAGAGAGAGAGAGAGAGAGAGAGAGAGAGAGAGAGAGAGAGAGAGAGAGAGAGAAGAAAATTGCCGTTATATACATGCGAGCGCGTGAAACTTTCTTTGCGCGCGCGACGCACCTATTACATGCCATAGATTTGTGTGTATATAATACTACGGAGAGAGACCCCGCAGTAAAGCGTTTAGGAGCTAGTCGTTAAATCGGGAATCATTATACGACGCTGATTGAATGCCCGCGTCGTCGGGACTACAGTACAGAGCTGATGTGATCTTGTTGTGTATGTGCGGTGCGGATAGTTTATTATGTTACGGCCGGAGAGAGAGAGAGAGAGAGAGGCGCATGACCACCGTAAATTACGTACATATGCATCTCTCCAGTGTAGTAGAGGTAATTTTTAACATAACGAGCCTTCTACTGCTCTACGTGTGTATATTAGTAATCCGTCGAGTCACCGCAATTGATCTTCCCGGTATGCTCCGAGTCGATTTCCATATTTACCGGTCCCGTGAGAATTCCTCTCTCTTTTTTCAAAATAAAATAACTGGAGCGCCGTGCATAAATTATGACTCATCGCGCCGCGTCCGCTCGAATCTAAAATCTCTCGCCATCGAGGATTGTGGAAAAGCTGTATAAGCTACAAGAGACTCAACGGGAGACTCGTCGTATTAATGCTACATACATATTTGCAATCCGAGAGTCCTTGGCATTTACGCCCTCGGCGATTGTTGTTGTAGCTCTCCTTCCGAGAGCTGCTCGGGTCGTCGATCGACTGCTGCTGCTCATTCCGAGAAAACACATCTCTCTCTCTCTTTTTCTCCCGCTCCTTTCGCTTCGACACACCTTACACACTGCGAAGAGCGGAGGCATCCGTTCGAAATATAGCCGTGTGTCCAGGTAGGCGCAGCACAGCCTCTTTTCAAGTGCAGCCGAGCCTTGAACCCGCAGCTGTGTGCTACAGCGAGGGGCCTCTTCTTTTCTACGAGGCACGTTTTTAGAAAAAAAAAGAAAGGCGGAGGGAAGAGAGAACGGGTCTGCTGCGCATTTCTTTGTTGGACAAGGGAGAACGCTGGGACTGTGTGCGTGTGAAAACATAATTTTCGTGAAAATTTACGGAGGATTATGCTTCCTTGATCTGAGGAAATTATCGCTCGGTTGTATACGCGCATTATACGACGACTCAATCGAGGACAGCGTGCGCCTTTATTGAAAATTATTTCGCGCATAAAATTAAATGTATACGCATTTACGTAATTGGCATATATTACACGCGCCTATCGTTATATAGAGATTAACCTCTCGCGATATAATCGAGTATGTGTGTATAAAATATATAAATCGATAAGTGGGAGGATTAGTGCACAGTTTTGCTTCGGAGAAGCGGCTCTGTCTCAATGCATATGGCAACGATGTAACAAGAATAAGAACGCGCGAATGAATGAACGAAGGTGAGGTACTTACGTCGTATAGAGACTTGAGCCTCACGTGGTTGATAGCCGGCACGTCGACCATCGAGCACTTGAGGAGAATCGTCGTCGTCTGGCTCGGCATTTTCGCAGCTATATTCTTATCTAACAGCACCACTTTGCTTTCTATCTACTCGCTCCACAACGATATACGTTATGAAAAAAAGGAACACAGAACAACTCCAACGTTCATACTCGCACTGTGAATGCAGCTGCTCCGCGCTGACTCGGTTCGCCGAGCACGTGGTAGGTGTACACGGTATACAACGGCCGTCGCGGCGTCTCAAAATAAACGTATATATCTATCCTCTTGCGTGATAAAAATTTCCTCGACTACCGATGGCAGTGGTGAATTTGGCAGCACAACCTGTGGATTCTCTCGATCGTCCGTCTAGCTTCCCCTATCCGATGATCGACAATTCTCCTCTTCGAACTGCACAAGTCCTCGAGGACGAATGGCCCGAGGGTCATCCAGAGTAGGCGCATCGGCGCTCGCTCGAAACTCGATGTCAAAGTCAAAGTAATGGAAATAAATAAAAAAAATGGGAAAAAGAGTTCGCGCGCGGAGCAACAGCGGCCTCCTCGTGTGTCGCCGCCGGTGGACCGACTGACTGACAGACTGACTGAGTCTCCAGTGCACAGCACAGCCCACTTACGTATAGACTTACTCACACAGCTGAAAGAGAGCCTCTATCCCTACTCTCCGCAACACACACCATGAGCCGGCTGTGCAGCAGCGGCGACGACGACGGGGGAAACTCGCGGCTATCCCCACTCCGCGACGACGCCTTCACTGCCGTGTTTTGTTGTTGGAAGCTATGCTATATACCTCGCCGCTGAAACACACGTGTGCGTGTTGCTGCTGCTGCTGCTGCTGCTGCGTCGCACGTGTGTGCAACAGGGGCTTCTCTCGGAGAAAGAGATTTTCCCACAGGAGAGAAAACACGCCAGCTGATTCGATAATTAGGTGGAAGGGGAGATACACTAATTTGGGCGGCGGATCGAATTCTTTCTTCTCGTGGTGTATTTTTGGAACGATACATACTCCCCCGCGTCGACCTTCTACTTCTTCTTTTTCTTGTGTGTTTGAGAGAGAGAGAGAGAGAGAGAGAGAGAGAGAGAGAAAGCATCGACAAGATTCGCAAAGAAAGAACGTTTTTAATAATTCCTAAAATTACTCTCCCGCATGTGTGTGTGTGTACGTGCTCGAGTGAGTGTGCGAAGAGGGAAGTCTCCCCTTTGTTCGCCTCCCTGCGCACACTATCGACTCACTGTTTTTGTTTATGCTTTCGCGCAATATGCTTCCAGGAATTACGGGTCGCAATCACTTTAAACTTCCTCTCCTTATACTTTTATCTAAATATACACACACGAATGCTTATACTATATGCATATATTTTCCGAGCACGGTGCTACAGTTCGATAAACTTTTTTTCTCTCTTCCGCCTGCAGGGTTTCAGAAGAGACAAACATGAGTAAATACAGATAACCGTGTTTTTTTCTATCTTATCCGCGATAAGTGCGTGTATACTGAAAAAATGTCGCGGATTTAGTTCGATGGAGTGAGAGAGAGAGGGAGGGGGGGGGGGAAAGGACAGAGGGGAAGAAAGTGACCGCAGCAGTTTCCAAAGTGTAACAATGCTTCTCGGAAAAAATACTTTTTTTATACACAAGTTGCGGAGAGATGAGAAATGGGCTCACAATCCTCTTAACTAGTAAAAACAAACAATTCTCCCTCGGACGTACATAATCCGGTTCGCGGAACGGATAATTAATATGGGCCGCACGTAACACAACAAACACCTCGCCGCCGCAAAACTTTCGGTGTAAGCGCGTAATATACTACAACAATATATACCAGGCGCAAAAAAAATGTACGTATACGGAGCAGTGGCGGACATTCTCCCACGCGTATACGGTACCCATAACACACACTCGCGCCCGCGTTTGCGTACGGGAAATCGATTGTGCGATGCCCGCTCGAGTGTATCGCTCTCTCGAACCGCCGACGGGTATAATCAAGTTATGACATAGGGGCAAGCTCTCTCGGACATGCATAATGAAACAACGCGCAGTGTCTTGAGAACGGCGTCATCTGCTCCTCTTCGGTATTCCTCGATATAGTATGCAAACTTTGTAACGAAAAAATTGTGCCACCGCGATTTGTTTATAGCTATCGCTTGTGTGACAGCCGCGCTGTACGCGGAAGAGCAGTAGCAGCAGCAGCAGCAGCAGAAAGTTTATAAACGTTATATACTCTTCTAACAATGCTTATCTCCCCCGCATTTAACTATATCTCCGGCAGACGATGCGCATGAACAGCTGAATTATTATTTTTATGCAAATCGACTTCCCGGAAAGCTAGAAATCAACAAATCGCAGTATACAGCACAGAACACACTGCACCTATGCAGCGTTCGAATCGAGGTTTAGGCCGCGCGCGCGCGCACAGTGTAACGCTTGAGCGCGCGGTAAGAGCCGTTTACATAAGAATTAGGCAAATCGTGCGCTGCATTGTCGTTTTCCAGCTTTCTTTCTTTCTTTGCGGGAAACTGTATTACGCTGTGTATATACTGTTCCTGCTGCGAAAAAAGGGAATCCCCGTGTGTGTGTGTGTGTGTGTGTGTGCAGGGGAGATCAGCTTGTCTCGTCGCGAAATGCGGGTCACGCGGTAGAGAGGCTCGTGTATGTACAGTTTTGCCATCGGAGAGACATCGCATGAGAGGAGGCACATTAACAAAGGACGAGAGCCGCTGATATACGTACATATATTATGTATACGTCGTGGCACGAGCTGTTGCTGCTGCTGCTGCTGCTGGTTGCTCGTCATTCATTTTTCATTTTGTGTATTATATGGCCGTAACACGAGGTATCAGCGTCGCTGCTACTTTTTTCTTTTTATATTATTCGAAATAAGTTGATCCGTTTTTCTGGGGCATTTGTCATGAATGTGAAGGCAGCATCGAAAGTTTCTTTTTCATCGGCGGTGGCATACATATTTTACGAACGGATATACCTCGACTGAATTTTAAACCGTTCACACGCGCCGATTCGTTAATTTATGGGTATTTCACGGGCTTTTAATAAAACACGAAAACCATTCTCAAAATCGCCCCTAGAGTACAGCTTTCAAAATTGATACGTGCAAATGTTGGAATAAGGCGAGAGAGAGAGATGCTGGCGGTGTAGCTAACACACAATGCACGTCGTGATTCAAGCGCCCGGTACATACATATATTACATATATATACAGGTCCGCGCAGCGGCGTATATAACAATACAGCGTGTCGTCGCGTGTACTTCCAAACCCGTTATGAACCGTTGCCATTACGTGACCAGCCTGGTCTATTAGAATTTCGAGCACACGAATTCGCATATATATACAGCATCAACTCGAAAACTTCTGACTTCCTATTTTTCGCTGTGTCGAGTCCGGCCGGCTTCAAGAGATTATACGCACGACGAGAGAAGGAAGCGATAAGAACAGAGAGATAAGTGTGCAGCGGGCAATTACGCGCGGACTTATCCTTAAAAGCGCTCTCGGCAATCGTCGTGTATAATGAGCGTCATTGGATGCATTAGCGCTGCGAGGACTCATCGGAAGCTCGACGACGATTAGGTGCGCCTTACGTAAATATGTAAATAGTACATTCTTGGGAGAATTTGGAGGAAAAAATGAAAGATCCTCTTTTCGCTGAAAGTGCGACTGAGTCACTCTCCGTGTACTACGAAATCGATGGCCAAGTTTGGAATTTCGCGTCTATGTATACTTAATGGTTATTTAATATTCGGGGTTTTACGGTCTGTTTGATACGAGAAACGAGAAAAAATTTGCAGTGCTAATGAGGGTACTATATTTTAAAATAGATTACGGCGCTAAGACACTCGATAGCCAAGTTATTATACAACAATAAAAACACGCACACACGAGCGCGCGTTATTCACTTGAATAATCCTCGGGCTATCAGTCGATTGCAGAGAGCAGGTATTATATACGTGTACTCATAACGCAAAAAATAACTCTGCATAATACGCATTCGCAGAATCGAAAGAAGTGGCAATTAATCCG
This sequence comes from Muscidifurax raptorellus, assembly GCA_020010945.3. NCBI lineage: Eukaryota > Metazoa > Arthropoda > Insecta > Hymenoptera > Pteromalidae > Muscidifurax > Muscidifurax raptorellus. The sequence goes on along the minus strand of CM052078.1, from coordinate 33,141,399 downwards.
CTCACAGCATATACACTCGAGAATATCAGGAAGACAGATGACGAATCCGTGATATAGAGGTAAGAAATCGCGAAGGAAATCCACAGCCGGTGTACAACCATTATCAATTGGCATCGACGCGAGTCGAGGCCGCAAAAAACAGTAGGCGAGAAAGCGATGACGAGTCGGTGTAATAGACACCGCCGTCGTTCCCTACGTCACAAGCGAGCGACCTGGAAAAATTAGCATGTGCGCGTACGCGTCGCCGAAAAGTCGTTGTATATATGTATATATACACACACACACCTGGTTTTTCCTTTTCGATTATGTGACAAACTCGGTTTTTACCGTTGCACAGCAGCGATATATATGTATACACACATTTCTCGATGCGCATTATTGGGTTATTCATGCGTATGCATATACGCCAGTGGAAAACGGTCGCATGTATGTGTGCATGTGTCGTTTGCGTTACAAAGAGACGCTCACGAGTATTGTAAACCCATTTTATGTATATATATGGAGGCGCAGCACGAAATAAGAGAAAATCGACGCTTATCGGAAGCTCATTATTATTTCGAACTGAGGATGCCGTATAAATTTCAAAGCCATATACACGACGGCTTTTTATATACACAGACACAGACACTTACGTAGGGTCTAAAGAAGCTTTTCACCGAACGCATAAGTGGACTCGGATGGTTCCGATAGGACCACTCTAGTGTCTTTTAGATCGCGATAGAGATCCTATATATATATGCGTATATACTCAGAAGAAGAAAAGTCATAAGCAACAGAGCAACAGCGACGCGTATATTTTTATTTCCTTTATACGCACGACTCGATTTCGAGCTTTAACGGTTTCCCAAAGTCACGGCCTACATTCGTTTATATATACGCTCCTTTGTGCCTCCTCGATTTTTATATTATCGCGATTTTCGAAGACACCGTTAACGCCGCCCTGTTTACCCGGTGTTTTAGCATCGTTTCGTGAACCGCATTGCGCCTCGTCGGAATTTTCCGTACCTCGGCTTTTAGGACCTCCGCATCTGTATATCCATTATAAGACACCGTCGAGTGCTTTGACAGATAAGACCACGATTCCGGATGCAACAGGACCCCGCGAGGCTCTCCTTTTTTTTTCTTTCAAGGAAGCGCCTCGGCTTTATCTCGTAATATATACGCATTCACCGATGAGTCGTCGACACCGACAAGGATCCACCGCGGCTCTTACGGTTCTTCGGCTGCTGCTGCCGAATGATATTACGCGCTGATGATTCGTATGTACACAAGCGGGAAGTGAAACACGCAAGCGAGGAGAGAAAGCGACGAGGTCGGAGTGTGTAGATAAGATTAAAACACGCGCTCGGACACATTTCGCGATTTGTATAGAGGTGGCGTATATATATATATACATGTAGGTGCTAAGCACACGCTTCGGCGATGAGAATTTTTCCCTGTTTCGGCAGCTTGTATTTACAATACCCGATACAATCCGCTTATGTTACCCAATGAGGTGTACTCGCGGTATACGTCTGTAATACAAATCGTCGATATGAATTTCCCCTATATAGTGCTGTGTGACAACTAGATCCAGAGCCCGATTATTATAGCCAACGACACAAGAGAGCAGCGCCGGCACATCGCTGCAAAGTGAAAGGGACACGTTCGAAAAATCGAACACACGCTATATAGATATATAGTAGCGCATATAGTAGTGCAGTAGTAGTCGTACATCGAGATCGCGAGCTCCGTTTTTATGCTTCCCGGAAAACTCGTAAAAGCTCGAGTTCTCGCTTTTGTTAGCCGCTGCTGCTCTTCATTAAGTCGTTTGTGGCCGCCCTCTCGGTTTTTAGGGGGGAAATTCTGGGTAACCCTTGCGCTCTATGCGGGTAATGGTCCGAGAGAGAAAGAGAAAATTTGAGTGCTAAGACTTATATATATATATACGTATACGGTTTTACACGGGCTATTGGGCGAGAGAAGATAAAGCGCAGCCTATATTGTTTGCGGAGAGAGATAAGAGGTCAGTGCATCCGAGAGAGAGAGAGAGCTTGAATTTTCTCGCGGCGTAGCTGCACAGTCTCGTGAAATGGTATATATTATCAGACGTTAATGAAAAAGCCGAGCTGATTAAGAGCAGCCGCTTGTTTTCGTTAATGAGGAAGCTCGTTTTATTATTAATACGTTCCACCTGAAAAAACTCTATAAAAACATTCCGAGAAAAGCTGCTTCTGCACTCCAGCGACGCATGTATAATATGAAAACGAAAAGAAAAGACAAACATAACGGACGCTAACGATAACCGCGGGCGTATCTGTCGAGAGAGACTGCGTAAGACCGTCGCGCAGCGCATTATCTCCTTGAAAATACATTATTATCTCCCTCCCACCAGTGTCGCTATACAAGTCCACGAACCACCGGACGATAAGCGACCTTATCCTCTCTCTCTCTCTCTCTCTCTCTATCTTGCTATAAGGTGCTTCTCTTGCGAAAAACGCTGCACCGCGATGTGCGTTAATAGAAAGAAACAAAAACGCATATGGCGTTCGTACGACTCTCTCGTTACTATGGTAATCCGAATGAAAGGAAAGGTACACGAGCTCTGGCTCTCTCTCTATATATATATATATACGCTATGAATGCGTCCTCGTCGTCGTCGTCGTCGTGTGCGCCAATTGGGCGTGGGACATACGCGAGTGTGTTCGCTGTTTTCAATAGCGGCAGGTATATGTGTAACGGGAGGTTGAATAGGCTGCTGCTGCTGCTGCAGTCGTGTGTCAAGGGTATCCGCGTTGATTCGACCTCTTTAAGTGAGCGCGGAGGTGTACGTGCCGCCGGCTTTTGAGATTTGCTATTATAGTATAGCTAGGCATAGCAGAGGATTATTGAGATGGAATTATATATAGGTGGTGTCGATTGGTCCTGATTGTTATAGAGAATACCAATAGTCTTTGAAACGGTTGCGTTATGCAATTGCAGCTGTCGCAAGTGCGCTAAGTTTGCCGCCAGATAGATGGGCGATAAATATCACGTTTGACTTTATATATATGCGTTTCTAAACAAATTTTTTCTTCTCCCGAGAAATTACCGTCCGCGCGATTTTCGCAAACTCGTGGCGCGCGCGTGTTGATTTATCGCCACTGTGAACGTCTCCGTGAACACATATACATATATAATGTTCCTGAAGTATACTCTTGCATTTATACCAAGTCGTAAAGAGCCATATATCACTCTCGCGGAGGAATTCCATATTTCCCATATAAATCTCGCGCTGATTAAATTTTCCAAAACCCTTCCGTTACACCCCTGATTCCACTTGTATGGAAAAAACGAATCTCTTAAATGCGTCACGGGGCACAAAAATTTCTTTCAGCTGAATATAAGAAATATTTCATGGACGATTTTACTTCTTATGAAAAAATCCGACACACACGTCTGAGGCACGTCAGTTATTAGGCAAGAACTCTGGCTTTTCGACACCATCTATATATATACCTGACAGACTGAGCAGTGTTATATATACTTTACGAAATTCAAATCCGATATAGCGTTATATACCTTTATGCCATCGCACATGTAGTTCAGCAGCGTGCGACACCTTAAAATCCGTATCGCCAGGCCTATATACGTGCTTTCGACACGGCCGGCTTGGATCGCTGCCTATTATAGCGCCGTCTGCTGCTGCTGCTGCTGCTGCTGCGGCATCGTATAGGTAAAAGTCTTTTACTATTATTAAACAGGTTATGTAAACCTGGCCGGCGTTTCGGCTTACTCTCCTGCGCGCCTACATCGAAGATTATTCGTCCTACACTTCTAGGCCCTTTTGTGTATGTTTGTGTGTGTGAGTGTATAATGCAACTCACGCGTGAGACAGCCTGGGATCGCTCGTTATGAATCATCCGCGAACATGTCACTTTGCCAACAACGGAAGTGTTTTTCTTCGGGACAAATCGTTGCGTCGCAGCTCTCTGTGTTTATTGTACAGTACGTGCGCGTCAATATGTATATATAAGAGACGTATTCTCGCGCTGTTATTGATATAGCGATGGAAGGCCTTTTTTCGTATACAACACATACACAATTTTGATTGATGAAACGGTGTCTCGGTGTCGCAATTACGCTCGATTGCAAATCGCGGAATCGGGGCGAGAGAAATAAAAAATCTAACCCGCAGTTTACAAGGAAATCCAGTCGTAATTTCGTGTATATGCGCGCGGATTGCTGCACGCTCTGATTGCTTTATTAATATTTTCACTTGGCATTTTTTTTTCTCTCGTATTCGTGCCGCTGCACTGCGGAGTTGGACAATTTGAATATAGAGTGAATGACTCATTGGCTTATTCATCGGGCCGGCTCTCTCGTATTAAGTATATTGGATGTATATAGCGTAGGTGCGTCGTCGATAAATATTAATTGCTCATTATATCGAACTTACCACCGCCGCTAATTGCTCGGATGGGTATATATAGGTGGCTTCAGCCGTAATTACTCACCTAAAACAGAAAACAAGAGACGGTCAAATTAGTCCATTAGGGTGTACGTAAGGTAAAACGATGGTTTACAATTAATCAACATTGCAGCAAGATATATCGTTAAGAATTATTATGTAAGTGATAAATACACAGGCATTATGTCGTTGCGTCCAACGACTTTAACATCCACGTTCGTAAGGTATATATAATGAAAAGCTCGATACTCAGCCGCTTATATATTTTTAGAATCAGCATGTCCACGTCGTGATTGACGTGAGCAACTGCGCGTCGACCCTATATATATGCGCGTAAAAGTTCATTGGACCAGCGCTTTGTTGCGCCGTTATATGCAAGGCTCAATAAACGCTTCGTTATACACACACATGAAAGGATTGAAACGATGCACGCAAGAGTCTTTTGTAGTCCCAGTATAGTATAGAGAAAGTTTTAATTTTTGGGGGTTATTATGCTCGACTTGTCGCTACAGCAGCATAAACGATGAAATATACATATATAGAGCTTTCTAAAATTGAAAGGGATCGAATGCCTAATGCTCGTGGCATTGCGACGGGTTTTGTATTTACGATCGGGCGGAATGCGCTGTTGGATAAAATACGGTTTTCTAAAATTAGATTTTACCGCCGCGCTCTCTTCCTTCTTAATCCACTTGTTGCTTGGGTAATTTATCGCGTGCCGTGTATATTAGAAGCACATACTACTGTGTACACACAGCGCACTTCGTATTAAAAATTAAAAGGTATACGCGCTCACATATACATTAGGAGAAACTCTTTCGCTTTTATTTCACACAGCGAAGCGTTAATAATACACAGCAAAACGAATCGCAATACAATTGGTGACCCTCGCACGAAATTTCTTCCACTCAACGTTATCAATCGACGCTCTGCGCGCAGTTCAACCTCCGCTAAGCATGTGTCACACTCGATAACTCAAGGATTTGCAAGCGATCCTCTGCACGGTACATCTTAAGCTCCGCATAATCCCCTCCGTGGTATATATATACATACAGCGCGTTGATATTACGACGCTCAACTCGTCCAATATTTAAACATCAAACAATCTGCATAAGAGGCTTAAAAGACGAGGAGATTCTCTCATCCTCGATGACGCCCGTCGATGACTCCTTAAACAGCGGTATCCGCGCGCACATTCGGCATTCACCCGAGCGTGTTTCCGCATAAAGACACGCGCGCGTATATATATATATATATATATATATATATATATATATATATATATATATATGTTTGCCGACAAAGCGAGGGTCAGTGCCAGCGCGAATTCTAAAACCACAGCCGCCGTATATAGTCTTTTTGCGTAGAATGTGTACTTACGAGGAGAATCGAGATAATTATTATCGGACTATTATAATATTCACGTCACGAAGTCCTTATCTCTTTCGCGCGCGTGTACGTGTGTGTATGCGTGTAACAATGGAGAAAGTTGTATATACTGCACGAACGATGGTATAGAATAATGAAGTAAACCGTGGCGGATTTTAATTTTCGCCTGTGTAAACGCTCGCTGGGAAAACTAATGATTCTGTGCACTTGTCGGCCTCTGCGTGTATATTAATGTACATCGCGGCCAGGAAAATTATTGGCCGAGTGTCTGTTTGCTTAGCGCTTGTAATAAGTTGGGGGCAAACACGCGCTCATTGTGTTATCGGGTACAATATTTATACAGCGTGATTCGTTACATAGAGAGGAAAATTTTGAATTCGCTTTTTCATACAATTTTTAAATCCCTACCGAGAGCCAAATTTTTGCATATATATATATATATATATATATATATATATATATATATATATATATATATATATATATATATATATATATATATATATAAAAGTTTGCACACAGCTCTGTATATATACACGTACAGCTTGAATTTTCTCCGGCGCTTTCGTCACTCGCGGGATCTACACCGAGAAACGCTTTCGCGATTTATCGCCGATTAAGATCTCTCTCTGGCAGTTCGTTTCTCTCTCCCCCCCCCCCCCCCCGCGCACGTAAGCTGCACCGATCGAATATCCGCAGGTACACACGATCTCGGCGAAATGCGCATTTTAAGAGAAGCGGAAGTCTAGCAAAGATCGTTTTCCACAAGTCTCGCGATCCCTGATTCACCTAAGCGTCGATGTACACACATGTGCGCGCGCAAGCGATGATGAATCAGAAGACTTTTTGCGGCGCGCCGCAGCTGCAGACAACCCAATTATCGCCCCGAGTAGTTCGCGGACGTCATATGATGAAAAGTGTCTGGAGCGATACGGTTATTATTCTCTTTGTCTGCAGCCGTCGGTTGTAACCTTCTCTTTTTCGTTTCCTCTATCGACGAGACGTTCTGCCGAGTCACGGGTATATTCGAGCTGCGCCGAATTCGCAGGCGTGGATTAGATTAACCGGAACAACGCGAAAATCAGAGCCGTGTTGTGCGTTGTACTGATCGCCGGGCACCGAATTGCACAATCTAATTATCGTTTCGCGGCATTCCGTCTTGCTGAGTCAACGCGTGTACAGCCGCGCGGATTATATTATATGTACATATTAGTTGCATATTGTGTGCGCATATGTATATGCATATTATCTTGCGCAGAAGTCGGGAGAACTTATCGCGGTATAAACCTAATCAAAGCTTGTAAATGTGTGTAATGTATTACAGCCGATGGATTATTAAAAAGAGATGTAATAAACGTACGCGTGTGTAAATAACAAATAACACCGGAAAACGTGTACAAAAAGCAAAGAGAGTTTCCGTAATGCACAGTGTCTATTATATATACGCGAGTATTCCCTCGACGCCAAAAGTTGCATATCTATAATTAAAATTTTTTTTGCTCCTTGCGACTGAGCTATACGTACACCTCTATATCTACCCCCATCAAGGTTATAGCGCAATTATTCAGCCGGCGGCGGCGAAAATTTTCATTCCCCGGCGAAAAGTCAGTTCTCGCCTGAATTATGCAAGCGGCCGCTCTTTTCCTTCCAACGCGAACAACGGCCAAGCGTTATTCCCGTTGTTTCTCACACAAACGCCTGCGTTTCGTCTCTCGAACGAACAAAGAAGGTGTGCATGTACACTCCTGAATATAAACGTATTTATATACACAGGCGTGAAACGCCTAGGCCTCTCGAAATATATATGTATAATGACAGAGGAGAGCGGGACATCTTCGTTCATTAACTCCGAGAGGGATTGCTTTCTCTTCTAATTTAATAATATGACAACGACGGAAAGAAAAAGATGCGCAAAGCCAGTGATGAGGATATCCAATTAAACGACAGCAAGTTATATGCGCATATACGCACACAGGCAGAAATACTCTATGCACTTTTTAATGAACAACAACAATACGGAAGCGTTATGTATATGTATAGCTGCGGCGCAATGAATTCTCTCCTCACCGAGAACTTGACGCTGATGAACTCGCAGTACTTGACCAGGAACTTCATGATCGCTCCTGCGACACTGGACTGATCCATCGGCCTCTGCTCGCACATGTGTACTGTGTCAGATTTGTGCGACATACCGCATGTACTCTAAATCGGCGTCTACGACGACGACGACGATGACGTGCATATATATTTAGTGGTTGATTCACGTCGAGTGTGTATCAGTATCCATTAAAAGCGGGATTTGTCCCGGGATTTGTCATACACACTCGTTGTTGGCAGCAAGTGTGTGTTCTTCTCCGCTGACGCCGCACGGGATTACTAATTGTTCTAAACGGTAGATATATAGATACTATATAGGAGTTTTATTATATACTAATCACACATGGTCATAAACCTGACTGGTTGTACGTGTTACGCACACACAAAGGATTAACAACACAATCGACATGCTTTTCTCACACGTTTCTCGTAAATGAAATCCTCGACAATTGAAAACCAGAACTGCCCACTATGGAGACATTACACACACACACACATATATCATGGAAAATATAAGAACAACGACAGCTGGACACAATCGCATCAATCATCAGTTGTAAATACCCATTGCGTCGATCAGAAGTAGCAGTAGATAATGAAAGCAGTGCGGAAGCGCAAGAAAAGCCGCTAAAATCAATCCCGAACTACAAAACACACTATACGATCGCCGAAAGTGAGAGATACGTACACACGCGCGCGCGGCCGCGAACTCGCGCGGATTCCGACTAATGCTGCGAACGCCACAGCTGAGCGCTTACGCAAACTCGATTTTGCGTGCAGTGTGCGTCGTGCGATGCGACGATGCGACGACTGCATCCAGAGACTACAAGAGTGGAAGAAGGAGAGAGAGAGAGAGATGAGACGCGTGTCGCGCCACGCATACCGGCCTCGATTGCGCAAGATTCGAGGTATTTATTTCGGTGGAGATCCGGGGAGAGAGGGATGTGGGGTTATAAGACCGAGACGATGCTAGGGTCCGAGCTTTTTCCGTGCGGAGATGCTGATAGAGCTTGATCGTGGATATAGCGTGTGCTTTGGCCGCGCGCGCGTTTGAGATTTTCTGTTTTGACCCAGTTTTTTTTTTCGGGTGCGCAGATCGATGTACGAGTAATTTTTTCTCCGAACTTTCGTCGAGACTTTGTTCTGGAAGCTTATTATTCACCGCGTGTTATTCGAAAAATCGTTCGTTATATATTACACACCGCGGAGCTCAGTTTCACGCTCGCATTTCTTATATAGCTGTCTTTAATTATTCGCGTCGGCATAACGTACGTGTCGATTTACGAGCAGCTAAACTCTCGACAACAAAGAAATCCATTTTTAAAACCGCGAAAGAACCGGCCCGTAAAGCACGTTTAATACCTGCCGCTGCGCACACACACGGCGCATTATTAGCATATACCTCGTTAAACCATCAGCATCTCGCGGCGAGGCAAAAAAGAAGGAGAGAAAAAAACGCCTCGAGAACCGACGCTACAATAATCTTGTCCGAAAAAACGGCGCACGAGACGCCTACTCGGTCGTAAAGCGGCCGGCTGCAGCGGACAACGGCTTGCGTAATGTGTGCGTGTGTTCGAAGCTCGCGTTTAATGTAGGCCATAGCGGCACGAGCCAAAAACCGAAAATATCCCCTGTGTACGAAACCGAAGAAGAAGCGGCTCTGGGGTTCCTTGTCCCGATGCTGCACGCGAGGAGTTGCTGAGCCAGGGCCAAATGTTGAATAACCGACTTATCTGAGGCCATTGATTTCTCTCGAGTGAGCTATATGGATATACGAGGCGTAGATGTATACACAGGCTGATTAATGCGGCGCGACACGAAGATACCGCGCGCGAGCTGTTGCAGTAGCCACCGCAGGTGTATCGGTTGAAGAAGTCCTTCGCGTCGCTGCGCATACCTTATAATCGCGCGGATTTTTCTTCTATTTCTCTACGGAACAGAGGTATGCGATTGTAATCGCCACTATTGCGTCGTGTATACGGGAATTCAACGAGCATGTCTGTGCATTCGCGTAAACGGCGAAAGTTATAACGCACATACGCAGGAATTTACACACCGTAAACCACACGCAAGCAGAAATAGAAAATTCCCGCGAAACGGCATATATCCGCCTACGTCATGCTTCTAAAACACTCACTCTCTCTCTCTCTCTCTTGCGCGCGCGCAAACGGCAGCATAATATAATGCATAAAGGCGCACGAGACCGAAGCCTCGGTTGACGCAGTGGAAACACTGCTAAACCGCAAGTAGTCGTCGGCCGACGACAATGGAATGTGTCTCTATATACATCTGCGCGTTTCGAGGTGACTGCTGCAGAAACCGTATGGCACGTGCTTCGGCTAATCTTACTGGCTTTGGAGCGATGTATAGCGTATATATACCTTCTTCTTCCGGTTAGACGTTTTCAACTTTTGCCCGCACACGTGCAGCACGCGGGGATTATGGTCGCGGGGCTAATTGTCTTTGAAGGTATATGCGCCGCTGATGTAATTGAAAGTACGCGCGCGGGGGTGTAATTGCTTCGCCGAGAGGAAGTTCGAAGGGATTTTGCGGGGAGATTAATTTTTGATCGAGTTTTAAGTGGGCCATGAACCCGTGGATTGAATATTTTAGGTGTAAAACAAGCTTTGAAGTGCTGAGCGTGTATATTGTTAAAAAGTTGAGCGTTATATATTCTTTTTCTATATAAGAGAGCCGTGTATGTTATTCGGATAATTGGAGCGACTTTTTCAGGTCTCGCTCTCGTTGCTCAAGGCACGCTCACGACGTATAAGAATAATTTATGCGGAAATCGAGCTGTATATAAGTTTTTGCGGCTGCAAAAGTATTATATGTAATACAGCCGGTTTTGAAGCTTTTACTATCAATGAATCAGACAGGCTATCTTTTTCGCTAAATAGAACGGCTCTCGCTGTAGGTATACATATTAAACGCAGTCGCGCGCGCGCGCACGTTTACTTAAAAATTAACGCCACAGTAAAACTCGAACAACGTCCTAATAACACGGCTGCGCACGGTAATTGAACGCTTATAGTGCACGCGTGTAAACTCCTTCGGCGCAACTCCTACTATATATGTATAACACTACTGGAGTCTAAATTATATATAGTTACATATTCCCGGTCAGTGTTGACACTCTCGCACGCGTGGTTATAAATAAACAATAACATTATGGAAATATCGAGGCGCGCTTTTCTTGGCGCACCGAATGCGCCAATACGCCAGAATAAACTAGTCAAGGAAGAGCGAGTGAGGCCGAAATCACGACGCGCGCGGCTGCTCTAGATTCACTCGAAATACATATACGCACCTGCCGCACGCCGCCCGATGCTTTAATCTTCGTGAAAGCAATTGATTCGTTTGTGGGATTAATCTCGGTTTATTGGTGGAGCTGTATTATCGAACTTTTATTGAAACAACAACTTACTCCGCCTCCGATGCGCGAGGGCCAGTAAAACAACGAGACAGTTTTTATCGGCCATCGTATATATATAGCTACATATATACAGTATACGATGTTTTTATTGCAGGCTATGAAAAGCTCAAGATTAACGGCCAATTAGGATCCGCGCGCCTATATCCCCCCCTCCCTTCTTCGAATAGAAAAGTCTAGATAGACACACGAGGCGGCAGCAAGATATAGAGAGGGAACTCAACCACCGGTCAGTAGGTCAAGGCTGTTTGCGCGGAGCGCATCGGTGTCAAACTCTCTGGGGGCAGCAGCAGCAGCAGCAGCAGCAGCGCTTTTCAGAAAAATCTCGCCTCGTCGTAGAATCAAAAGCCAGCCAAGGACAAGCTCGCCGGTTAAAAGGGCAGGGAAAGGGAGATGGATAAAAAGACGATCTCGCGGCGTATACTCATTATCCGCTGGGGGGTATGTTTATGAATATATATGCACACATACGCGGGTAGAGCACGAAATTGCAGGTCTCTCCATTACCCTCGCGCTGCGTCAAGTGCATTTAAACGGGCTACTTAAACTCGATTTTCCATCGGCGGGGGGGAGTTGGATGTGCACTTTTTTTCCTTCTCGACGCGGTAAACCGGTTTCGAACCGGACACCCGCCGTTGAAGGACCTTTGCGCAGCAGACTTTTCGGGGGATTCAAGGACCTTTATACGAGAGAAGCGAAGAAGCGAGAGAAAGATGCTGTGCGCATTTTTAGCCGATGATAAAGCTCCTGCGATTTATATCGCGTTAAAAAGAGCGAGTATGAGACACAAAGAAGAGAGCACAATGTAGCGGTGCGTGCGAGAGCTGATTTTTATTTTACCAGGATATCCTGCAGAGAGACCGGCATGACGGAGCACGTTGACATCGCCTCCCCGGTACGGTTGTTCCTCTGCTGTTTTGGGAACCTCAGCTTTGTAGCTTCACTGCACAGCACAGCACTTGTCAAAAATTACACTCGTGTTCAGTACAGTCCTCCCCCCTCTTTTTCTCTTCTCCTCTCCGTCTTATATATAATACAAGATCTACCGGTGATAGGACGGCGTTTTCTATACTCATCCGAAGAGATGAAGCGAAAAAATGGAGAAAGCCGGAGAGAAAAGAGCTGGCATCTCACGGGGTTTTCTAAAAAGACTGGAATGTTTGTCGTATATAACACAAAAGCGCGCGAGAGAAGCTTCACTGATGCCGGCCAGGCGGACACTGTCCGCTCCGATTCCACGCGCGCGGAGGAGGTTACCACGCGAGCCAGAGTGTCACGGGTCTATATTAAATTAGGGCTTAGCCAACAAGCGCGAGCCTCTTTCACCACCATAATCCAATATGTCGCTAGAGTCTCACGACGACTATACGCGTTATTTTTTTCTTTTCCTTTCGTAAGTCTCGGGATGTTTAAAATTACACTGTACGTCGGTGCAACGCGGCTGCATATACACGAGTTTCGAAAACGCCTTTGCAGCATCGCACGCGCACAAAGAGAGTCCCACACACCGGTCGACCCTTAAACAACAGCATCGCGAATTTATTAACCCCAGCGGTTTACGATATAATAAATCGTCACGGTTAAAAAATAAAAAGAACGCGATCGCTTTGTCGTCGTCGTGTGTGTAGGCGTCGAGGTTCACCGCGATGTGTATAGCGTCGCGCGCAGCAGTGCCACCGGAAGAGAATCGATTTTCGGTGCTCGAGACTCCCTTGTCCATTGACCTCGATTCCCGTGAAATGCAGTATATAATACACACCGCGTATATACTCTTTTTGACGCGTGGGATGAAATATCTTTTTTTTCCTTCTCGTTTGTTAAGTGAGTGGCATGGGAGAGACTTTTCCGGCACTCTGATGCCGAGCGCGCGGGAAATTCAAAAGTATCGTTAACGAGATGAGCGATTACGTACGTCACGTTGAAAGCCGCACGCGTCAAAAAAATTAACGAAGAAAAATAAAATTAAACCCTCTCTTGATTTCTTCAATAGGACCCTCGACGGTAATACGTTCTACAGAGGTGTGCGCTATAGAGATATCCCGGTACACGTACACTCGTGGTAATTCGATACTGGCTCGTAGCCAGCGACGTTCGACCGGGAAAATAACTCGCGGCTATCCCTTGTGCCAGTTCGCCCGCGAGAGGATGAAACGGCAGCAGAAAACTACGTATACGTTTTAATTCGTTCTCCCTTACACATAGACACGTATCTCGCGCTATCATCTCTCCTCCGCGAGACCGGAAACCCGATGAGGCGTGAACCATCCACACACGCGCGCACACAAGTCCTCTGTCTTTTCCGGTGAATCGTCGCCCTTGTCTGTTTTTCTCTCTCCCTCCGAGAGACAAATCGGCTATTCAAGGAGCAGTGCACTTGCGTCCCAGAGATGACGAGGATATAATGCACTTTTTTTTCAACAAAAACAAGCCGAGACACCGCCGGAATTCATAAACACTGTATTATATACACACGAACGCTATCGAGAGAGAATTAAAAGACTGAGAAAGAAAGAGAGAGAGTGAGAGAGAGAAGATCTGTACGTTTTATTCTCGCCTCGTCTCGCCATGACTATAATATTATAGTATATACAGGCGAGTGTGGCGAAACTCGCGGCGGTCCGTCATGAAGCCAGGCTGGACAGTCACTGATCGGCGCGCGATGCACTTGCAGTCGCGAGTCGCGCGAGAGTCTTTTACGAGCTTCAGGCCGGCTGGCCTCGCCAGCAGGAAGTAAGTCTCTCTCTCTCACTCTCTGCTCACCGCGAGAGCGAGTGAAATATCACTTGGTGTCATTGTTCCCTCTCGCGCGGGGAAGAATAATAATAAGGAGAATATAGGTGTATCGCATCGAGAGGGACAGAGCCGTGCTTAATTGCCGATAATTGCGCGACGACCCTTATCTCGCCTACGTGCGCCGCTGATCTTTCACGTATATACGTAAGAGACCGAGCCTATACGGCAGCAGACTCTCTCGACTATGCTGTACTAATTAATCGCTCTTGGATTTTGAAAAGAGCGAGTCCTCGCGTTATTCGCCGCGATTATTCTTCTACGGAGAATATATTTATTTATATATAAATCGGCCGACGACTCATGCGTAAAAGACGCGGGGAGACAAAGAAGTTTATCGCATTCATGCGCGCATGTGTGTGCATTGTGTCGTAAGCTCACTAATCGGATGGCGCGGCTTCGATTCGAATCTCCTGCAGTTGTTTTCTTCTTCTTCTTTTTTCTCGTAACAACCTCTCACGCGCGCCCATGTGTTTATTGACTCGGGCGTGTATATAGAGACATCGATTCTCGATCTTCCACGTGAACTGACTCGTTCCACAGCGCGGCTTCCGCGAGCGCGTCAAATCTCATTTGGCAAAGCCTCTTGTTCCGACTTGTGTCTGTTGGCTTTGTTTGCGGATTATTTTTTTCCCTCCTCCTTCTTCTCCGGAGGTGTGTGTAAAATACTCGTTTTTTTACGCGAGATTCTCAGAGACAAAGAGTCGATTCATCGAATCACTCACCATAGCGCGACTTTGTTTTCTCCGCATGCGGAGAGAGCTTTCGATGAACCGCTCGGAACGCCGACGACATGATCGCGCTGCAGCGACGAACTTTATCCAGAGTATTAATCTTGAATGTGTACTCGCTTGAATTAAAGGATAAAGCGTCCAGAAGTCAGGGACAACGTCGGCCTCTCTGATTCTCCAGCCTCGATAATCGATTCCGAGAGCGATGTCTCTCTCACTATCCATTATAATTCGCTCGCTTGCGCGCGATAAAATCTAATTACCCGATATATCGCCGCTGCTGCGCGCGTAATTTATGCGTACAGAGTGCGTATGCACCGTGTATAATGCGCGGCAAGTCCCTCTCGTCGATGCTGAATCGCGAGTGAGCACAGCATCGACAGGTGTATACGTGCAGTATTTTTTTTTAACTCTGGGATGTGTGATGAAAGGTGTGTTACATATACGACTGCGGTCAACAGAGGGAATAAATATAGTTTTTCTATTTTTCGAACGCGCGCGTGTTTGCTCTCTCGGCTCGACAAAGCCCTCCGAATCCCTCCCGAATACATATATAATCTGGGTTAAGTGTTCATCCGAGTGTTATTGTACACCGCGCGGTTTATCGAACCGCGTCAAATATGAGCGGCTCGTATTTATACATTTTGACAGCCGCTTTGAATAAACAAATCAGTTGCGCGTTTTCCACATCGCAGGGCTTTCACTTTGGCTGGAAAGTTGAAAGAAAAAAAATCGCAGCAACCGATCGCGCATATAGACAAAGCCTTAATCAGAGTATGCATATAGCTGTGTGCTGCAGTGATATAGAAAGGGGAAGCCCACGGCGGAGAGTCGTGGGTGGAAACCACAGATAAGAGTCTGCAGATCGATCGAACATATATATATATATATATATATATATATATATATATATATATATATATATATATATATATATATATATATATTATATATACGTACACTTTCGATTCGTACAGCGCACGTTTGCAGTTCATTAAATTCGCGAGTCGAAATCTCGTCAAGCAATTGTTTGCAAATTGAATAGGTATATTTTTTCATGCGGGTTCGTTTTTATCAGCTCGCGTTAACATCACGAAATTCGGGCGCACAAATCGGCGCGCGGCGGTAGCAGCGGCGGAAGAGAAAAATGGCGCCTCATAACTCAGCCAGGCTTTGGGAAATTGCTCGCGGATAACGTATGTAGGTCTTATTGGTAATTAGCGCACTCGTCGGTCATGCGCGCGTATATATACATTTCTATATAAACCAAGCCATCTGTAAGTGACGTTGAAGTGGACAAGTGGCTTGGCTCGTGTATATAATGAGTCAGGGGCTGCTGCGGCACTCAAAGCTATATACGTATACATCGACAGTTACTCAACGTCACCGAACAGTGTCTGTCTACGTATTCATAAGCAGCTTGAGGTACTTCAGGACAACTCGCTCGGTGCTATGCGCGACAACTCTTTATACGTATTATCATTGCACAGCTAGTTCTTTGTCGTTCGCGGTCGGCTGCTTTTTCGCGCGGCTCCTTTCTAAAAATAGGAGAGCTCTGCTCTGCATCGGCTCGTTGTCGTTATGTGTGTATAATAGAGGGGTCGATTGCGCTCGACGTTTCTTGAAATTTCGATTGAAAGACCTGCGGGTTCTGCTTTGATAACTACACTGTACGATATATATAAATTCGCATGGAATTAGGAAAATAAAAATAAGGGTATTATCGAGGGCGACAACGTCAAAGGCAATTATTATTCGATAACTTACCGCTCGATTCTTGTGATGCAGGGTATGATGGTGATGGTGATGGAAATGATGATAACGCTTCTCTTTGGCCAGATGCTTGCTGTGATGCTTGTCGGCCCTGTGTGGCGGATACGTGTGGTAAATCATGTTGACGCCGATGCAAGGCTGACGTCACCTGACCTCGGTGATGCTACACTTGAGCGGTTGATTCGAGGGGTTGTTTTGATTTCCGCTCGTTTTCCTGCCGACAGTGTTGTTCGAGCCCGTCACCTGCTGCTGTTGCTGCTGAGCATTGTTGTGAGCGTTTTGCAGGGTCAGATCGGTCTCGTCCACGTTGGCGTTGAAGTTGATCTGCTGGAGGTTGACGTTCGAGCCGATCGGGGTGACTGTTGTCGCAGGATCGAGCTTTACCAAGGCGGCTTGCAGCTCGAGAGCGTCCATGTCTCAAGAGCACTGCTGTACCGTTGGCTCAGTTTCTTTCGTGTTTTTGTCCGTTTCCGAATAACCGCGTTCTTATTTATTGTAGCTTAGCGAGTCCTGAAATTCGATGTTTTTCGGGTGTGACGGTGCGGGCGTATAGTCGAGGTGGTACAGACGAGGTCTCATCAGTGAGAGAGTGTATTATTACAGATTAACGAATCGCCACGTGTATAATTAGAACCTTCACTTTCGGGGCACATATGTACAACGGTCCTCTCTTTCTCACACTCTCTGTGCGCTGGTGCATCGATTGTTTAATTATGCGGGGAATGCGGCTATATGCTCGAAACTTTTCCAATTAAACGCGGTTATACGAGGTCGCCAAAGTGCCGTTATTCAGCATTAGCGCGATTATGAATGTTCGCCCAGATAATACACGCACAGCCGCTTCTGAGAATGGGAAAAACCAAATTTTAAGTATATATACCTCGCAAACGAGATTTTTCAAACGAGCTATAGTGGCAATTGCACACTTGCATTATATCTATGACTTTTTGTTCGCGTGTAAACAGCGTGAAACGGGCGATTACACATTTTTCTAGCTGTCACTTTCATTAGTTTCTCGCGTGTTGTGGAGCCAGAAAACAAGTCCGTTCAGCAGCAGCGACACACATGCCAAGCCCCCTGTGTACTGGCTACTGCTCTAAGCTGCAGTTCGCTCGAAAGAGAAATAAGAGAAAATGTCATCGGCATAAACGTTCCGCACTACTCGAGTTTAAATCGAGGCTAATAACCGTCATTGCAGTATATATACACACACGCGCGTATACCAGCCGCCCATATGTGTGTATATATACTACTGTCCGGTTGCAGCGCAGCGAAACGACCGAACGCGATCTCTCGTGCCGCTGATTATTAAGCGATCCTTTCTTTCGATTTCCCCTCGTTAGCCGCCACCACCGTAGTCGTCGTCCCTCGTGTGCACTGGCCGCGCTTTCCTCTAGATTATAACAATCGTGTATATAGCCACAGTCCTCGCGTGCTTCGTTACCGTTCCGCCATTCATACAGGTATATGCATGTACACGCGAGTATACGTATATGTATAAAGGCTTTTATTATTGGAAGCAATCATATATGCATATATATACCGCGGACACAAAGAGGAGCAGCTAGTGCCAAGAGCAATTAAGGATCTTAGAAATTAGTCCATTGTTGCCCTCGAGCTCTCCACGGTTGTCTATATACAACCCGCAAGAGTCTCCTCTGGAGTGCAAGTGTATATATATATATACAGACACGTGTGTTTTCTCTTGCGTTCAATCTGCTTCGGAGCAAACAGTTGCCAAAAAGGAACTTTTGTCCAGAGTATATAAACGACGCGTCAAAGTTCGTGGATTAAACGGTTTCTTTTCTTTCTACGTAGGTATATACGAGGATCGGGTTTCCCGAATGCAAATTCGTTACTCGAAATTTATCGATGTATTAGGCAATTAATTCGCATTTTTTTCCAAGCTCTGCTTTACGAGCATCGCGAGCTGTCCACCTACGGATATTTATATGTTCCCTGACAGTTGTATTATATTTCCTCGTGTGAGTGGATACACACACACGCATGGACGAGATTTTCTGCTTTATTCTCTTTCTCTCCATATACCATCGAAAACGAGAGAGGCGGTTATTTTCGCTCGCAAAAAGGAGAGCCATGAGACGACTGCTTTTTGCACGCGACCTCCGGGAGATTCTCACACAGAAAGCTGGATCGCAAGTGTGTGCGTATATATAAATAAGTTTACACACTCCACACGTGCGGTTATATACTTACTTTCTTCGGCGCTTATTATCCGCGGCGTCGCGTCGCTCTTGAAAATCATCGCTTCGCGCCAATTAACCCGAAATTCGCGACGTTCATGTTTGGCATACGCGTATATATGTATACAGAGGCATATAAAGAATCCGGATTCAGAAGCCATAAAGCGAGGCATTGTATCTCGGGGTTTATGCTTCGGCGAATGCGTTGTGACACCTCGTCCGATTCGTAAATTTAACGGACCGAACGCTTATATACCGTAAAATTGCACACACCGCGAGAGAAGAAGTAGGTTTATCGGTTCGCACATACAATATATCCGAGAGGAGGAAGACGTCTCGGGTGAAAGTCGAAGATCCGAATTTTCGCGGAATCGCCCACTAAGCAAACATCCGCCCTAAAAATCGTCGCGATTATAACAAGCGTCTAATTGTCTCCTTACGTGCGCTCGATTTCACTGATCCAATTATATACGTATGGAATGCGTGGCTGCGCATCCGAGAAAGCGCAATTAGGATCGGTTAGAGCTCATAGGCGCGCACTATAATGCGTGTCTACCGTCGAATGTCACCTAATTAGCATAATAAACGGAATGAAAAAAAGCGACTGGACAAAGAGCTGTGGTTATTCCGAGAACGAGCTTGTACATAAACACGGATATAGAGACAGGGAGAGAGAGAGAGAGACAAGAGAGCAGTTATTAACGACCGAAGAAGCTCTCGCGCGAGAAGCCAGAAATTCGTCAGAAGAGAGGATGAATATAAAGAACGAGAGAGGAGTGTATGTGTATGTGTGCAAGTGACGAGAGGAAATTCCGAGAATTTCAGAGAAGATACACACGCACATACACGCATATGAGATTCCGGTCTGGTCAGGAGATGCCGATGCACCTTGAAATTATTTATTCCACCCGACGACGAGTCGCCCACACGGCCTGCCCTTAACGGAGCAGCTGAACGACGTTTGATTCATCGGCTGGTATAAAGAGCAGGAGAGCGCGATTTCAATGCTGACAAAGTGTTCTCGGATGGCCAATAAAATTATACCTCGAGTATAAGAGAGAGAGAGAGAGAGATTCTTTGCGAGAGATACGAAGCGAGACCGACGCTTTTTCTTTATGGATTCGGTACGCGCGTCGTGAAAAATCGAGCAGCTTTATTATATCGCGCGCGAGATGCAAAGTGTACCGGTCGTAATTGTTTTTCATCGGAAATTGATATGCACAAAAGGTCGTGTGCATATATATACATATGCACAGAAGCAAAAGTGTATAATACTTTATAACGATGATCGATGGAGAAAATGCATCTACATCAATCTATCACAAACGACGTTGTTCTGAATTTCTTGGAATAGCTATAGATATATATACGCAACTGCGAAAAAAAAGTAAGTTCGGCGGAGAAAAAAATCACTGCTCCTAAGCAGCTCCGAACCAATCAATCAATCACCCGGTCATTAATCAACCTGGCGCGCGGGGTATGCACATTCTTTTCGGTCGACTAAAGAGCGGTGTGTACCGCTTTAATTCGATACATCTCTCTTTCTAGTGAAAATAAAAAGCCAGTTTCGCGCGATGCACAAAGACGCGGCTGGGTCAAACGGAATTTTTAACATCGCAAACTGCACTTGGTCGCTCGAGGTTATTCGCGAATATTCAGGCCAATCTAATATCGTTTTTGCCCACTTTTTTTGCTCGCACATATAAGAAACGTAAATTATGGAACTGTACACGCACATACACATACACGAGGGAGATATTATTGGCAGATAAAGCATCGGCTTTAATGAAACAACGCTGACGCATACACGTTCTCGCACGCCGCGAATTTACTGTTAACGACTCGTGTGTGCCGGTTTTTCCGTGGCTATAAGTGAGCCCGCTGCAGTGCATAAAAGTGTTGCACTTTTGTTTCGAGGAAACGTAAGTAATACGAATCAATGCGGGACCTAGATTCGGACCAGTTTAGATAGCCGCGACGCTTATAGATCACGTTTGCACACACTCGTATAGTCTTATCAAATCTAACTTCCTTATACGAATATCTCTCGAGCCTGATTTCCGAAGGGGGTAAGAGCCATACGTATATACAGTACACACCCGAGCCATCATCAGCAACGCCGCCGAGATTGTCTCCAACAGCTCGCTCTGCTGGCAACAGCAGCCTCTTTGTCACCAGGTGAATAGACTTCGTCGGTCCAAGACAATGTCCCAAACTTTCCGCATCTATAATCACGCTCGTGTATACTATAGGTATGCAATAACGACGCGCCGCGATATCGTTTCGAATGCACACATATATCCGCTTCTCGTAAAGCGTCCCAACGACGACACCCACACAGAGCGCGCAATGTACGCTGACACAGATACACAACTATACACACGCTATACTCCCTCGCATCAATCGTAACGTTGGATACACACACACGCACACACACACACACACACATAGGAACGTAATAAAGTCTCTCAAGAGCATCGAGCAGCGTCGATCGCCAGCTCCCTTTTCGCCGACGACGTATACATTTTATCCCGTATAATATGCACCTATAAAACCGCACACAAGAGCAGCACGCAGAGAGCGAAAGAATCAGAGACTGGCTCCGCGCACCTCCTCGACTTACGCTGCACTCCTCCCGGCGTGTATTATATACCTCGACACCCAGAGAGTGTCTTCCACCTCTGGAGATCTTCTCTTCCTAGGGCACACTCGTCACCACATTTACATGCACGGTACGCGCGAGTTTCAACTGCGACAGATGAATATATGCATATATATATGTGAGTCGGACAGCAGATTCGGGCTGCAAGGCGGTGTCCCCCGTCGACAACAACAGAGCCGCGCGACTGCGTTAGAAGAGCAGCAGCAGCAGCATCCCCTCGCTTGATGCTTTCTCTCGAGACTGCGCGTAGAGTCGGATTAATGAAAAAGAGGGTGTAGTCGGCGGCGCTGCCGCTCTGGTCTAGGGACTTTTGCTGGACCGGGGGCTGAAGCGCGAATCCCGTCGCGACGGCGGCAGCCCGGGATCAATATACCGAGAGCACGGCGGGAAATTCGCACGCGCGCAGGTCCTGCGCGTCGCGCCGAGCGAGGGATGCTGAGAGAGAGAGAGAGAGAGAGAGAGAGAGAGAGAGAGAGAGAGGTCGTCGTGTATGGATCACCCCCACTATATATACACACTGTGTACGTGTGTTCGGTTTACTAGATTCTCTTTACTCTCCGTATATTATATACTCGTGTGTGCGCGGCGGCCCTTTTTTTTCTTGTTTATGTATTATACATGTATATATATATATGTGCCAACTCTCTTTTACTACACGAATTTCCTCTTTAGCCAATCATCTTTATTGTTCGCGTGGGCACCCCAAGGCCTCTATATAATGTACTCGCGCGAGACGTACAGTTGTACGGCTTTAATGCGACATACGAGGCTAGAGCTCGAGCGCGGTAATGAGTTGGATTTCGCGCTTGTGAATTATTTATGTATCTCGGAGGAGTAGTATATAGGAGAGGATGTAATCTTGCGATAACGAACAGATTTTCCCATGAATTTCTTAGGAAGGACTCTGCGATGATCGATCGCTCGTTCTGTACCGCCGTAATCCATTCTTTTATTATCAAAAGACTGATATATATGCAGCAATTACAGGGCTGTAATTCGGTCTTATATGATATTATATATTCCGGCGTGCGTGTGAGATAAAATAAAAACCGCGAAGCGTACGTGTGATAAAAAAAGTTGATCCAACTCAGACAATCCATTAATCTCCCCGGACAAATGATTTATTTACACCCGCGTCGATAAATATCTCTCTCCCTCTCTCTCTCTCTCTCCACCCTCGTTCGCGAGTAAACAGAGGCAGCATACACTCTCGAAAACCAAAAAGAAACAATCACATAAATTCGCAAAAAAGAGCCCGGGGAAAAAAAGGAAACAGCAGACTCCTCGCTTTTATATTACTTTCCGACGTCGACGTGCGTCTACATAGCCGAAGCCAAAAACTCGCTCTCGTCTCTCTATCTCTCACATGTATATGCAGGCTATACATACTGCTTCCCACGCGAAGAGCTCGAGCCTTCCTGCTCTCTCATTTCCAGCGCCGGCACGTTTTCCACTTTTCCTACTCGTCGATGTCGGAATTAAGATTCTCTTGGCGGCCCTCTCTCTCTCTCTCTCCCTCTCTCATCAAGCGCTGGCTTCCAACAACCCCGAGATAAGAGCGCGCGTCCTTCGCCCCGTTTCGCGCGGCGCGACGGACTTGTTTTTTTCGCGCGCGGGGCACACACAGCGGAGGGTGTATTATTAGAGAAACGTGTGCCTCGTTGCGGAATCGATTCGAGCCTGCCAAGCTTTTGATCGTGTGATCGTTTGACCCAGACTCTCGTTTTCGGCGAGAAATTCGTTGTTTCTTTTCCTCTCGATTATAGCGTGAAAATTCGTCGTGATTCTTCTCCATGTGCGGTGATATACAATAGATCCTCAGGGGCGCGATGATTTAGACTCGTCACCGCGCGCCGGAGACAATGAGCGTAAATACACACAATCGCTCGGCTATTCACGGGCTAAACGTCGTTCGTTTATAGACACACATATACACACATACAGAGAGCCTAACGGGGAAACCGCTGCAGGATCTCTCCGCACAAAGGAGTTCTGGCTGCTGCAGAATATATCTGTTGCGCAACGGCGTAACCCACATAGAGAAGGAGAGCCTTGCACAGCTGGTGCAGCTCGAAATCTCGCTCAGCCTCTTACGCTCTCTACTCTAGCTGGTGACGAAATTCACGGGCGCAGCGCACAACTCGCTGAATAAATCGAAATGATCATAAGCAGCAGAAGAGCTCAGTCGAGCGTGTGAGAAGTGTCGTAAACGAGCGACGACGGATAGCCCAGAGAAATTCATATACATGGTGTGCGCGCTGGCTCTATTGTAGTATATAACCTGATGCGAGAAGAGAAAAAATGGACGAAAAGGTATGCGTATATAATGTGAATACAGCAAGTGTGCGATACACGCGGCACTTTGCGAGCAGAATTCCTGGCGTATGAAATCGGCGAGCGACCGAGATACAAATTTACATAATTTTTCGAACCGATAAGGAGAAAGAAACAACACGTGTGCGTCAGGCTAGCGGGGAATATAGTCTGAAATTTCGTAGGAGATCCTATCTCTCCTCCGATACTTTTGAATAAATCGCGCACCGTTTATATACACGTATATTTTTAGCTTTCGAGTAGAGCGGAAATTTAATTTTCGCTCAGACACGCTTCGATGAAAAAACAATATCTCGTTAATAGCCGTAAGTGTATTGCCATATCTGATTCCATTAACTCTGTGTATATATACACACACACACATACTTATAATAGACACTGTCGTGGGTACATCGTGAGATCGAAAACAAAAAAAATGAAACAAGAGGAAGCACACACTTCGGCGTTCGTTTCATCTATATGCAGAGAGAAGAACGATGCGGGACTCACACGCGGGCGCGTAATCTCTCACGGCACTTTATCACGCGTGCCTAAGAAAGGAGTCGGCTGCTCTTTCTCTCCGGGAGGCCGTTTCAGGTTTCCGTTTGCTTTTGGTGATGCGGCTCCTTTTTTTCTCGTGACGCGGATTAAAATTTGATGGTTTCTTTTTGTCACTTTGATCATTATAATAGTTCAAAAATTATGCTCTTCCTCGTTTCTAACGGCAACTTGCGAAAGAGCGTATATGTACACCATTATGTCGCAGGGCAATACATTTTACGCCAATCGTTCACCCTCTAATTAAAATTTATGCCCCTCGTCTTTTTCCCTCTTCGAACGCTCGCGCATCATCAGACATAAATTCTCCTTCGAACCGCGAGATACAACCCGCCGCAATAAGGCGACGCGGGAGTCGTATATCAAAACCCGTCGGCGTTGTGTGTGTGTACATAAACCCGAAAAAGCCGTAAAAAGACGAGATGCATACGGTTTGTAACATTTTTTTCTCGAATACGAAGCAGCGGTGGTGTCATCACGCGGGCTGCCCACGAAGCAACGGAATACGTCGCTTCTCCGATGGCGAAAGCTGGTCAGGCAGGTATCGCTTTAGATCGGTATTAAGGCGCATCGTTCCGCAGGAATCTGCTTTACCCGTCGGTGTTGAAAGTAGATGGAGCCTCAGTGCTCTCGTAGCAGTAAACGACGAACGAATGCACTGTTGCGTGGAGTACACTCCGTAATGAAAGTTTTTTTTTCTCCAAAAATTCAACGTGCATTTCAATGCATTAAATCACATGCTGACTAACATTTAATTTCTTGCGTCATATATACTTAGTCGTTCTTACACACAATACCGTGTGATTAAGTTGAGAGTATTACAAAAACTTCAAGATCTCGAAGAATCTCACACCAGCTCTCAAGAGCTCCGTTAAAGAAGCATCTCGCAACGCGTGCACGACATTTCTCTCTCTCTCTCTCTCTTTCTCTCTCTTCCTCCGGTGTTTATAGACTGTGTACTCGAAGTATAGCTCGTATATATACTTAAACTCCGGCGAGCGAGCGCGAAAAGGAAAGCACAAGAAGAACGCACCGGGCAGCAGTGGCCGGACACGTCCACCGCCCAACGCAGCAGCGGCAGCATCGTCGTCTGCAACTGTCCGCGAGTAGGTATATAGTAGACATATAATCCGAGGCGTCGCGCACCGCGACTCTGCGGTTTCGCAGCTTAGGCTACTGCGGAGTAATCGCTCGCGCACTTCACGGCCGGCGATGCGCGGACAATGTATTTCTTCGCCGCGTGTAATCTCTTTAGGCGCTGCAGATTGGATTTGGATTTTTTCTATGCTCTTCTCTCCTTAACCGCGTCGATCTTATTTTTAGGCGGAAGGACTGTTTGGAGAAGCGCGCGATTTCCGCGATATTGTTATCTAGAGAGAGAGAGAAGAGAGAGAGAGAGTGAGAGAGAGAGAGAGAGAGATATTTACGATTAACGCACACGCGCGGCGCTAAATTTAAATCGCGGCGAGGACGAGAGGCATTCGGGAGGAATAATATTTGGATGTTTCCATTCCGCGCCGGACTGTGTCACGGACGACGAGCCGTTGAATTTTGACCGAATATACATACATAATCGCGTTGTAGAGAGAGAGAGAAGAGCTGCAAGTTGAGCCTAATGCAGCGAGCCATGAGAAAACGGCACAAAGGAAAGAGTTAATCTTCTACGCGGCAGCGCGCCGTTGGAATTAGATCGGAACTGGGCCCTTTCAAAAGAGAGACCGCGTGGAGAGTATAGTTGTTGTACAGTGTAAGAAGCGGCAGCGAGGCGTTGCTGCTGCCGCTGACGACTATAAATGTGTAGGAGAGACGAGAAAACGACGACGGATAGCGTGTGCTGCTGCTGCTGCTATACGGAGCGAGATGGTGCGTGCACGTAGTGCAGTACGATGTTTTCCTTGGGCTATATGGATGGAGCGTTTATTTACCGAGCTGGTGTGTTACTTCCGGTGAGCGGTTTGTTGATCATTTGCCGGGGTGAAGAGGAGTTGTGGGATTTTGAGAATATGATGTTTCGTAATTGATATCGTTGATTAGGGAATATCATTGCTGTTGACTTTGTAACTCGTAATTGTGATCTTTGATTTGTTACGAATGTATAGATGTATTTGTGATGACCTATATACAAACTGATATTTGATATCTCAATGCATACACTAATGAGCGGTAAGATGCGATTGCGAGCATTTGACGAAAATCACTTTCTATAATTTATGTATTGCAAATCGTGAAATTATTAATGAAAGCCTTATATATGCTTATCAGCAACACTTTCAATTGTATGTGAATATACGAACGCAATCAGGCTGAGCACAATTTGGGAAATTCAACTGAATCATCAATTATAGTATAGATACCGATAAACTACCCGCAGTTTCTCCAACTTTCAGCAATTACAGTCATACCTTCGAAAACCCCTATTCATTAGCATGTATATAGGCTCCACAAAGTACAAAACAATGTTCCTACGCAGAATTTTGGAATTTTTATTCCAGTTTACTCTTCAGAAAAACAAAAATTTTATTGATATTGACGTTCCAGAATTATTAAGATTTACGCACACACATACGAACATGTAAAAATAAACTGAAAATTTTAGCAAGCGCAAAAATTTCATCAACCCAAACCACCTTCAGCCTTCCAAGCCAATCGAGCGCATCTCACCTGAAACTCTGACACTGGTAATCCACGAATTTCATATCCAGACGAACGCAGTCAAACTTTTCCGCCAAAAAACGAGGGCCGCCGCGAAAGTTTCTCCGCGCGCGCAATTTCAAGGTGAATCGCGTATAAAAAGTTGCCTAGCACTCCTTCACTCCTCCGAAAAAAAGTCCATCGGGAAAACTTTCGAGCTGGGAAAGATATATATATATATATATACGAATCGCGTCACGCAGGAATTTCTATTTGCAAGTAGTGTATACGCGCAAACGTTAAATTACAATCGATATACGGCAATGCGGTAAGTCGTCGTGCCGCGATGGTGCGCCTGTGCCCTTTCTCTCCTCGCTTTTGTCATATTTCCTCTTCTGCGCTCGTCCTCTTTCTTTTTCTTCCGTCGGGGGCTTTTATCAATTATGCACGAATTATTCCGTATCACGTAGTGTCGAGCGACGGAAGCACATTGTTATACTCGACTCCGTTACGTCTTACTCTGCCATAACGCGGAAGAATATTATACAGGAATATCATATCGAAATATTCGCTGATATAATAATAAATCGACGAGTGCATATACACATGTACGCCAGTAAATTAAACCGTATATATACAGCTATATTCCATTACGTGCAGAAACACTTGATACCAATAAACAAGTTCCCATAAACAACAACCGGCCGCGAACTGCACTCTTCGAATTTGTCGATACGGCAAATTACTTCCCGTCTCGTTACGTCAGATATTGGAGAGGGAGAGAACCGGCTGCTGCAAGCGGGCCGATCCATCAGAAACAAAGCCGCGCCACTGCCGCCAACGGGCCGATAAATTAACGCCATATTTCGAGGAGCCGTAAACAAGTCATTCGGCAGAAACCGATATTTTCCATGAGATAAGTCCTCCGCGCGCGGGACACAATCGTAGGCGTGGTGTATATGTATATATGTAGTGCTCTCTCGCTGCTCACAATCCTCTCGTGTATTATATACATGTATCTCACATACACATCTATGTGTGTGTATATATATATATATGTATGCAGCTCGGTATTAGTGTCCCTATACGAAGATATATACGAAGATCATCGCGTATATATATATATAGAAGACGCCCGGCCGATTAGCCGCCGAAACTCCTACTCGCCATCGATCACTCGACGCGGCCCGCGGTTGACGAGTCTTAATTCCGTGGGAGCCCGAGAGCTCTATACTCGTGTCTGTCTATACGTACTTGCGATTTCATTAGGAGGAGGACAAGACGTAGCGGTGCTTGCGTCACATACCGAGTGAATTCAATTATAATAACTGGGTCAATATTTACTTTCTTATGATCTAACAGCAGCTCTCGTCGTCGTTCCGAAAATATATGGGACACGCGAAAAAGGATTCGCCTGCGCTTTTTTCGCGAAAGTGATCGATCGTTATTTTCGTACAATTAGCTCATCGTCATCACTAGACTCGTCATCCCTTTCGCGCCTCTAGCGAGTATATTGGAAGCGAGTAGATTGGAAGTAATGGAGAATCGATTATTAATATACAAAGTGACGCAACGCACACGACGCGTATAATATACAATAATAACAAATGATAGCTTCGCGGCGAAATTTCCAAGCTGTTATCTCCCGGAGAAAAAGCGTCCGATCATCGTCATCGAGCCTCACCGATCATTTTTCAATCCAACGCGCTCTAAAAGAAGTTGTCGATCCAAGTAAGTATATACGTAACGTATATTATACACCGTTACGCTCACATCGTCTCGTACACTTCATGTAACCCATCACGCACTTCATATAAGAGTATCGAACCAGTACATAACCGTCTCTGGGCCTATATATACTCAGCACACGGTCAAAAGGTAGACAGCTACGAAAAGCACAAAAAGATCGTCCCATTAGATACAGACTCGTCCGAAGAGAAAGAGCTATTTCTTTGTCAACGCGCCCCGCCTCATACCTGTCGCGTCCGTTAATATACCCTCGTCTCTCTCTCTCTCTCCTCTGAAATATCGGAGCGTGCACTTTCATTGTCGCCCCGATGCGCAGCGCAGCGGAGGCGTACACTGAATACTAATACGAGCTTCTCCTTTTTTCTCTCTCTCCCACTGATGCTGCATAGCGTCGTTGAGGAGGATGAGTCGTCGTTGTGTGTCAAATGGAGTGACGACTGAAAAATCACGAGCTCTTCCGTATCGTGTCAGTCCCATCGTCGCGAGCTTTCCCCGAAAAATTCTCGTGAGTCTTTCAATTATGCTCGATCCTTATCGCCAAAGTAATTCGATAAATCAACGAGACGTTAATTTCATGACTAACCGTTGTAAAACGCAGCGGCGTGTATTTTTATAGCTCGCCGCAGTCGAAAGACGAAGTAGTCGACGGGCAAAAAAAAGCGCTGCAGCTTGCGTATAGGGTTATTTAAAAATGCACGTGGGCTCCCGGCGACGACGACAACGACGACGACGACGAGCGAATCGATTCCCTCCGCTCATTTCTGTGTCGGAAAGGATGGAAATATATATATACACACGCGCCTCCACCGCGGCGCATACGTCTCTCTCCTCGCTCTCCCTTTAATGGACGATTTTAGCTCGGGCCTAAAAATAGAGAGGGTATACCCCCCCGTGCATCAATACTTTTTAATTCAAACTTTTTGGGATCTTGTAATGCCTTCAAAGAAACATACAGCGGCGCGGCTATATTTGTCGCGCGCTCGCGGTTATACCCTGCTTTTCGTCTGCATTAAAATGGTTTTATTATTAGAGCCGCGCGTGTGCTTCGCTACTCTTTTACACTGGCAGTTTCCGTTAGTGTATGTAAATATTTTTCTCTGTCGGTGGGACGTTAATGAGGCAGTTGAATGTCTATCGAATGGGTCGATTGATTTTCGTGGTAGAGATTCATTATTACGACTTACCTATGTATAGATGTATAATGTATAGGTATGTGGCTTTAGGAATTTGAAATAAGTGCGGTGAATACGGTAGCGAGACGTGGATGTTAACAGTCAATAAAATTAATTCTGCCGTGGTTTTATTTGCATTTTCGGCTCGTAGGAGTATATATAGGCTCGCGCTCGCGCGTCATTTGAATAAGTATAAGAGTGATTCATCGGCAATTTGCCGTCGGAACATTCCATTCATTTCTCTCCGAACGAAGAGAATAATAATTACCCTCCACCAAGAACAAATGAAATATAAAACAAAAATCTAACCTCCTCGTGCAGAGATCTCTGTTGCATTCCGGTCCAGCACATCCTGCACCTGCACAGGTCCTTCTCCCTCTGACTCTCGGCCCACTCCCTCTCGGTCTTCTCTCTGTCCCTGGTGCTGTTGATTTGCGGGGGTGGCGGTGGTACCGGTGGAGGTAGCGGACTCGTCGCCACTTCCAGGCTGTCCGAGCTCGAGTTGTGCCTCCTCGGAGGCGTGATGTTCGTCACCATGCTTCGATTGCCGTTGCCGGCGCTTCCGGCACCGGCCGTCGAGGACAGCGTGCTCGTGGCGAGCTGTCCACTAGAACCGGTCCTCTCGTTCGCCGTGGCTCTGGCGTACGGCGAGGAGAGGTAGAGGTCGATCGAGTTCTTCGAGCCAGTGCTGCCACCGTTAGCCGCTGCAGTGCTGGTGCCATTGCTCTGAGGCTGTGGTCGCAGGAAGTCGTCGAGGAGGTAGAAGCTCTGGGCTCGCGCCGACCTGGCGACGTCCTGGTCCTTGGCCTCCTCGTCGGCGTCCTCCCGCTGCTGCTGCTGTTGTTGTTGCTGGAATAGCCGACGGCCGACCTTCGACCTGCTGCCATTGCTCAGCGAGTAGTCTCCGTTGGTTTTCGACGACATGGGCCTGGTGGTCGAGGCTGGTTGTGAACTGCTTCCTCCGGTGGTACCGCGACGGTAGTAGCCGTTGTCCAGGGTGGACGAGCTGCCGACGAGGGACGACTCTGGGACTCTCTCGCAGTCCTCGATCATGGACATGCTGGCATTGTGGTAGATCGACGTCTGGCTGGACCTCGACTGGCTCGAGCTGTTGTTGCCGTTGGGGACGGTGGCGCCGCCGGCGCCTACGGGTGTCCTCAGCAGAGCTCCCAGGGACCTCCACTTGCGGTCCTGGTTGTTACTGTTGTTGTTGCTGTTGTTGTTGCTGTTGTTGTTGGACGAGGACGACGTGGAAGAGGCCGGGGTGCTCCACTTGCGATCGGTGCTGCTCAAGCGCTCCGGTGTCAGAACGCTGGACTTGACGTACCACTTGCTGTTGTCCTTGATCGGCGACACCAGACTGCCGTTGCTCCCGTTGCCGGTGTTTCCGGGCCACCTGCGCTCGTGAGTCGGCGAGGTTGCCGTAAGACTGGAGCCCTGCATGCCGCTGCCACCGTTCGCCCACTTGCGGTCGGAGGCTGGCGCGTTGGCCAGCTCCTCGCGCTGCTTGCTCTTCCACCAGGAGGACGTCGAGGCGGTGAAGAGGATGAGGGCACCCCTGAGCGGATTTCTCGAGTCCTGCTGCTGTCTCGTCGAGGACTTGTCTACCAGGTCGGAGCCGTGATGATGGTGGTAGTGACCGACGTCTCGATAGCTCGAGGCCATACCGATCTCCCGATCGCTCAACGCGCTCTCGCGATCGGTTCTCGAGGACGCTGGCAGATACAACGATGTAGACTTGGACATGAGGTCCTCCTCGCCGGAATTGCCTCTGAGCAGTATAGCGTTGGTGCTGCGCAACCTGGGCCTCGATCTCACGAAGCCGTAGTCGTTGCTGTTGTCCAGGTAGGAGAGATCGGTAGTGGCCATACCAGAGTCTCTCGCCGACGAGCTGGTCTTGGGCATCTGCTGGGACGTCGGCTGGCGGTGAGTTTGCAGGGACGACATACCGCTGTACTGGTGCATGTTCAGCTGGAGACTGGGCTGCTGGGGCAGGGTCGAGGTACGGGCTCGGTGGCTCGCGTCGCCGGAGCCGCGCTGCAGGCAGGAGAAGCTCGCCGAGTGCCGCAGGCTCGATGGTGGATTGCCTGGCTGGCTCACGCCCAACATCTTCTTCTCTCTCTCTCGGCTGCTCGGATGCGCTACTGGCCTCGATTCCCGCGGGGGAGGTAGAGGCTCAAAGGACACACGACGTGGCTGATGCTCGTTTCTATCTCGTTGTTTTTTTGACAAACGGAGAGAGAAAACGGGGGGAGAAACTGCTGCTCTCAAAGGACCAGATTCATCGGTGCACGACGTTCTCGGCGGTCGACGAAGAGTCGAGTGGCCGCTGCTGATGCTTCTGCCAAGTCTTCGCTGATGATGGTGGGCATCGTCGTGATGCTGATGGGACGAAGTTTGGCATCTTTCGGGGGGAAAAAAGACGAAAGATCGGAGGTGCTGTTGCTGCTGTGTGTCGATGTCTGGAACAGAAATAAAAGGACGAGGGTTGGGACGAGCAACTCAAAACTTAACGTATGGTTTGAATGATAAGAAAGAAAATTGCGTGGCTCGAAGGTGGCGAGTTGATGGCTTTGTGCGAATTCTTGTGTTAAACTACGGGATTGCTAATAACGTTTCTAACGTTTCTTATAATTATTGTGCATACTGATGACGGTGTATGATAAGCCATGGCTGATGAGTCAACATAATCGTACAATAATAAGCTTCGCCGCGAGTCCTTTTGCTTTCAAAAATCGCTAATGGACTCGCTGGAAGCATCACTTGGATATATATATATGTATATATAAGAAGCCGGGGAGTAATCAGAAAAAAAGAGAAAAAAACCAAACAGTAATTTAAGCGAGGTGTACAACTCATTACAGGACAAAAAGTGATAGAGAAATAGCTGACACACGGCATGTGTATCTGTTTCCTCTTCCACTGCAATTAATCGAAATGGCCATAAACGCACTTAATTTACATGAAATTATTTCCTGCGCGTCTAGACGCTACTTAAGCGTCATACACCAATTTGGATTTCGGCGTAAGAGAGCAGCTGGCGCTGCGTTGAATCATTATATTAATACCCACGGTATACAGCATTATATAGCGTATACATCGGGCCCCCCGCATTATGATGTAAGTCGATAGACACACATACGACGACCTATAGCGTAATAACGGCAGCTGAATTTATTTACGATTCGATGACACGATACATTCAATAAAGATTTT
The DNA here is from genome assembly GCA_020010945.3 of Muscidifurax raptorellus. Lineage (NCBI taxonomy): Eukaryota > Metazoa > Arthropoda > Insecta > Hymenoptera > Pteromalidae > Muscidifurax > Muscidifurax raptorellus. The sequence goes on along the minus strand of CM052078.1, from coordinate 33,108,252 downwards.
ATTGATCCAATTTGCATAAATTATACTCGACGAGATTTCTCTCTTTATATATGTATATATATTGTCTCGTAAAGCAGCACCGCACACTTCCGCGTTTGCGAAAGCCACACTCGTGAGAGAGACAGAGATCTCTCTCCCTCAATCAATGAACGAAGTCACCCGCGTGTGCGGAGCGCAGGTTCACCAACCCAAAAAAAGGAGGTTGTCTATATGCATCACACCAATAACAACAACGTACAGAGGCAAATAAGAAATCCATTTGCGCAGAGGTAAATCGCAGCAGCAGACTTATTCCCGCTTTGAATACGGGCACCTGGCCGTCGTCTGTCGCGTCTATACGCCCTCCAGTCTCGTCTGCACGTAGGCTGTTGCTGCTGCTGGTAAAAGGCGCTTTTCCCGCAGACACCCACACATGCAGCACAGAGTATATACATACACCACAGAGTCTGACTCTCTCGCAGCTCAGCTATATATAATACCGGCTGCTGCTGCTGCTGCTTGCAAAATGCAAGGCCGTTCGCCGCCGCTGCTGCTGCTCACTCCCGCGCGACTGGATGCTGTTGCGAAAACGCGCGAGAGGCTATACGCTCTCTAAGTCTTTCTCGCTCTCTTTGTTGCTGCAACTGCTGCTGCAGTGTATGTGTGTGTGTGTATGTGCGTGTGTTGAGGTGAGCTCGTTATAGAGTCGCGATAATTAGCGCGATCGCTTCGGTATTATATTATGAGCGAATGCAACGCACACACACACACGCGCGCTAGTATATGGATATATATACATATGCACACAGACGCTCGCGATGATAGGATTTCCCGATGACAGCGGAGAGACAGACGATTTCTATGCGATTTCATAGTTGCGCTTTTCTTGCTGTGTGCAGCTATTGCCGCATGGAGAGTTAGCGCAACAACCCTCTGGGCCAAGTGCTTTCTACATACACATACAGATACACCTTGTATATTATAAAAAAGTGTAGTACATATATCGAACACAGGCGTGACTAGCTACGTATAAACGTCGAGTTGTTTGGATATGACTCGCGGTGCTTTGTGTTCCTGCACCGGTTTTCCTTCGCATTGTTTCTCTGCTATATACACTGCACGTGGCGGACCAACGTGCGTATATATACATATACACCCTATCTGGCTACTGCAACTATGTCGTATATACGTCGCTCTAATTGGCGCGCGAATCTTCGTCCGGAACTAATTACCCTCTCCGTGAAAGCGTCTCGTTGCACACTTGCTCTCTCTCTCTTTTTCTCGCGTATATACGCGCCTCCTCATGCGCGATTACTCGCGGAATGTTATTTCTACGCGCTTATTGGGATTCCATCGCGCGTTAGATATATTTCGATGTTTTTATTTCGAGGCGAGAGACTGGTTCTTGATTAGAATTTCGCTTTTGATGGACCTTTTTTTATGCAGTCCATATACGCGCGGTGTGTATTACATCGTGACGTGTAATCGCGGGATTAGCTTTTCTTTTAATAATATATTCGATGCGCGCGATATTTTACAAAAAAAGGACGTTTGATGAGTTACGGGATTAATTAACGGCGGAATGGATTTTTGTTAATCAATTTCCGCGAGCATAAACAAAACACACCGCGTGCATACATATCGATCGCGCGCGAGAGTAGCTCGAATTAAAAGCTTATAAAAACCAATCAGAAAAGTAGGTACAGGCACAACAAGCTATATATATATCGCATGCCGCAGAATTGAAAAGCGCGACTCTCTCGTTGTTATTACAGGATCGATACTATTTTTAGCGTGTTTATTTATTAATAGACCAGGATATATTTTCACTGCCGCTCGTCGTTGCAACGCAGCGCGCATCCCGGAAGCGATTTATTATACGAAAGAAAAAAGCACTTTACTATATAAATATGGTAAAATTCATCGCGAGGCATTAGAATAAAAAATGTAACCAAATTAACGTGTATATCGATTGGTCGTCTCGAAGCGGAATAGCCGCGAGACAGATATAGTATATAGAGTCACATCCCCTGTGACGACGTCGACGACGCGGCGACGCTATTTTAGTCACGCAATGCAGAAATATTAAAATTCCGTGCCACAGCGCGATATCGTTCGCTCCTCCCCACCAAGGGACTCTTCTACTTCTTCTTCCGCCGAAACCCATTGAAATTCGATATTTTTTTACGGACACATAAAGTACGCCGCGATCGCTTGCAGTCGCGCGGAAATCGTGTATATTTATTATTTATCGAAGGGAGATGGGTACGAGGGGCTCGAAGCTCTTGGAATTTCGAGTATAGGTGCGCATGCGCGAGCGTTTGGGTAATTAGCGAGCAGGGAAATTCGGTGATTTTAGTATTCAGTAACTTTCCACGAGTAGCGTTTAATGAGAAAAAAATCGCGCGATATTGCGCAACTGATGGAGATATAGGCGAGAGATAGCGTAGCCTGGAATTATGCAGTCGAACGAAAAATGGAACACTGCGTAATTCTTTTTGGCCGCATCGTCGTATTTTAGATACTGGACTACGCGAATATATATATATATAAAAAACAAACCAGTAGAAGCGCTTTCGACCGGGAAGGAAAATCCTCGCAATAATTGCATAAAAACGGAAGATAGCATCGCCCCATACGCCGTGTATTATTAAACATCGTTCTTACACATCGATGATAAAAAACGCTACGACGTACTGAAAAAAAATGCACACCGCCATAAAATTCTCCTATATAGAGAAGAGAGAGAGCGGTATAGATCAATCTCACGCATCAGGCAATCTACCTATAATAATGGATTGTCGCAAGGCTATCTATACACAGCGAGAAAAGGGGCTACTGACCTTTGCGGGGCCGTCTCGTTGCATGCAACGCGCCGCGCTCGCGCGTTATAGTTTCAGGAGGTTGCGACTAGTGTATACGTACGTGTATATATATATAGCAGCAGCAGCGGGCGGTAAACGTCCATAGGTAAAAAGAGAGAGAGAGAAAATAATTCGCATCGCCGGGGCGAAATCGATATTCGTGGACTGCGGCCTGCGGTTTTACACATTGTGTGACATGCAGTTACGATGCGGATAGACACTGCGGAGCTGCTGAGAGACTACTTGGAAGGATAATAATATGTGTACGTATAGAGAGATAGCGGCTCACCGCACCTGCAGGAACTTGGCTCTCGCTTTTGATTGTCGTTACGAATAAGGTTGACGTGTCACTCGTGCGAATCTAAAATTGCGAGAGTTTTTGATAATTGTAGAGACGTCGTCGCCAGAGGGTGTGGGCCAATTAGGAAGGTTGAATGACCGGGTCACGAAACGTTTTCATTTGGTTAAAAGCTCGTCGCAAATTTCAAAGTGTCTCTTGAATTTTGTCCTCGAGAAAGCAAAATGTTTTTACGACGACGCAATTACCCCTACACAATAATATCTTTTTTTTTTGTTCGATGACCTGATTCGTCTTTCTTCGACCTATTTTTCGAGATTCTCAAAAAACCAACCGCAATTAGCATGACGCAAACCTACTTAGCGTTTGTATATTATTATACTTGCAACACCGGAGAGAAGAAAAGCCATTTTCCATAGAAACTCGTCACACTTCCTGTGTGCAGTTATAACGTAACCGAATTGCCATCTCTAATTTCGAAAAGGAAGAAAAAACGCGCGCGTAATGTGTCGTCGTACGCGCCTCTACTGACCAGATAAGGATCTCCCTCGCGCTCGAAAATTTTCGCCTCTCCAGAGTGTAATTAACGACCGGACTTTTGCGCAAAGGGAAAACCGTATACACAACCTCCTCTCTCTCTATCGCGTGTACGCAGCTTTCCCCTCGATAATACAAATTGAGGAAAGAATAAAAAAAAGAGAGAAGGCCCCATAACGCGAAGCGCAGCCCATTAAGGCCACACACACTCGCGATTTAGAAATCCGCAGGTAAGCAGAGCATACCGTCCGTTATATACCGCTATAAGCGCGCCGCCGCGAGAAATGTAAATTTTCCGTTTTTGCGCGTTCGGGCGTGTTTCTCCGTCTGTGTGTCGAAGCGCGGCGATACAAAAAATTACGAGAGTGAGCTATACAGCGGTCATGCAATATGAGCAGCCTTTTTTCGTAGATTTCGTTATAGCGAGCGAGCGCGCATTACGAAGGAAAGCCTTTCAATTACGTTGTATTTTATTTTTCGCCAGATCGCATGCCGATTGTTATATAGAGGCCTCCAAACAGTTCTTTATTTTTGGTGCGGCTTACATTATCGCCGTGAGTGAAATGCAAACTCTTATTAAAGCTCTGTATATATACACACACCGTGAATTTTCAACGCGGCGTAATCACTTTCCCTCCTCTATTGTGCTACACGCGATGATGAATCCGCGGTGCGCTTGCAAATGGAAGTTTCGCGTATAATGTGTGTGCAGCGCGGCTGAATTTTCTGCCGATCAATTTGCCATGCGGTTTTCCGAAAAACGTATATAGGGACGCTTTCAGCGCGCGCATATAGAGAGACAGCGCTAATTGACGAGTAGCTAGGGATTAACTTGATGAGATAATTTAACGAGATTAACGACTCGACCCGCGCTAATTAGTTTTTGTGTGGAAGGCGAATTACGTCCCCCGCATACGGTGATCCATTAATCAGGCTCCCCGCGCAGTAGAGTGGATTATTGAAAGGCATTATTGGATGCAGGTGAGTTTAGCGGTGCATCTATATAATCCTTGAATAAGGCGTGTTTCGCAAATGATTTCAACTCCTCCACCGCCACACCCGGCCTGCTCCCGAATATCCGATCGAATGTTATGAAAGCGAATATCCAAAGCAAAGTTTGCCAATCATCCGCATTAACGTTTCATCGGTTAAATCAACGAGAATCTATATACCAGTACGTGTACGGTGTACTATATAATATACACGCGGTAAAAATCGGATGAGTCAGCTAAAGTGATTAATGTCACGCCCCGCGCAAAGTAGCCGGTGGTGGAGCAATAGAACAGAACTGACTATATACTCTCCCTTGGATACATGTACAGACAGGTATCACGTGGCTGCAACGCGCGGACGGCATGCAGTGCGCGTATAGTGTACGTATATATACATACTAACATAATATAACCTCTCTCTTTCTTGCGAGCTTAAATATAATATAACGCGGTTTGTTAGACACGACGCGGTCGGGTTACAAAAGACAACGAGCGAGTTATGAAACCCCTTCCTATGTTTTCCTTCTTCTTCACATACACAGCGGGCCCTATAGAACGTAAAAACCTGCGCAGTAGAGTAACTTGTATATATATATTCTTCGCTGCGCGGTGATGATTGTTCCGGCTGGGGCAATGTTGTGCGCGTGTCTGTGTTAGAGAGTTAGCAGCTTTGCTACATTACTCGAAACTTGGAACAGTTTGTTTGGTATTAGGGTCTGGATGTATATGTAGGTCGAAGTTTACTAGCGCCGCGGTGAAGTCATCCATTGTTATCAGTGTCGCGTAGTGTTATGAATGAATTCCTGCAACCGAGTTTATTTATTGCAGCAATTACGAGGCGAGAGAGAGCAGCAATTCTAATATTATACCTATACATTATACTTTGTTATTAAACGCAGCTACATATACATATTGCAACAGCGATGATTAACGCTCAGCGGCGATATAGAAAATTTCTGCAAAACGAGGAGATACACGCCGCGGTTAGAAAGCGATAGGAAAAAAGATTTGCTTATCTCGTGTCTCTATCATTTGTATAAACTTATCGCGTATTATTCGGTAAATAGACACGCTGAAACGCGCTCCAGTTCCTTCGAGAAAAAAGAGATAGACAGAACAGTGATAAGCTCGGGGGAGATACACCGATAGAGAGAGAGAGTGACCGGTGCTACTTCAGCTATATCTGTAAACACAAATACTTCACACACAGCGGAAAGCGTACTCGAGAGAGAAAACGCATAGGTACTCGACTCAAGGTTAGTATAAACACGCGAGAGCTAAGGAATCTGCATCTCTCGCTCGATACACCTTACGAAATAATCATCATCGGAAAATCCATTCGCGAGCTTTTCATACTATATACACAGCTCTGCGGCGATATATAAGTCCGGTAATGTAGAAAAAAAACGCCTCGAGCCGTCAGTCGTGGTTCTTTCAGCGGTAAGTACCACAACGTCAAAGTGAAACGAGCCCATTCACGACGACGACGGCGAGCGCGTATATATACTTCAATTCAATGGAAATCCACGCTCCATCCATCCGCGCGCGCAGATCTCTCGCGATATAAGAGGGAAAATTCGTCCCTCTCTTTCATTCGAAAATGACTTAGTGCGCATGGTATATACACAGGAGGAGGATAGCTGCCAATTAGTCACAACGAATGGCTAAGAGAGACGCTGCTGTTGCATGCGAAGTAAGGAAAGCGTGAACTGTTTACGCGCTTATTACGGGGGGCTTCCGCGCGAGCTGTGTTGGTTTTCTTTGAAGCGCGGGTGTGCAATTAGACTGAGTTGCTCCTTTGTGTCCAGCGACGATGAGTGTACGAAACGGTAGTTTGATTGTTCCACTCAGTTCGGTCCTCGGAGTCCTTGTAATCGATTGTAGTGTGTATATTTTTTCTATAAAGGAGAACGTACTGAGGGCTTACGAAACCGAGTCCACGGCGAAATTTCGTTACGCGTACAGATGTATGAGTACCTATACGTAATGGAAAGTGTGTTCGCTCGAAAGGATGCGCAGCAGGAAAGTGCATAACAGCGCGGGGGGGAATAATAAAAATAATCGCCTGCGCGAGATCCACTCTGAGATAAGGACACATGCGTGCGCAGCGAAAGAAAAGCGAGAGAGAAAGAGAGACAGAGAGATCTATCAAGCCGGAATTTTTAAGAGTGAAAACGAGATTAATTTCCCTTCCTCCCCTCCTGTACGCTATAAATTATGTATACGAACGAAGAAAGGAGGTGCGGGCGTTGGAGCGAGGAAAACGAATTGCCACCGCGCGCCCCTCCCGAAAAAGAAGAGACTACGACGAGGAAGAAATAAGAAAAGCTGACGAAGTCACGGAGAAAGACAGAGAGAAAGAGAGCGAGAGAGAGAGAATAGAACAGTGTCTGGTGCAGCAGTCAGTAAGTCAGTCAGCAGTGAAATGGATCGGAAAGAGAGGAGGGCGACGTCGTGGCGGCCGTTAAAATTCTCTAGTCATGCGTCGTCGTCGTAGTCGTCGTCGTCGTCGTCGAGTATATTATGCTTATACTTATACATATATATACATTATATATAAGGTGTACGAGTTAATGACTCCTGGGGGCCATTGTCTACTATATACTCTCACCCACGCTTTCGGTGGCGGTATGTAGTAGTAGACTCTGACTGATATTACAACGCGTCGACGATTAGTATTGAGAGAGACGAAGCAAAGGTTTCAACGACCTCGCGCCGGAGCAAATTACTCACTTGAACGTATATACGAGTGTATATATAGCAGAGCGCGACACACCGCAGAGAGAGTGTAGGTACTGCCAATTTCAATTTCCGAACGATGAGATCGGGGTCGCCGCACTGTATGTATATATATATGGATGTGTATACTTGCGAAAGGAAATATTTTCTCCGGGCCTATGAGATGGCGATTGGTCATGGCCTACACCTCGCAGAGAGATGCATTGTTCTCCGGCCGACAGCCGTGACTCATTCGGCAGTCGGTTTTTAACGACCATACGGATAGCTCGTTGGAGATTTGATGGATAGAGGACGTGGAAACTTGAAAATTGTGGGAGAGCAATTTTCAATATATTCCATGAATTTAAATATCGTACACGTCGAATTCTGTTACGTCAGTTTGCGCGCGCGCGCGACCGAAATACCACCTTCGAATAACCGGGAAAATTCTCATTAACATTTCGATATCAAAGCAAAGCAGCAGCTATTATTATTCTCGACAATGATCCATTCAACTGGAAAAATATTCTCTTCCAGTATGCTGATTCGGAGTAGGAGGAAACAATCGTCGCGAACGTTTTCATTAAAGCTAAATTAACCGTCGAAGAATCCATCCGCTCTGTATATACCTACAGCAACAACAACAGACATGCAGCAGCAAGACAATCGAGTGAAGCACATCGCAGACGAACGAGAGAAAAAAAACAATGCGGCGGTGGCAGCAGGAAAAGAGTCGAGCTCGCGCACGCGACGTCACCCGCCACATAGTTTCTTCTCTCTCAGGGGGTAAATAATAAACCATAGCATCATCCCCCGATTAAATCAACGGCGATTTATGTCTCTCGCGGCAAATTACACACACACACAGGCGTGTATTCGGTAGCATTCGTCAAAAGCACTACGCCCATCAGCAGCAAAAGAGAAAAGCTACACCGGCGCGTCTCTCCCCTCTAAATATAGCCCGTCTAAATCAGACTACTCTCACTCGCAGAGCGCGCTGCACACACAAAGCCAAGAGAGAATCGCTGCCAGGGCGAATTTTCGTTACCGCCCTTGTTCGGCAGCGTCGTCGTCGTCGTCTGTCGGAGACGTTAATCGGCCAGTAATCCGAAAAACGTACTCTTCAAAGCACGACCGAAGAAGAAGAAGGAGGAGTCATCGACCGGTGAAGTCGTCGCACGCTCGCGAGTCCAATTCACGCCGAGTCACACTCTCTCGCGCGCTCGCGGCGAGTTATATACTCACACTGCTTCGGGGAAGTTTACATGTATTGTATATATATATATATATATATATATATATGCACAGACGAGTGCGCGGAGATGAAGGAGTCGCGCCGCTCTCTTGCAAGGCCAGGTCATTGCCGTTACGCGTTGGTCAATCGCACTTACATGACTTATACGCGCGAGAAATACGGAAATTCGCAATCTCCGATCGATGCGCGCGCGTACGTATACTTTCATCGCTGCTCTCTCTCTCTCTCTCTCTCTCTCGTCATTACTGCTGCGCGAGAAACCGTACGGTATGCGTGTCTTGTGTATATATATATACATTTATATGTACACGTAATATAAGTGTGTGTATGGTGTGTAAACGATACCGAGAGCGCCGAGCGCGCGCTGATTATCTTGCGAAATTCGCTGCATCCGAGAGAGATTTCTACGCGAGTATATAGACTCTCGCGGTGCTGGCGTATGCTGTTTGCGTTTGTTCTCCTCTGCGCGCAGTGTACAGCGGATGTGCGTGCGAGAGAGAGAGAGAAAGAAAAAGTGCGAGAGAGAGACACGTTCACCGTTACAATCAATCAGGAGTAATTTTATTTCTTACTCGACGCGCGCAAGCGAGCGAGAGTGTAAAGAGGATTTGAATAATCCCGCGGGGTATCTGGTGGTGGTGGCGGTTTGTAATCGCGTTATTGATATATTCTATACTGTTTTTTGCATTTCAGTGTGTGCTGGCGGCTTGTTGCCGCTGCTCTTTTCACACGAGACGACGCGCTGCTATTCATTCATATGGGTGTATAATGAATTTCACGAGAATATACGCGCAGGTTTTCTCGCGACTTGAGAGAGAAGATTCATATTGTGTCTGCAGCGTTGAGAGTTTGTTTTGGTGGGACCTGTTTTGTCTTATTATGGGCTTGTTTATTCTGCAGAACTCGTTTGCGCGTCTCGTTTACATATCGACCGATGATTTAAATCTATATGTGTGCATTTAATCTCCACGGATAACTAAATTTCGTGTAAAAGAAACCTCTTTATTTATGCATCTTTCAAATAAAGTCATGCTATATAATGAATTCAATACCGTGAATCGTAAAATTTTAATCGCACATACGGCAAACCCATCTCCCGATATATCTCAGCGGTAACAACCCATTGGAGTATAATTCCGGTATACACCTCTCGCACAGAGGATCATCGCAAATAAGTCCTTAGAAAGGCGTTAAACGCGCGTCACACGTGGGCGTATAGCAGCGGCAAACTCGTCCGAGAAAGAGAGAAGAAACCACCTCCTCTCCGATGTATCTTCTCCCCTTCATTACACGCGTACACACTCGGTCGAGTGCATTATTTCACGCGTGGGAGTATCGTGTCAGGCTCTCTCTCTCTCTCTCTCTCTCTCTCTCTCTCTTCCGTATGTGTGTAAGAATGTTCGCCGTGTCGTGTACAACCTTCGCTTTTTAGACGCTATTAATATACAAGTATATAGAGAGGCAAGTGCGGAGGATGATTTTCTCGAGGAATGTATATACACGCGCACCCGTGAGTTCGAGATATTATGGAGAGTTCGAGCAAGGTCTCCTCCTCGCCGTCGACTAATTGCATCGTGTGGATGTCGCCAGCCTGTAATTTTCAGCGGATGACTTTTGCTTTCTCGAGCGTAAAATATATAGTTCACAGCCGCCAGCGTATAATTCAATAATTATTCAATAGCTTTCGGAACGCTGTATACATCAGAGATTTACAATTTAATTGGCTCGTTTCCATCGTTTTCCCCCTCGTAATATAGGCAATATTCTAATAACATTGTTTTCCACCGAAAGTACATAATACCGGCTATTAATCAAAACCTAAAACCATAATGCCGACCGTAGAGACGCGCATTAATCCTCCGCTTGATTAATAGGCATTTCGCTCATTCTCTCTCTCTCTCTTTCTTTCTCTCTGCTCGAGAGAGTAAAAACCAAATCACTCGACACGAAATACTTTCCGATAAGTCAACACACCATCTTTTTAAATATAATTCAGTCCCATAATTCGTCGAGAGCGTATTATCCTACGCGGGCAATTAGCGCCGCACGCTCTACTAGTTTTGAAAGTTTCAAGTCGCTGTGAATATAGATATACACACCTCGCGTTTTTCCTCGAAACGAAATTCTCCCGAGTAGAACCTACGCGAGAAAAGAAACGATTCGCAAACACGAGATGCTTTCCGGTGAACCGCCGCGAACGTAATTGAATAAAAATATACTATTCCCCTCTTGCGAAGATTGCTCGCGCTCGGAGAGAATACACACAGATATATATATAGAGAAGATCCAATCGGCGCCTCGATTTTCGCGATACCGATCTTTATATAGCCGATATACGCCCGCTCAGATTGTGACAATGATCGCCGGTAAATCTCTATCTATCCTCGCGAAAGTAGCACCTGTATAGTCTCGGCGGAAAAAAAAGCTTGTACATCCTGCTGCGCGAGACTAAGAGAGCGCGAGAAGAGTATGGACTCACTTACTCGCCGTGTGGGTATAGGCGGTTGCGGTGCTTATGTTGATTATAGCGGTTATAGGGTCTTGTCTAAGATAGAGGCGAAGTCAAGCGGTACAGCAGCAGCGAATAACGCGGTAGTGGCAGTGGGCTGCTCTATGTGCACCGCCCGAGGCCTCGGCTGCAGTCCATCTTTCACGTTGTTGTCTGTGGGAGTTTTCTCTTTTTTTTCTCTGGTACAGAAGAGAGAGAGGGAGAGAGGGAGATTGTAATTGCAGGGGAATGTGCTAATTGATAATTGGGTGAACGGTTCGAAAGTGATGCGTGTGTGTGAGTCTGATATACCGGTACGTGCGTGTGTACTTGACCTTAACCCCTTGACTGATGACGATGTTAAAGAATCCGTGATCTATAATAGAAGCGATTATGAGTTTCTAACGGTGAATTTTTATCCTACCATTAGGCGATTACGAAAAATTACGGACAAACGAAACGGTCCAAATAGCAGAGCCCAAACTACTCAACGATAACGATAAAACGCAGTCGCCACTATATATAAAATAAAAGTAAACCGCAAGACTTTCCGAGCACGATTCCGAAAGTCTTAAAATACATTGTAACACACAGCACACACCGCTGGATCGCAGACTTTCGTCAATTATGAAAAGCGAATGCGTGCACGTACGCGCGCTCTCTTCCAATTTCCATCGCGGGCTGATGCGCTCACACTCGCGTTCTCTCCTCTCCGCATAAGAGAGCCAACCGATCGTGCATCGTTACCAACACCTCGAAACTCCTTCCTTTTTCTCATCTCGTGCGCGTGCACATATACACAACGCACACGCTTATATACAGGCCGCGAGAGGCTCTCCCTCTTGGACACGATTCTCATCGCTCATGCGTGAGCTCGGCGATGGAAAGCCTCGCTTGCGTTTTAATAAATGCATGATTTACACGCTAGAGCAAGTACCGGACTGCTGTTGCGCGTCTATACCCATATGCGCGAGCAGTCCGTTGTGTCTCGGGGAGTATGTATATATATAATAGTGTATAGGATCGTTCCGGATCTTTTACGAGGCTGTTGTGTTGCCGCGCGCCGCTGCTGCTGCTGCGGAAATTTCTCTGGAAGTTATTGCAAATGACCGGTGTGTTATTATTAAAAAGATCTCCGCGCTATTTTGTAATGGGGGGATGATTCCTAAACGCGATATATATATATATATATATATATATATAGAGGAATGACTGTAAAATTTGCCTCTCTGCAAAGGAGATACTTTGAATATAATACATTATAACGTTTCGACTATTATCCTGCGTAAGTGTGTATATATGTATAGTTTTTAACGAGTGAGAGAGAGAGAGAGAGAGATGGGGAACAAGTGCTCATCATAATAAAGATAAGCAGCAGCGTGTGTGTGTGTAAGTTTATATTCGTTAATCCGCGCAGCCGCTGCGTTGATGCAGTGCATATTATATAGACTTGCGTAAGAACTTTCACCTCCTCGTCGCTCGACACTTTGCATATATTAATGCTTCGCGGCGATACGATCGCGCGCAAAATTGATGTTTCATTTCACACCGAGCCAGCGCAGCGTCCATTCAGTGACTCCTCTATGGCCATATATTACTCGCTATACACCACGCGCTATGTACAATAAAATTATTGTGTGTATATATATAGATACCCCGAGAACTCTCGACGTTTCTCGATATTTACGAGCGTTCGATTTTAAAATAAGAGAAGAAAAAAGAATCATCGAGATATACAATCTCGGCGCTTACGTCATTATGTACATATATATAACGCTCTCTCTTTCGGACAGGAAGCATCGGGTTTGAGGCGAGAGACTGAAAAACTCAGAGAGAAGAAGCATAGTTCTCTGCGCGTATATAGATGTGTATAAGAAATCCAAGAAGAAGAAAGAATCCAGAGCAAAGACCCCCGCGTGTGTATATATATATATATATACATAGAAGCGCGAGGGCCCCCTCTAGGATCAGATAGTGCCACAGCCGGCTGCCTCCTCGAATGCAAAGTCTCGTCCTTATACCCGCGGCACATACAGCAACTCGTTAGATACGGCATACGCATTGTGCGTGTCTCCTCGACATAATATGCCGGGGAGAAAGAGAGACAGAGAGACGAAGGCGAAGGTCCGTCCAAGTGTACATATACACAACAGAAAGTGTATATGTATAGACTGGAAGACCCGGAGAGGATATAACGACTTGCGATTTGTACCATAGGCCTGATACTCGTGGTTGACTCTGTTTTTCGCGGTGCTGTATTATATACATAGAAAAGATTCGTCCCGATCAGATATATATATATATAGTCGCCTAATAGCCGTCGTTTTAGATATCGTATAATATCTTTATTCATAAAAGCTCGTATGTGTGTATACTGATGTGGGCGAAACTCAAGCCTCTATTGTCTATCGTGGGATTAGGGGACAGGTATACATATTATACCCGCGTGGGTTATTAGCTGCGGGATAATGATATTGACAAGTTTCGTACGTTTCAATTAAGGACGCGCGCGTGTTTTGTTTCGTATATACCTCTATGTGCGCGCGCAGGACAGCTGTTCGTTCCAAACTGTGTAATTATAGGTATATACGAATTCGACGACTTTCTATCGGAGCCCTAAAATTAGCTTTCAGTAGAAAAATAGCTCTATGATGTGTGTACTAAGGTGACGATATCAGCCAATTCCACAGAGACGCACACGTCTCTCTCTCTCTCCTCGGAAACAAAAGCCCCGGAAAATTCGGAGATAACACAGAGTGTATCTCACACAGAGTTATATAGAGTGAGAGACTGCTGCTGCTTATATGCACACAAAAGAAGAGACGAGCTGAGCGATAAACGAGAGATTGGTATCGGGCCGATTTTATGTTGACACGCACGTGCCGCGCAAGAAGAAGGCCCGGGCCGATTGAAATCTTTCGCCGCGTGTGTGCAGTATATATAGCGGGAGAGTCACCCACACGAATTACCGACGCCCGCATCGTGACGATATAAATCACGAGGACTCCTGCTCGCGACCCTTTTATCGGGATCATCGGTCGGGGTTATACGCGAAAATCGCTGCGGGACGTACGGCTCTCGCTGAGTTTTCGAATTTGCGTATATATTGTGTAAGGCGCGCGCCAAAAGCCGTACATTAAGCTCGATGTAAAAACTGACTTTGTACGTACCCTTGGCCGCATCATGAATAATCATAAGCATTTTATTCAGCATCGTTAACCGCACTTACAGTTCACAAAAAAAAGAAGATTGACCGTTAGTTATTCAAGATAACGCGCAGTATTAATGTAAATAACGCTTGCCTCGAAAAAACACACATACACACACCCCATCCTCTATATAAATTCAACATAGAAAACAGAAGCAGCCCACACGCACAGCTATATACTACACTATACGACCCAAGAGAGAAAGAGAGCTTTCTCTCTCTGTGGGGGAACTAGCGATGCGACGAGCCGTGAGTCCGCAGCAACAGCAGCAGGAAAGATTGCCCTTAATTGGTGGATATACACGAGGGGAGCAGTGCAGCCGTGTGTCGTCAGTCTGACACAGGAACCCACAGCAGCAACAGCAGCAGCGACGGCGGCGGCGGCGGCGGCGGCGCACACGAGCGCGCGAATGATAGCTGTATCGGCGATTCTCTCTCTTGCGGCTATATAATGGACAATTACGACGCGTTTATCAAGCTTGCGACGGGTGAGAGTATATCGGTGTCGATTCTCATAGGACTTGGACCGCCGCTGCTGTCTTTATGCATATATATAGGCGCGAGGAACAAGAAGGGTACATAATGAACGAGGGAATATTGTTGTTGATGTTTGAAAGGAAAAAAAATGAAGGGAAAAGGGTCGAAACAGCTGGGGAGCGAGCACTTTTCTCATTCTTGACTGATTGCTGCCGCTCAGCTGCGCGAGCGCGCGAATTCCTTGCATTTTCGAATTAAGTCTTCCGCGAAACCGGGTCCCTGTGTATTATACTCTTATGGGGGATTCACACGGCGGTGATGGTCATGCGCAGAGACGGAGTTTTGCGTATATGTGATACTAAAACAAATTTATGAGAAGCTACCGATGTCTGGACTCGTCGCGATTTAATCCACTTAGAGCGTTGCGCAAGAATCTCGGAAGCGATAAGGTGGAAGACATTCGTCTTTACTGTGCATGCGAGAGACGATCGGTTTGACGTAACTCGAGAGTATATTATAAAGCTGCGAAGTAAAACGAGAAGAGAGTGTAAGTATATATACGCAGTTATGTAGCGGATGAACGAGCGACTGATTCGCGATGTATCTATTCGTCGGATCGAGGAAACGACGATTGTGCGGTTCCTGTGCGCACATAATGTGCGCGGGAGATATAGAGATGGAAAAAAATGAACGCAGCGGTGAAACTTGAGCCGACGTGTAAACAAACGCCTTTACGTAAGCGTCGTCTCTGATAGACCGCATGAAATGGCAAATAATAGAAAATAATGTATATAACACACGCACGTTGTCCAGTGTAACGGGTAATTAAAATAATTGCATCCACGACGTGTCCTCATTCATCTTCTCTCTCTCTCTCTCTCTATATATATATATATATATATATATATATATAAAGTGAGAGACAGTATATGACTCGCGTCGCGCGCGAAAGTGAAGGAATAAAAGTAGTCCCTGTGCGCGCAGTACACCGCGAAAGGAAAAAAGCTGTGCGCGAGAGAGTAGCCCGCGACAAGTTTTCAAAAGAAGCTGCTGCTACTGCTAGTATGGATGCACACTATACTGCAGAAATAAACGTGAAGTGCGGTAGAAGAAGAAGAGCGAGTCAAAGCAGAGCGAAAGTCCGCGGAAAGTTGTGTATATGTACGCCATCGTCTCTCTCTCTCTCTCTCTCTCTCTCTCTCGCAAACTGGATACGTAAAACTCGATTCTCTGTCTCCGGGCTATACGTATGCGGTAGGCGCAGCAGAAGCAGCAGCAGCGGCAGCAGCAGCAGTTCTACTCTACATACACGTACCTGCAAGTCTAGCTGTATATATATATATATATATATATATATATATATATATATATATATATATATATGTATAGCTATAGAGGAGGCAGCGTGAAGGATGTATACCTGCCGAGGAGGCTCTATCCAAACATTCGTGACTAGGAACTGCGGGGGATTCACTGACCCATGACTCTCTGCTATATCCTCCTCTCTCCATTGCTACTCTATACACAGCGCCTCTATATACGCTACCTTCAAGAGAAGAGATCGAACGGAACGGACGAGGAGAGAATCGCCCTCCTCGCGCCAAGGAGAAACCTGTACACTCTACAGTGTAGTCTAAATAGCGGTACGTACCCAAGAGAGAGAGAGAGGGATCACACCCAAGTTCATTTGAGCCTCGTCGTCGAGGCGGAGGCTACTCCCACGTACATACGTGTATATATATAATAAACTCGCACTAGCCACCGGCGAAATTTTCTAATTTGCTAATACCCACTGCTATCGTTGCGTAATATCGCATTAATTTTGCCCTGGTTTCGAACTACCAGAATCCTTGAGATGCTCCAAAAAGGCGACTCGTTATAATCGTTATAGGCTCGCGAAAGAGAGAAAGACGCGAAGGAAAACGATTTCGGGAGTGAAAGAAGCCCGAGCCAAATCCGCTTGTTCGCGTCCATTAACACAGACGGGCAGCCGTCTATACGCGTGCTTGCTTTACACTCTTATACATATATACGTTATAACACAGCGCGAATGGCGCATCGAGATTCAGGATGACGAAGAAAAGTTGCTACATAGCCATTGCAAATACGCGTACGCGCGCGCGGCTGGAAAACGAGAAATAAAAATGCGGAAACGCGCTATTAATCACGGCCGTTTCTTTTACTGCGTATGTGCGCATGGTGCGATGAAAACGGAGAATATCTCCCGAAGAACCATAACGCAATCGAGCACTTCTCCTTTTGTTCGGAGAGATAATAATAAAAAGCGCCACGGCTGCGAATTAGCGCATTTTTGAACCAGAACAAAGGACATTTTTCCCGCGCCGTATATACACTGTCACCTGCAGCGCGAGAACCTTATTCGAGAGGAGGAGGAGGAGGAGAAGCAGAAGAAGTAGGAGAAGAAAAACGTTCGAGCCATTCGAACGTAATGCAACGACGACGAGTCATATGCGGAGGGAGGGAGAGAGAGAAAATACGCGCGCGCGAAACTAATGAAAATCCCGAAGACAATTAATTCACGGCGTAAATTTGTCGCGCGGACGAAATTTATCGGCCGAGCTTCATAAATTTCAAAGTCTCGTCCTGAAGAAAAAAAGGAAGGAAAGAAAACAGCAGCGCCACACATTGACCTCTCTCGGCGGGGCCCTACTGCGTCAACGGCAGCGAGACTAAAGTGCGTTATACTGCAGGAGAGAGGGAGAAAAAGGAGCAACGCGGAGAGAAAGAGAGAGAGCGAGCCGTGTAATAAAATGGCATTTCTTATTGCGAACCTCAGCCCATGCCTCATCTCGCGCGAAAGGTCACGGGCCCAGAAGGCGCGCATAAAGAAGCGTCCACTTTCCTCCACCTCCTCTTCTTCTCTCTCTCTCTCTCTCTCTCTCTCTCTCTCTCTGCAGGCGCGGTCTCTCCGCTGCACCACGACGACGAGCTGTATATAGCTAGCTTGAGAGAGAGAACGTACTTATTACGGCGATTACGTTCGCCGTTACACATACATCTCCCGAAATACAAATATAGCCCTGGCTTACATGCAGAGAGATATAAAATACACACCGCGTGCAGCACTGCCGCTCCGGCTGAGTTATATGCACGAGCGACCTCTAGAAGGTAGAGAGAATTGAAAAAGCTGCTATGCAGCAAAGGGCCTAATGATGATGACACACGCTGGCCGCCGCCGCCGCGTCATCAATTATATTGGCGTAAAATCGCGCCATTAGGTGTACACACAGAGAGCAGCGACTCCGCTGCTGCTGCTGCTGCTGCTGCTCCGTCCGAGAGAGGCTTGTATTATATATATATATATATATATATATATATATATATATATATATATATTGCGCTGCTCCGCACGATTGTTGTTTGCAGTGTATATATAGCGTGGAGAGAGGGAGAGAGAGAGAAAGAGCGTGCACTGTGGTGGTGCATAAAACGGGTTTTCGAGGCAGGTCCTGCTGCGTGTCTCTGACCTTAATAAGGAGCGGCGAAGCAGCAGCAGCAGCCCTAGCCGAGAGAGGACTCTCATCCACCTCCTGCTGCTGCTTTAACTTGTTGCACGCAGGTTAAGGTGTTTCATGCAAATCCCGTGATTTTCGGCGGGCATTAATTTATACGTATAAATATATTCATAGCATAGCCGCCTTGTGCGCAAAATGCATTTCGATCGAGATGCAGAGATACACCGAGCGAGGCTTTCACTTTCTCGAACTATTTTAATCTTCGTCGTTAATTGCGCGAGAAGCTGCGTTTTTTACCCGCAAACTGGTTGCGTATGTGTATATATACGGGTATAAGCGAGCACTTCTCAAGCGAAATGCGATTCTAGTTCGAAACTCGTTTCACCGCGCGTGTATGCGATAAAAAATCGCCGCCGCCGCCGCTGCTGCTGCGCTATATTATGAGGCTGTTAATAGTTTGGGTTATCGAGAGAGCTTGCGCGCGCGGAGAACTTTTATAATACAAAGTCGGTCCGTACATTATACTGTAACACGACGAGAAGAGCCGATGGCAAATCGAAAGGATCGTTCATTTGAATATGTATAATATATAGAGAATTTCGACATCGTCCTCTTTTTGAGCTTCCGGTGGTAAAGCACCGGACGAAGCATCGAGCGATTAGTCCTTTGATATATATCTATATACTCGCCTATATATATATATACAGGCGAGTCCTTGGCCAGTTGGGATATTCTGCGAAAACGTTAATTGGCATGGAAAAAGGTTCCTCTCTCGGCGCCGAAATCGCGTGGGATAGCACACGATCGACTCTCAAGGACTACCATGTATATACCACTCCAGTTTCTGCGTCTGTAGGTGAAACTAAACGCTGTGTATATATATGAGGAGGCACACTATATGCTGGAATAGGAGCGCCCCCACGGCATCTTTCGCGAATCTTTATTGCTTCATTGTTTCGGCGAGAGTATGTACCGATATCTATTCCGAGCTCTCCATGGTTATATGTGCAAGAGTAACAGGTCGAAGGTGCGATACAGTGTATATGTATGTATAAATGTGTACACGTAAGAGGATAGTTTGAATGCCGGTGAGCATATAATGAAGCGAGTGATGCTTTTAGGGATAGTCTTAATTAAGGAGTTGCTCTGCGGTGTGGAGTCTTGGTCAAAGAGACTTTGTGCTATACGACTCGCTGGGGAAAGGAAGAGAGCGAGCGAGAGACGAGTTTATGAGCGGCTAATTTTGGCGTGTTAAGGATTTGCAACGTGGTTTCTCATCTCTCGCGCGGCTTTACTTCTGACTAGTGGAGTGATAAAGTTTACTTTTTAGTGTGAGGAACCTGTACAACGATTGAGAATCATGTTTTATATGGGGATATACACGAATGTGGTTTTATATAGCACAGCCGTGTTTTCATTTTTTTTTTAAATTGTAAGTAAACGACTACCTGTTAGCCTTCTCGATGCGAAAATATCCATTAAAGAATTTGCAACTACTCGTACTTAAGCTTCCAAACAGAAAACCAGGGGTAGAATCGACTTTGGAACAGTGTATGAACGTCAGTCAAACAGCTTCTTCGAAGAGAGAGCCTGTCGTTACACACCACATCGCGAAAACTTTTAAAGCTAACCCTTTAAGACAAGACTTTGACCGTTAGTTTTTCCCACTAGCTCGAAAAATAAAGCATAATTACACGGACCACCAGCTTTTTCTTTTTCTCTACTACAAAACCATACTCCCTCTTTGTCTCCCAGACTTCAGCTACTCCATATAAATTAATGCGCCAGAGGCTCGCGCGCGCGCGCGCCATGAAAAGAAGCCCAAACTCAGTCAACACTTACCCGAGCTTCGTCGTCGTCGTCGTCGTCGTCGTACGATAAGCTTGGCTTTTACTCTCCGTCGCATCTATAATACTCGTGACTCCGAAAGTGAGAGCCGCCGCGCGGAGCAATATAAGAGAAGAAGCCATTATATATTGTGACGCCGATGTTGACCCAAGTATGGGCAAAAAAGAGAGAAAAATCCGCGCGACGCCGCCGGCGAACACCTGCTTCCGAAATTCGAGCGGTACTGGCTTTCTATGAGCCGCCGCCACTGCTCTTTGTCCCGAGACGAGCAGAGCCGATGCGGCGGAGAGGTATCGGTTCTGTGTTTGTTATGCGAGGCCCCACAGTCGTGGGAACACGCAGTTTTACCGGCGATGCAACGAATTTTCGTGTGCGCGGGTTGATGTTGTTGATGCCCAGTTGGGGAAGGCGCAATATCCGTGTCAATGACGCACAGGAGGGGGGACTTGATGGGAGGGATGTATAATGAGGGAGCCGCTGGTTGGAATTTACGGGGATTGAGTGGTTGCGATGCACATGTGAATGAAAATGTTTCACGCTTGAGTTTTGATCTTGTTATATATACACAACATTTTTTAATAAGACCGATGCTCGCTTTTTGACTCGAGTTACGTACCGTATAATATTTTTCATCAAAATAGAAAAAACGAGAAGAAAAAGCGGACACCACATCTCCTGCGCCGTTTCATTGAAAAACCGCCGCGACAAAAAGCTTAATGCACCGTCACGTTATTGCAACTGCAGTAGCACACACTCTCCCAGGACGTTTATGCAACTATCCGCGGATTACAAAGCCGCGGAGTTCCCGATGTGAAAAATCTCTCTCTCTCTCTCTCTCTCTCTCTCTCTCTCTCTCTCTCTCTCTCTCTCTCTCTCTCTCTCTGTGCACTGCGCGCGCTATTACTCATTGCCTTCGTTAGTCCTTTATCCTCTCGGCGTACCTCAATCTCAAATATAAAAAGCTGCAGCCGCACAGTCGAAGGTGGAACTGCATATATAGCCGCTCGTAAAGAAAACGAGATGCTCTAATCTCGACCATTAAGCACAATCACGTCGTGCGCTGTTGCTGCTATTGCCATGGTGGCACCACTTCTATATACGTGCACAAGGTCGCGAAAGCCAGCGCCGCGTAATTATATGTAAATGTGAGCAGCGGCAGCGCGAGTTTGACTCTTGGAAATCGGCATACATTTTATACGAAAACGGTTAATGAAGCAGTGATATACGTTGTTTCTCTGTGTGTGTGTGTATATATATATATATATATATATATATATATACAGAGAAAGAGAGCGATGATGATGCACCTTACCGCTGCTTCTGAGCTTTATTTACCCCGTAAAATTATGCAAACGAGCGCGATCATCACGCGAGAGCGAGAAGAAGAAAGTATATTATCTACGGACAAATGGAGAGGTCATTTGTACGTATACACAAAGTATATGTGATATATACACACTCGCGAGAGATGCATGTCAGTCAGCTCATCGCGCGCGATATTATATATTCGCAGTTCGACACACACGCGAGGGTCTCCGAGGGGATAATTACGTTCTTTCTCCTTCAGAATTTTCATGTGTGTTTATAATATATAACAGCCTCGATAATGATGATGATGACTCGACGTATTGGTCGCGCGCGAAAAGGAGCTCAGGGCCGCCGCGCGGAAGTTGCGGTCAATTTGGCATATGGCTCATTACGAAAATAAAAAGCTAGACCATGGGGAAAGTCAGTCTACTCGAGTATATATTCTTCGCTTTGTTTTCAAAGCTAATATTTTTCTCGAACACAAAGGGCTAACCGTGTATGTGTGTGTGTGTGTGTGTCCGGCGCATATCGCATTAGCATAAACCTCGGGAAACTCTCGGACTGCAACTCAACGGTATAATTATATATATTGTACACGCGTTCGACTCCCACAGATGATCCCGATGTATCTATAGATGTGTGTACGTACCCACGTGGGGCTATCTTATTTAGGAGCTTTTATTATACTCCTCCCCCACGAGTATAATTATATCGCGCCGTATCATTACACACGATCTCAGCCCGATAAATCCTCTCTTTCTCTCGTTCACGATACGTACAACGCTGTCTTACACACCAGTCCCCAAAAAAACCATCGCGTATACATTTCGACTATCCTTCTTCCCAACGAAGAGCCGATAATGCGGCTCTCCGTTCCGCTCTGTCCTTGCAGCAGCAGTAGCAGCGAACAGAAGGAGGAAAATAAGAGGAGAGAACCAGCAGCAGCGAGTGAGCAAAGTAAAAAAAAAAAGAACGTCGAGGAGCCGTTCGAGAAATGAGATTGCGGGGATCGATTGTCAGCACGCGATCCAGCTTTTCGCGCTCGCACGAGCGAGAGAGAAGGACAGAGAAGATTAGGCTGCGCTTTATGCCGAGAAGAGGATGCAGAGTGAGCGAGAGAGCGGAGGGAGGGGACTAGTGCGTGCTATAATCGGCTTCGCGTGTAATGTAGGCGCCCAAGCTGCAGTTTCACGGCCGTGCGCCAGCAGCAGCAGCGGCTCGTCCTGAACTGTGCGCGAGCGTGCGAGGATGTCAATGACATTGCGCCAGCTGCAAGTTTCTTCGCGACTACGACGACTGGTCTCTATGTGCGTATGCATATTTAGCTACGAGGAATGCTGCAAGGGAGGAAGCGACGAGCGATTTCGACACACCTGATGGGACTCGTATGCGCTATTTCGCAAGCTTGAAGGCTTCGCGGAATTCGGTATATTTGGAGATGGAGAGAGAGAGAGAGAGAGAGAGAGAGAGAGGTTGGTGTATAATATGGACGTGTGAGGAATATGTATAGGAGGATTTCGGCTGAGTTTGCCGTTTTTTGGGATGGGCTACATTCTTTTTGAGAGTGAGGCTCTCTTAACGATTTTTCTCTCTCTGGTCAGTTGCATACGTTTTAACAAAGCTATATTGGTTATCAATCATCCTTTTAAAAATACGACGACGAACATTTCAAACGACAACGCACCTCTCCGTTATACATCCGATAATCCAGTGAAAAAACTCCAAGAACCTGACGTAACCGGATGTACAACGAAAATAATCGATCTCCGCGGCATCGTCCGTAGGAGAAAAAGAGACGAAACCCGCAGCAGCACAATAACCTCCAGAAAGCAATCTCTCAAAAAAACAAAATAGCCGAGCCCGCTGCTGCTCTCTTCAACCGCACACACGCGCTCTCTCCGTTCCCTCGTTCGAACTGTATAATACCCATCCGAAATAGCTCGTCGCTGCAGCAGCGCAGAGAGAACGACCATACGTGCGTGCGCTGAGACTTTCAGAGCGACTGCGACTCTCCGATGCTGGCCTCTGTGAAAAGCAGCAGCAGCAGAAGCAGCAGCAAAGACAAAGGAGACAGATGAGACGCGCTGCTTGCTACAGGCAGCAGCAGAAGCCTCTCTACCTTCTTTATCCCCCTTTTTCTCTCTTTCCGTGTGTGCTGCGATGGTATATAGCTCGCCGCTGCCGCGTGGCCGTGAATAATTTTCGGTGAAGCCTCGGGAATACAAAGACATTCTTCCAGCTACTATACTACTATTTTTCCCGCTAATGCACGCGGTTTGTGTATAGAGGAAGATCTATACATAAATCCGCGAAAGCGGGGTGGCAAGTTGCGTAAGTTTGCCGTAGTCGAGTATACAATATGAATCGCTTGTTTCAAACAATTATCATTCCTGTAATAGGGATGCGCTGCATGCATTAGATACATATCATTGTGTATAGAGACACACGATGACGCAGAGAGGGAAAAGCGACCCAACGCTTTTTTTCTCTGCTGTGGAGAGAGAACACGTCAGTGCAACGGGTATATATTATGATGCTTTCAATTTGATAATACTCAATAGATCAGGTGTTTATAGAGCTTCTGACGACGACGATTGTTTTTCTCGCTCGCTTGTAACTCCGATGCGCTTTCGAGGAATTAACTATGTGAATACATCAGGCAGTGCAAAGAGAATACATACGTTTTCCTTGATCTCGATTTGCATGAGGAAAGTGACGTTATATAGTGCACCGAAATTTTTACCTTACACACGCGAGTCTTCTAATGACGCTATAGCAACAAGTATACAAAGATATAACAGACGAATCCCACATTCCCCCCCGAGATATTAATGAACTTCATTATTCAGCCTTGCGAATAAGACATCAAAGCGGACAATTGGAAAAGCAGCTCTCCCACCACGCGCTATCAATCTCCGAGTCTCCACATAAACCACGCTATATACTCTTCTCTAGGCTTCTCGCTTGTGAAAAAAAAAAGAAATCCCAGCCCTCTGCGCGACAAATATAAACATCCGCCGGGACACGAATCCCTCACGCGAAGCCGAAATACATATATAAATATACAAACTTGCAGACGCGCAAAAGAAAGTGCGCAGCGGCGTCCAATTAACGCCGAGCGTTTCGTGTATAGCCTCAGGATTGAGTCTCACTCTCTTTGCGAGAAAATGAGTTGCGTAATTTTTTCTGGGACGCCGGAACCGAGTTTTCGGCGTATTATAATGACTCGCGAAAAAATTAAGGCCGAGTGGAAGTGGAGGAGGATTATATCTTGTCTGCGAGTTTGATGATGCGGGTACACATGCGCGTGTGCGCGTGTGTGTAAGCATTACAAATACAGGGGGAGATGCGCGCACCGATGACCGAGAATGCATTTAAATATAGCTGAGAAATAGATCTCTGACCCAGTGATCCCATATTCTGTCTCTCGTATGAGCTTGTTCTCTCTTTCGTTCTCTTACATATATATATACGTTGTTGCGTAAGCTTTATTCCTCTTGGTTTGCGGAAACCGAAACTCTTTGCGCGATGCGTTTATATTTTCGCGGGCGCGAAATAAAAAACGTTGTTTACGCGTCGAGGAGGAGTGTTATTCTAATGACTGTTTCGAAGAGAAGTTCAAATCTAATTTAGTCTATAGTATCTCTTAAAAATTGAATTAGCAAAACTCTAGACAAAGGAAGAACGAATATTATTACTTTAAATTTCATACATAATTTCTATTATATTCTACTCGACAGTATTGTATAATATTTATAGAACAATTTGCAATATTTATTCTTTCCGTGCATATGCACAGCGCGCGTGATCATTCATCGGTAATTTCGATCGTTACAAAATCTAGAGCGACAAAATTTTCACAAATTTGCAACTTCCTCTCCCACGTGTGTATATACATGTATACATCAAAGGGAAAAGGGTATATATATAAGCAGCTGCTCTCCCGCAGCGTCGACGCAAACGAGATCAATTGTGTGCCAGGACGCACGTTATGATGATATTATAAAACGGGCGTCCCCGTTTCTCCCTCTATATATCGCGATACACGTCAATATATAATACATCATAGCATACTCGTCCGCTACTTTTCCGCCAGAAAGGAAGAGAGTCGCGAACTGTATAGCATATACGCGAAAGAGCAGAAGTAGTAGAAGAAGAAGAAGAAGAAGAAGAAGAAGAAGAAGAAGAAGACTGCTATACTTACATATCTTGGCTTGAGCGGCAGAGCTCGGCGAAAGGATGCACACACACATGCTCTGTCTTTCTCCGCTTCTATTTTTACACACTCTCTCTCTCTCTCTCTCTCGCGGGCCGAGGCGATGCCTATCTGCCGCTTAACACCGCGTGCGTGCACCTCGGAAAAAAGCCCTTCGACTCTTTCCCTCTCTCATCTTCTTCTTACCACCACCGCCACTACTGCTGTGCATGTGTCTGTACGTGGAAGCGAGTGTAGGCTGGTTTTCAAAAGAAGCTGCTATATGGCAGTGGTTTATTTTTTTCGTTTTGCGCGCGTGTATAACGAGAATCGCGCAGCTCGCGGAAAAGTCATCGCGAATGTCAGCCGCGGAGAGATAAAAAGTTGCGGGGTGAGTTTTAGTAGGAAATTTTGCTGGTGTTTTTTTTTCATTTGGGCTTTTTCGAATAGAGAGATTTCTTTGATGTGTGCTTTTCCGTTTTGGCGGCGGGGGTGGAGATTAAATTGCGAGCTTTTTTTCGTGTTCTGTCGGGTAGCCTACATCCTGCCCTGTTTTCAAAGAGATTTGCGGTAAAACGTGTGTGCTTTTTAAAATGTAGTATTACTTACAATGATTTTCAGTTTAATGAGATGCATAAGCGAAGAGAACAATTTTTTCGGCCGTAAATTAAAATTGAAATGAATCTTGTAACGGCTATAACGCTATGCGTCAAATACGAAAGAATGTTTAATTAAACCCGTGTTTAATCACTGGAAGATTAATCAAATACTCGTTTCTAACAGGCAAAGCTACTACTGTATATACGATGTATCTAGAAGAAACCGTTTAGTCTCAGCAATTACCGATTTTTTGCGCTGACAAAAACAAAACGCCGGCTATATAGCAGAAACACGCGTGTCACTTTCATAAAGCAACAATTTACACACTGATGCATAGATGACCATATTAAGTGTTCGCCTCTCTCGCGTTCTTTCGGCTCATTGTATAATGAATTGTGTCATGCGAAAAAAGCAGTGGCTACGGCGGCGGCATGTTGTCGACTCTAATATACATGCATACACACATGCACACGCGGAAGCGCGTATGGGTAAGCTCTTGTGTTGCTCGTTGCTGCACTTGTGAACGTCGCGAGGATATTCTTTTGTTGACGACCGATTGTAAACAGGCCTGTTAAATGGCTCTCTGTGTATGTGTGTACACTGAAAGCCTCTTACTTTGGTGGAGTGGCTACTTTGTTGCTGTTGGGGAGGCTCTTGTTGAATTTGGGAAATTTTAATGGGGCCGTATGAGGGAGCCGAAGAGGCAATTTGTGTGTGTGTGTGAATGTGTGTGTCTATTCGTTAACTTTTCTGAGAAGATTGTTGCGTGTATATCAAAAGTTTGATGAGCAGAAGCGAATTCGAACACTGTAAATTTGATGATGTTATACCATTATTTTCTGCACAAAAATTTGAAAATGTTTCAACAACGTAAAAAATTGTAGGAGATAAATCTGTGCGCGTATAAAAACGAACGCGTCCCTTTCAGACTCTTTCACATGCCAGAGGACACCTCATCGCCGCCAAACAAGCCACCAAAAAAGGAAAAAAAGGAAAAAATTAATTGCAGCGCAGCGAGTAAATCCGTTGCAGCCGCAACGACGAAAGCCTCCCCGTAAATCGTTTCCCCCTGTCTTTTACGATCGCCCGAGCTTTACAGGCTTGCTACCGGTCTCTCTTTCTCTCCTCCACTTCGCTCGTCTCGAAAAATACTGCAAATGAGCTTGACAAAAGCTCTGCCAACCGATATAGAAAAGCAGCCTCCGCCAACTAGCTTACGCACACCGTTTCCGATTTCGCTCGGCTTCTTAAATATCGACGGGTAATCGGTGGCGCGGACTCTCTTGCCCGGGAAAGTGGAGCTCGACGAAAATATATGTCAGTCTAATAAACGCTGCGAGCATATAATCCCAATCCGGCGCCAACAGCAGCGGTGCCCTCGTGCGATGTATAAGGCGGTGCAGAGGTAAAGAAGGCCGATGCGTGTGTGCCTGCGTGTGGATATATCGCGCGAAAGTGCAAGTAAGTTGCGTAACGGGCGCGCGTCACGCGCTGCTCGCGCGCGATTTTATATATATATATATATATATATATGAGTAACAATCTGCACTTTCGAAGAAACGCAAGATTTTTTTTTCATACACGCAATTTCTTTGGAGAACGAGCTTTTTATTTAGGAGCGTAATCGACGCGATAAAGCGTGTTATTAAGGAATTACTTTACACACGGGGATAAAGAGGCTGCATATGTCCATATAGCAGCACCGCACGCGTTACGTGTGCGTCTATATGGAGAGGATATTCGAAAGCTGCACCGCACGCGAGAGAGATATGATTGTTACAACATCCGTTTATTTTCGAGGATCGAGTATCTCTCCGGGATTTCATTGACAAGAGAGGAAAAATTCAATCGAAGCCTTAAATGTGCGCTGCTTGTATACTTTGTGTTCTCTTTTTCAACGCGTACGTTCGTACGTACGAAGGGCTCGTTCCGACGTCGAAATTACTAAGTATAGACAGTCGTACTCAGGGCTAAACGTAATGACGATAATGACCCGAAGAGAGAGAGAGAGAGAGAGAGAGCAACCGGAGCTACGCAGAGACGCGAAATGATCGGCGCACGACTCTTTCTCTCGAGAATATACAAGTTTCAGTATATATATGAGAATCTCGCATCGTATATTATTATATTTAATCGCGTTATTAGGTGATTATACCGAGGCCCCGCCTTGATGCAGTTAACGCGGCGATTAGCGGAAAACACGGAAAGAATCGGTAAAAAAATCAATATAATCACGTTCGGTTGTAATAGTTATAGACGACTCTCTGTACATAACGAGAGCAATCTCGCACAGGTTCGATTCGTCATCTAAAGATAGAATCGAAGTTGACAAAAAGTTGACGCGCTGTAATAGGTAGTAGCAGCCCCTCGATCGCCGTTATAAATATAATGTCGGGACTAAAAAATTCACGGAGCTCTTCCGACTAACCTACGCTCGACTTTGATGATAATGATAATAATAGGAGAGCGATATCGTTGCAAGTCGATCATCCAACAATAAAGATGTATTGAACATTCAACGATTATTCCAATTAAAGCGTATAGGTAATCCGCATCATCGATCATAAGAATGATTGTTTATTCACTTATCTGAGCGCGTATAAACACATATGTATGACGTATTGCACGGATAGCCGATAATCGACCTGTCTCTTTCGTCTTTGACGTGTGCGATAAATATATTAATACGACCCGCGCGTAGAAAGGGGGACGGAAATTCACGTGGAAAATCTGTTCATTGCATAATCGATCGGTATTCTTATCATTATTTGTTGAAAAAAAATCAGCCCATATCGTGCAGCACTTAAAAAAGCGATCCTGAAAATAATTCCCAACAACGCAACCGTGTCTGAAAGCTGTCTGGTCGAACCGCTCGTCGGTTTTCTATCTTTCTCTTCCTCTCGCCTATCTATATATACACCCAACCCCCCCGTCCTACGCAAAATCCAATCATCTCGAAACTATAAGCGGCCTCGGATTACCCTATTTTCGAGAGTAGTGCACTCTGCGCGCGCTGTCTATCTTAGGCGACCGGTATGCACGTTACGCGGCAGTCGTCTAGTATATAGAGTATATAGAGAAAGAGAGCCGGCGAGTCTGTCTCTCTTTCTCGAGAAAGGCATACCCGCAACCGGAGAATGTGTTACTCTCGACGCGCGCGTGTACACGTATATCTGTATAAAATGCACACGTGCAGGTTGCAGCGCGATCGTAGGGGCGGCGAATTTTTTGGCAGAGCTTCAAGAGCGTCGTCGACGTTTCTTCCGCTTCGCTAACCTGGAGAACGAGAAGTACTACTATGCCGATCGCGAGGAAGATCGGTATTTTGCATACGTGTAACGGGGACTGCGCGGGATTCACAGCAAGCGCTGCATTAAACAACAACAATAACAACAACAACAACAAAAAAGACAAAACACAGGTAGCTGAAAAATACAGCCGGCACACTCGCGGTTATATACGTTTATGACCTTATTTCTTATTACCCGCGCTGCGCGCTCGAGCTAAATTATAGAGAGCCGCACTAACATAACGTACTTCTACCGGTACACACATGTACTGAGAGCCGTCCTGCTTTTTTCCTCTGGAGTAATAACGCCGCCTCTAATACACAAAGCTATAGCGGCGCATCTCCGCCGAATTCGTTCTCACATGGCCCCGGAAAATATCGCGCGCACGTATACCTACACATCAGATATAATTACGTATACTCTCCTCGCGCGTGCTTTATTTGCTCCTGTCTCCTTTCCCGCCGCCGCCGCTGCGAGAACACGCAGGCGAATTTCCTCGATTTCGCGGCTTTCTCACGGCTATCAGATCATTTTTCTCGCGAGCCCGCTGCGAAATCCCGTAGAGTTTCGTTCCTCGTCGGCTGCTGCTTATCGAGAACAAGAGAGCTCGTTGTTGCCGAAATCGAGCATGTCGCGCGATTAGGCATCGATCGCATGTATACTTCGGCTGTTGACCTCCTCCACCTCCTCCTCCTCCTATATACGTGTGTATACATACGGTGTGTTCTCCGGTATAAACACGAGAAAAAACAAGTGTGTACAGAAAAAAAGAGCCGCGCGTAAAAACTAGCGGCCATTACGCAAGGCTCGAGAGAGAGAGTATAATAATACCGATCTCTCCGCGTATACACATCCTCTGCGGTATACACACTCGCGGGATAATTCTATAGCCGCTAAACGATCTCTAACTCGATTTCATCACACGCGCATACAGCCAGGCATTAAATTACGCTGAATCGACGAAAAAAACGCGGGCAACGCTGACTCCGCGCTAGCTATAGGTACGACTGTATCGCTTTATTTCCGGCAGAGACTGCGAGAAGATCGAGCTCCTATAGCTGCACAGGTATTTCGGGCAGCGCAGCCGCGACCCCTCGTCAAAATCTCCGAGAGACCGAGATCTCCCGGAGAATGTAAGACACACACTGAAATTCCGTTCTATTGTGCGCACAGGTAGCTAGTGATACCTACACGCTTCAAAGTTACATTAACTACGATGCACAA
Source organism: Muscidifurax raptorellus (assembly GCA_020010945.3). Classification (NCBI taxonomy): domain Eukaryota; kingdom Metazoa; phylum Arthropoda; class Insecta; order Hymenoptera; family Pteromalidae; genus Muscidifurax; species Muscidifurax raptorellus. The sequence continues at coordinate 33,077,495 of CM052078.1, read as the reverse complement.
CTCGTGTACATCAGGCTCCAAGTGTGTTCCATCGTAAATATAAGTATAAGGGCACTTCGCACGAAAATTCGCCACCGACAATCCGCGCGCATACTTATAAGTACACAGATATATAGACTTGGATACTCACCATGCAGAAGGATGAATCTCGCCGATCGTCCGGGAGAGGAAGAACCGTTGCCGAGCGCTGAGCGCACAGCGAGACGCCCGTGGTGATGCCGGAGGAGTGTGTTGTGTGTGTATTCGCCGCTGCTCTACGTGTGCACTGCTGCACCACTATTCCTGCGGAGCACTGCAAGTACTATACTTCTTCCCCGGCAAAAAACGCGTCGCAGCGTGTCCGCACCCGCAGCAGCCGGATCCTCCTCGGAAATTCGAGATCTCCCTCTCCTCTCTTCCAGGCACTTTCGCTCCGCGATCGCGCAGCGGCATCCGACCGATCCTTTTTTTCCTCTCGCTTGCTTCGCTCTCTCTCTCTCTCTTCTTTTGAGTTTCTCGCTTGTATACAAGTATATAGGTATATTCTTCGTCGAGTACGAATATATATACCAGTGGTGCACAAAGAGGGGGCGAACACCGACACAAACTCGTCCTGTACAGTGCGTTGCAGTATACCGATCTATCTATCCGCGAGTCTACTCACATACGTGCATGCATGCGCGAGTTAACGGAAGGGGAGAAGAAGAACGATATATAAGTATGTACGAAGAAAACACAGATGAGAGTGCGGCTACGACGCTGCGACCGAACGGAGCGCGGGTTCAGCGCCCGACTGAACTGAGGATGCAATCGGCCGCTCCGCCATGGCCATCGTCCTCTCCCTCTTTCTTTCTCTCTTACTCACTCGCGCGCGCTATACCGCTGCGGCTGGACCCTCGTGTGTTGCCGCTGCTGCCGCTGAGCCAGTACCTCTATAGAGAGACCCCACCACGACGCAGCAGACAAAGCGGCTGCGCGCGCAGCAACGCGTTCCATCACCCCCTCTAACGGCGGCGCCACCGCTGAGAGAGAGAGAGAGAGAGAGAGAGAGCCTGTCTTATGTGTGCGTATATACTTACTTATGTATATATGTATGCACGCGAACGGCAAATCCTCGATGATGGCGATGATCCTGATGCAGCATCGCACTTTTCGGCCCTTCCCGGTATACGTATAACTTGTTGCTCGCTCTTCGCCCTATTGTTGCCCTTTGCGCGTCAAAATGATCACCACCAATTCGATTTTTCTTTATACGACAACCATAAAACCGGTTCGTTCCGGGACCGCAGTAGAGGAACTCGAAAATTATGAGCAGCCGATCTTTTGTGCTTTAAAGACCTCGTGCATTATACATCGTGTGTAAAAAGAAATTGAGAGAGAGAGAGATATGGGAATAATGATCGCTCCTAGCGTGCGGTATAGCTCCGAGGCATCCGTTATCCGGTGCGTGTGCACGCGGTCAGTGCAGCGACAGCGGTCCAGAGGGAGGAGAGTTTTGTGGCCGGTTGTCGCGGTATATTATATCCGATGAGAGTACAGGATATACAGTTTCGCGGCGATTGATAATTCCCGCCGATGAAGTGGGATGGTGAGGTTGGATTGCTGCTTTACCGACGGTGGGTGTCCTGGCTGATCGGTCGGTAAATGGTTTGGCCGGTAATTTATATTGTAATTTTTAAAAATTACGTAATGCGCGAGATTTGTAAGAATTGAAAAATTACCCACTTTGAGTAAAATCAATGGAGTTTGGTATTTTATTATACAAGAGAAAATAGAACAATATCAAAATAGTCCAAAATAAAATATTTTTTTGGAGATATCGATAACAATATTCAATTCGTATAAGGGACCATGAGCATTTAAATACATGCCTTGTTACAATAATTCAGAGTTTCTATTGAAAACCTTTATTCGCAAATCTTCATTCCAAATAATAATAATAACAAATTTTATAATAAATACGACTTTATACGTTTCCTGCATGTGATTACTCAACTTTGTCAAAGGTAGCTGAATTATCGAGGATAACTCGCAATTTATAACAATTTTCTTTTACAGTTCACGATTTATTGACACGGCAGCGTATGTTAACTAGCGAGAATTACGTAACGTTAAATGGCACTACTTGAAGTTCTTTAAAATTGTCATTATGAACAAGCTTCCAAGCGAATTTCGTACACTTCAATAATTTAAAAATTATGTTCACACATATTTACATGCTTGTTGCCCCTTATCATATAAAACTTAATAAAATTATTTTGGCAACAACATTTTTTATTGTAAAAATAGTTGTATACTCTAATCCTTACTTAGCTTTGTACATAGAGTCCTAACTCGATAACAATGTTTTTTCAAACATTACACGTGACAGATAACAATGTAAGCTGCATCTGAAATAATCAGCTGTAATGAACAAAAGTTTCCAGAATCGTACCGGACGACCCTGTCGTTACAAAAGAATGCATAAAGAATGTTTCGTTTCACAAAAGCGTAGGTATAAAGAAAATAAAAAAATCTTTGAAGCTTGAAATATCGGTTTTCCGGTTCTTGGTAACGTGGAATCATTATAGAAATGATTATTTGTTAGATCATGCAAACTTCTTATATGCAGAAGTCATTTGTTCTAAGAAGATGAATGTCAAGACAGTGTGAGGTCCCAGACGAGCATAATAGGGGAAGAATCCTTTCCACAATGCAAACAAACCCTCGTGACGTACAACTTTGGTCAGTACATCAATGGCCCCAGTGAATTCTGGTTTTCCATTTATCGTTTTCATATTTTGGATTCTAGAACAAAGGTCATCTCATTAGTTTGGTAAAACTAAAAACTGTAAAGTGTTTAAGTAAAGCTCACCTTGTTTTAGCAATATCCACAGGCATTGAAGCTGCAGTTGTGACTAGACCAGAAATCATAGAACTTGCAAAGTGCAAAGTTATATTTTCCTCGAAATACCCTGTACGATAAACATTATTATTAGAATTGACTAGATCTTGTATTTGCTTTGTTTCATCAAAGTTCACAATAACAATACCTGTATCAAGAAGAGCTTGTTTAGCTTGCGAGTATGAAGCTAATTGAGCTGCATTAACTACCATAGCACGGCCCATTGTGGGAATAGCTCCTCTCCACAATGTGAACAGTCCTTCTTCTCTTGTTATACGAAATAGTGCATCAAACACATTTTTATAGTTTCTTCTTTCAGCTAGACACAAAAACATTGGAATGAAGGTTAAGGCTGTAGCTTAAGCTCTCTTGCTGGCAAACAGCCAAAGTGATCAGGAAGAAGAGAATTTCATTAAGAAAAAAAAGAAGAGTATTTTATGAAATCTGATATCCGTATTTTACCTAGTGGCAATCTACCATCAGCTGTCATTCTAATTAATGCAACTTCAGCTGGGGTTCCAACAAAAGCTCCAACGCATCCGGCGAGCATACCAAGGCCAGCTTTTGTGATAAAGTTTGGTGGGCCATCTTTCCTATAAAATTAATTCCAAAATTAGCCCATGTATCACAAAAATAAATGGCCAACCATAAGATCTCTGAGGAGCTTACGATACTGTTTCAAATAGCCAAGTGTAGATTCCAAGCCTGGTGGTAGTGTAAGTTGCTTGACGCATGAGCCCGGCGGACAATCCAGAGTACATGGCCAGCACACCTTCATTTTTCATAATCGAGGAAATCACCGCCACAGTGGAAGTTTTCTTTCCACTCAGCTGCATACGGTTCTTTATGAGGTCAAGTGGCTGGACAAACAGAGTGGCTGCCATTCTAAAAGAAGAAAAAAGTGAAAGTGGTCAGCGCAGAGTTGCAACAATTTCACAACTCCTATTTGCATGCCAACGAATGACCAAATTGATCGATTGCAACAATGACCGAAGGGCATCTTTGGCGCCTCTTAGATAATAACACGCCCGGGTCGAAATAACACAACACATGCCTATATCGTTTGCTCAAATATTTGCCATTCGCATTGCTATCAATCTAAAAACTAAGTATATAGCGTCTACTATAGCTGATTAGGCAATCAGCCCGAGCGTGTGTGTACTACATACGCCCGAATTGAAAAACATGTATGAAAGTGCGACGCCTTTTTCTCTCGATCGAATTTCTCAAGGCTCGCGGCAGTAAAAGTGGCAAATTATTGCACTGTCACACAGGAAATTCATATGCAGAATAATGCACTCACCCAGACGTGCCGCCGATGGCGAACTTGACGGCGTTCGGCACTGTCTTCTCGCCCATTTTCGACGTGATATTAACTCTTCGTTTTTTCTTACAACAGCAACCGGTAGCTATTTAACTCGCGATGAGTCGTGTGTATTATGTACAATGTAATCTACTCGACGTCGACCAGCGACGAGCGTCGTTGAGGGGATCGGACACCGGACTGCCGCGATGATGATTTGGAACGACCGCAGCACTGCTATATACTATATATGTCGCGCGTGATCCGCCGTCGCGGGAGTTCGCGGACTCTGCCCGACAGTCGACGTCACTGCGGTCAGTATATACATATACATTATAATAGTCGGATCGAGATGCAGCTGATTGATGTCGACAATCGCGCCGTCAAGCGGCCGGATTGGGAGGTAGGATAGACGTGGTGGTCAGTCTGTTTTATCGTCGGAGCTTTGCGTGGGCGAGTGAAAGATATTAATAAAGCTTCGAAACTAAAGTTGTACTATTGATGATTGGTATGATTGATAACCGAGCTAGTTTTAGAATGCAGACGAGAGCTTTTATGGCGCCTTTTTTCAAACTGAAATATTTGCTCAATATGTATATAGTACATAATATTATTATAAGTACAAAATTCAGGATAAAATTTACGTGACAATACTACGCGAACGTTTCACTGCATAAAGTACAACCTGTAGAGTCTGGCAAACTGCTCGTTAAACATAAAAGTGATGACCGTGTGAGGTCCGATCCTACAGTAGGTCGGCCAAAATCCTTTCCACAGAGCTCTGAAACCCTCGGCCCTGGCAATGTCGAACATGACGCTGAACATTCCCGGCAGTTTGCCGGCGCCGGTGCTCTTGAGATTCTGAATCCGCGTTTTCGTGATATCGAAGGGCATCGAGTTGAAGGCGGTTATCCCACCCGACAGCATCGACGCGTAGAAGTGCAGCTGGACACCATCGGGTACGTTGACTGTACAATTCGGATAGAAGATAGTCAAGCCGATATTCATTTGTCTAGAGCAATAAAATTGTTATAGCATTATTACACTCGGAAGCGATGATAATCTTGGCCTGGCTATAGGTGGCCAGTTGGGAGACATTGACTACGGCAGCCCTGCCCATCGTGGCGACACTTCCACGCCACAGGTTCGCCACTCCCTCTTCCCTGACGATTCGAGCGAACGCGTCTACGACGTTCTTGTAATTTCTCCTTTGTTCTGTGCTCAGATTGGCATCAAGCTTTATTACACCTTCTGTCGTCGCAATTATGAATCATATTTATACTCTAACGAACCCGGCGGTAACCTGCCGTCCGACGTCATGCGAACCAGAGCTACTTCGGCAGGTGTGCCAACGAAAGCACCCAAGGAACCGGCCGTCGCTGCCATCAAGGCTAGCGTTGCGAACGTTGGCTTCTCTCCGGAGTACTGTTCCCTGAAACGACTCGCCTTTTAGTTGTACACGCGTGGGTTTGAATTTCGCTGCAGAGAGAATGCTTTTTCTTATTTTTCAAGCTTCTATTTTTGATATTGGCATACCTGTAGGCGTCCTGCAGCTGATTGTAAATCCCCAACCTAGCGGTGGTGTAAGTAGCCTGTCTCACGAGGCCTGCGCTGAGTCCTGCGTAGAATTTGAAAATGCCCTCGTTGTAAAAAATCGTGGATATGGTCTGGGTTATGGTGACGCCTCCCTTGCTCATTTGCATACGATTCTTCAAAACGTCCATCGGGTGGACGAAACACGTCGCGCACATCCTGACTCGGGTATCGAGTTGGTATATCAGAAATGACAATATACAGATGCATGTGTAGAACAGTGACTTTGATATTTATATTTACCCTGATAAGCCGGCATTGACAAAGTTTATGGCCGGCGGCAGTGGTTTGACTTTTTTCGGGGGACCCGAGCCACTGTTCTTGTTCCCAGACATGTTTGTTTATTTTTCTTCTATTTTATATACATATGACAATGTAACTTGAAAATTTTGAGAGGAGACGAAAATATAACCTATAGTCTCAAGTATATCAACATGGCAGCGTTGAAATAAATGAAAGCGGCGAGGTCGTGTTTTTTGTGGAAATTATTATATTGTAAATTTATTGTTGTACAGGCGTTATCATATCGAGTGATTTATTCGTTCATTCAGCCAAGACACAGAGCATTCTCCTCGTCAATTGGTTTCGGGCAAATCGCTCGACGCTGACGTCTTTTCTTTGAAATCGCTGAAACCTCGTTATTGGGATCGCGTTTGTTGAAGCGCGGTACCAGACCCACGTCTCTTTTAAATGTCTGAAATTATCAGACATAATGATGATCTTTGATCAATTTCATACGCGCTGTACTGATGAAAGGAAGCCTTTTACCTCGATAGCCTTCTCAATGGGAAAAGTGGGCCGAACTCCCCTCGACTCCTGTAACACTTGCTCCCCGTACGCCAAGACTCCCTCGTTGACTTTGTTGATCATCTCTTTTATCTCAACGGAATCATCGGCTTCGAGCTTCTCTCTCCGCATCGCAGCGTATCTTTCTGCCTGTGTGAAGAAGAAGTCCGTTACTCTTACACATTTATATACATACATCGCATATTACGAGCAAGTCTCTCCGACCATCTGCTTCTTGAGTATCTTCCCATACTCCAAGCGTCTTTTCTTCTCCTCCTCCTCGTGTTGCCTGTTCCACGCCTTATTGAACTCGTCTCTCTTGTACCTCTGTAGCGTCTCCCAAAGTCTCATCTCGGCCTCTTCCTTTTTGCGTTTTTCCTGCTCCTCTTCGATGCTCTTTAATTGTTGTTCAAGCTCCTGATGAGCTTTTTCCTTTCTCCTCTTGCTCTCCTCGAGTCTCTCCAGTTCCTCCTGCTTGCGCTGCTCCTCAAGCTGTTTATCAGACTCGGCCTTCTTCTTCTCCTGTTTTTCTACTATGCGGTCTTTCTTTTTCAGAGTCACGGCGATCTTTTTTGCTGAAAGATTATACGGGATTGGATGTTTTTGAATTTAAAATTACGATAATAGCATTTATATACCTAGTTGCTCTACTTTGCGGGCTCTTTCCTCTTTCGCGTTCTTGGCTTTTTGCTTGGCTGTTTTCTCCATTTCATCTTTAAATTCACGATAGATTTTGATACTTTTTTCCTGAAACTCATCATCTTGACGGGCCTTTAATTCGCACTGTCTCCTCTCTTCGATATTTTCGAGGAACATTTTTCTCAGCATTTCCTTTTTTTTCAGCGCCTGTCGCGATAATTTATTATGATTAAAATTTTATATAAGCCAGAGACACGACGTCTATGTAAGAGTTATTTCAATGTTTACCTCCTGCAGTTCTTTTTGCTTTATGTCGTCTATTTCTTTTGACATGTTCTGCAAATCTTCCGTTTCTGCCTTTTTAATGGATTCTTCGATTCTCTTTAAATCTTGTTTATTTTTCTCCATTCTGTGGAACCATTAGCTTTAAAAATACATTTGTTAACTCAAAATTCTAGGTTGCACAGCAATACGACGAATACAAACTGTTTCTCGAGATTTTCTTTGTTAATTCTAATCTTGTTCAATTTTTCCTGGTACTTTTTCTTTTCCTCCTCGCGAAACCTTGCCACGTCCTCCATGACCCATCGAGCTTGCTCCTCGCTGAGCTTCTTCTTGACATCTTTAAGGGAGTGTTGAAATTTCACTTGTTCGTCTAGTTCTCTCAAGCACTATACAAGTGAAAATTTTATTTCGCAATTTACGTATTAACATAGTATCTAGTTTACCGTACCTCAGCGGTTAGTAGGGCTCGATCTATTGACCTGCATTCAGGCTTCCTACGAAGAATCATCTCTTTAGCCTGTCTCACGATTTCTGCACGTTCCTCCGCATTTTTGGCAGCTAGTTCCATCATAAATTTCATACGCTCAGCCTCTTCTTTCTTTTTTCGAGAGAGAAGCTCTTCCCTTCGGCGTTTCTTTATGTTCTATAAAAAATATGTGACGAATTACACCATATTAATAGTAATATGATATTGACAATCGTCGTACCTTGGCTGTATCCTGCCATGATTTGGATACGTTGTAAGTGGCCTCTTTGAGAGCAGCAAGTCTCTTGGCCTCACGTTCTGCGAGCAGTGCGACCCTTTCATTTTCCTTTGCATAATCAGTTAAACGTTCGAAAGAACTTTGCGGAACTATCAAAGCCAAAGATCTCTCGGAAACCTTTGAAAGATGATTTCAAAGTAGGTAAGTTTATTCGTTTAATGTTTAAAATAATTGATCTTACTTTGGTATTCTGAAGAGTCTGCCCAGGCTTGAGATAGTAGGTGGTTCGAGTTTCAGGCCAGCTCTTTTTCATGAGTACCATCTTGTTTATTTTACTAGTAAATTTTATCGAAAAGTAACTGAAGAAACGTGTTTACTGCATAAGGCAGCTGCATGCAGGTTATATTTAAGGTACTGAAACCCCCCATGCATACACAATGGCTTTCGTTGTTATGGTACGTTTCGTTGTTTATCGAACAGCGTTTCTGAAAGTCATAAAGATGATCTTACTATAGGGATGGATAAGCTACTAAGGATTTTATGTCATTATCTGCAAGGTACTTTCTATAATAATAAATAATCACGATACTGTAATAAATACAGTTAATGGCTGTAATATTAAACAATTTTTCCTGAAAATTCAAATACATAATAAAGTAATGTAATAAAAACACGCATATACTAATTTTTAAAATTTTTATTTGCATATATAAAGTTATAAAATTGGTGACAAAACATTAGAAATTATAATATAATACATCATAAACGTCACAAATTACATAATAAATCCACAAACTGAATATTACGAAATTTTTTCGGTAGGCATACTTATACATCATTGCTTATATAGCTAAGAACTTATTTTCTAAGTCGAACCGGTGTTTTTTAATTTCAAAACCATTTGCATGATTTCTATCGAGAATTTCGCTTATATCTATAATTGAAAGTATTTTCGCGTTAATTATATTGATACTAATTGATACATTAGTATATTATGATAGTAGTAAACCGAGATTTAGCTTTTGCATTTTCGTTCGAGCGTGCTTGAAATCGAGGTTTACGCATGGTGTGTTATAAAATATTTTAATTGTTTTATACGCTTTACTCACTTCATCTCTTCGCAACAGTCATAAGAAATGTGTCGAAGCAAGCTTCTAACAACTACATCAGGAACCTTATAAGAAAAAGTCTCGTTAATCAGGGTTTCTTGTTCGACTCTAGATTCATAGTGCTTTTGTGCACTATTAAACACACCGAGGACATCTTCAGCAAACACGGGCAGTTTCTTAGGGTCGTATAGCTTGAAGTTGGCTCTGAATGTGTGGTTCCGCATGAGTTTGGCAAGCTCATGATGGGTTTTTGAGAGGATTTGGAAAACGCTGCAGATCTCGATCAATTCAATTGATTTCATGGCAGCGATTTCTGTGATGCAGGTTTCGTAATATTTCAACAGCCTTAAATATCGTTTTATGATTGTTTCATTCTTTATATCGCACGACGGTTCGCGACACTTTTTGAGCGCCAACTCCTTCAGCATAAACTTGATGGTGGGGGTTTCCAAATCTTTTTTCTTGATAAGAGCGAAAGGCGTCTTGCCTTCGGAGTCTTCGACGAACATATCCGCACCAGCGTCTAGAAGTATCTTGATCGTCGACAGTGAAGGTATCTTGCAGGCGTGGTGCAAGGCAGTGCGGCTTTTTTTTTTATTTCGAATTAACGCTGGCATCATTTTCGAGCAAGGTTAGCAGGATTTTCAATTTTTCACATTCTACTGCGAGGTAGAGCGGAGATTTGCCATCAGACGTTAGCGCATCCACTCTTGCGCCATATTGCAAAAAGAGTTTGACCTGGAAAACAAACAACAAACCGCAGAGTTAGATTAGGGTGGCTTAGGCTTTTCGTATCGTATCTAGCCAGGGATCTTGTATAGTCCGGGGGCCCACAATACTTTTCGTAACTAATTTGGAGTCGCCAATTCGAATTGCGAGGGTGGATTGCTGGAAAATGCGTCAAACAATAGTTATAAACAATTTATTGGTGATTAATTGATACAATGACGGTTAAAATTCGGAAAAACAATTCCTCGAAGTCTTTTTACAACTGTTTATTCGGAATACATTTAGTTTAACTACAAAAAACAACCAGAAGGCAGGATTCAGAAGGCAAAAATGGTGTTATGGGCTCTCGGACTGGTAGGAGCACTTATTATATGAATGTTGTTTTATATTAGTCTTACAAGTAATAAAATAAAAAGTTACCAAGAAGGCGCGTGAAAAAAATTAAAAATCTGCGAACAATCAATAGATGTGAAAAATAATGAATAATAAGCTAAAACAACTAAATTTTTTAAGTTGTTCTATTTTTAAAAAGTTTTCTATTCATTTAAATTAAATTTTCTCCATTCATACCAAAACTAGTGCTTTTACGAGTATGTCAAACAATTTTCAGCCCGATTGGGCCGTACATTGCCCTGGAATCGTGTGGACAGTGCTTTTCGGTATTTCATTTTTCATTAGGGTACATTAGGACTAAATAGGTCAAAAAAATTCTCAAATAAAGATAAGGTTGTATTACGTATGTATACAAAATTTCAAATCAATCCAACTTATTTGTATGAAATTAAAAATTATTATTTTTTAGTAGTAAGGGTGGTATGTCCCCTTAAGTGTAATTGCTGCGCTTATACATGCTGTGCCATAAACTTCGATTTATTACATTAGTATTGTAATGTGCTATTGTCAAACTGTGTTAAACTTTGTCAAACGTTATGAAAATTTGCAAAACTTTTTATTACGTTGCCAAGTACCCAAAATTCATAACTTATACAAAGTTTAACACACTTTGGCAAAATTTAGTACTGTTTTGCAAACAAATTATTTTTACTATAGGAAGGTTAATGATTGACTTATTCATAAGCATATAATATGAAGATGATTTATTAGTATCTGCCTTGTATTGATGAACAGTTATACAAATAATGGAAACCTATGTATAAATACATAATACAAACTACATAATAATACTAAAACAATGAAGATAGTTTATATCGTATAACTTATTACAGTACTTTTGATTGCTCAAATGGATCTCGATACAATCGCCTTTGAGAAAATAATACGCGAAAGGCGCGCTAAAAATTATATGCAAATATAAATATTACGCTGTAAACAATTATATGTATACACAAAAAACTCATCTACTGTCAAATCAGAGTTTAACAGTAGCGTAAAAATGAATAGCATTTTTTTAAAACCATGCAGCGTCGCTGGTTCAATTTTGATAATTCAATCGACAAGCCGAGTTTATAATTAAACGATCAATATAGAATCGTCTTCGTATTGTACAGTAAATATCTTCGTTTGTCAGACGCGAGCACAAAGGAGTATTGTATAATATACGTATGTCTAGGAATAATTCCTTCCGACACGCGTATCGATAAGCTTTAAGGATGATGAATGCATTATGCTTTTTATGATTTATATACTCATTATTCTTTATATATATATAATATATATGTAATCTGACGGCAACATCGAAATATATATAATATAATATATGTATAACAACAACGGCAACAATATGTATACAACAGCTGTGTAAATGCAACAACGACCTGATTTATATATTATCTGTTTTTTTTAGGTAGAGGTGCGAAGCGCCGCACTTGCAGTGCTCACGCGACAGGAGGTATTTGAATACATTCAAAGAAATATATTATATATTTTTTTTGTAACACGTGCACAAGTTTTGCGTTGAATACCAGTTTTTTCACCGACGAACAAAAAAACATCAGCAGCAATTAAACAAACTTTTATTTTCCCGCTAATAACTTTTAAAAAGCTTATAAAAAAAATTTAACAACATTTATAAAGCTTTGTTTTTTAAACATTTATAAGTGTGCAGTGGCCGTATAGAAAAATTGCTAATTTACTCCCGCTTCATGGCCACGAAAAATGCGAAAATTCGTACACGTGTTACAAAAACTATGGTGTGCACCAAGAGCTAAGTGGGCTTCTTGACCTCGTGTGATATGCAGTACTAACAATAAGTTTAAAAAAATCCCACTTCATGCACACCTGGGTACACAATATACTATTTCAAGTGTTTATCCATGGTCAAGATGCAAAAGAGCAAGTGTGATATATACGATGCAACTTTCGTCTTTCCTGATAATATGTATATATGCATATTGTAACGCCTACGTAACCCAAGGAGATAAAAGGTCTCTGATATTACATAACACATATACATAGTGTGTATAGAAACCGTAGAAGGGAAAAAGGGGTAGATATATGCTCGGAATATCCTCACATCACGCGTACACATATGCGCGCGCGTCCCATGGAAAAATAGGTTTTTGAAAAATAGCATCTTTCTTTTTCATTATTTTCTTTGTATATATAGACGTATGAAAAGTGCGCATATATATAGCTTTTGTAGGGACGCGCATTGCATCGGCTTCTTTTGCTACATCTCATTCTTTCCGGGATCACGTAATATAAGGGGAAACGATTACGGTACGCGCGATTTAGCGTTTACATGTATCTCTCATTTAAAATCGATCGGAACCATCGAGCGTTGTCTTATGGACGCTCGCGTGTTCGCGCGCGAGCTCGGCAGTGAGAGATTCGAAAGCCTTTTTTTTCTTAATCTCTGTATTTATATATATATGCTTTGTTTTGTTGTTGCGTACAGCTTCGTTAATACACAAAGAAAGCGATTCTTCAGCAGCGTCGGTGATTTTCACAAACACGATCTACAGAGCTGTATTAAAAATAGACGTTTTAATTCCTCGTCATTTTACATAATATAACGACACACTTGTCTGGCGAGAAAAAATCTTTTTTTTGTGTCTGCTTGTGGATCAGATGTCTCTTTTTTTTGTTATACCCTCAGAATCGGCTTTGCGCACATCGACTGAAATCGAAGGCAGTTATCGTAGTGCCTGTTAATGCGAGAAAAAAAATCGCTCGAGCGCCGTACTGATCTCTGTAGAGAAAATCTACGTTAGAAAAAGAAAACAATACCATACTCAAAATTTATCCGATCCAATAAGAAATCTTCCTTGAAACAAAATATCATCGCATACGTAAGATACACACACACAGACATTAGACAGACCGACAATAATAGACGGTACACACACACACACCCACACACACAAACACACATCGAACTTAGAACTTGTGCGTCTTGTAGAGCCAGACGAGATTAGCGAGTCGTCCCTCCTGTCTAAGTACCATTCTGATGTATAGTCCGGTGCTCTGGTCAGCCGGAGCCGGTTGCTGCTGAGCTATAGGCTGTTCACTGTTCTGAGCCAGCTGCTCGGCGCCGAGAGAAACGGTAGGAGCGACGGGACTGGGTGGCGAGGTGACGACCTCGACGTCCGCCTGGACGAGTATCTGGCGCTTGTGCTGACGATGACGCCTGCGTCGGGTCTGATGCTGCTCGAGCTCCCGCGGCTCCTCTTCGATGCTGAGCGACTCGGCGCCTGAGCCGGACGATGCGTGGTGCGAGTGTGGCCGGTAGGACTGCTGACTGCTGCACTGCAGGCAGGCGTCCGCGTCCTGAGCACCGGCGGCGGCCGCGGACTGATCCGCGGCCGCTAGGGGTTAGTTGCTGCCCGAGTGTTGACGGTGATCGCTGCCGGAACCGGCGTCGCTGCCCAGCGAGTTCAGGGTCATGTTGCTACCGTACGGGTCCAGCGATGACTGGACGGACATGCTGCGACCCTGTCGCCTCACTCGGTGGGGGGAGAGCTGCCCGGGGTCGACACTGGTTGGGTCTGCCTGCAACAAAGGCGCCGAGATCAACAGGATCTCTTCGTGCCAAGAGGCCCACTATTTGCTCCTTTTCTTTTTCATCCGATCTCGTATACATTGTAGATGACGTCGGGCAACTAGCGCTAGATACCTCTATACGAAGCACAAGTGTACGCACCTGATAGGCCAGAGCATTGACGATGATGGTGTTAGGTACCAGTCCCAGGGGATGCACCTCGTGCATCAGCACGTTTGCCGGGATCTTGTGGAACTGGATGTACTCGAGGAAGTTCGCGATCACGTCCTTGAGGTTGACGTTGGCGTTGGTGTCGCAGCACTTTTTGCTCCACATCAGCGCGGCCTTTCAAACGAGTTTAACAGAGACAATGGGTTTTTTTCTTTTTCTCTTTTCTCTCAATAAAGTGAGGGAATAATGCTATAAGTACCTGGAACTTGGTGAACTCGTCGGCGCGCAACTCGTCACGCGCCAAAATTAAGCGCACCACGTGCTGCGGCAGGAGGGTGAAGGATCCCAGATTTAGTACCTCGTTACCGTGCTCGTCGACGAATTCCAAAACCTGGGGGAAAAGTCAAATTATCTTTCCTAAAAGTATACTTCGTCTTCAACCTTTGCAATTTATACATGATGCTACATCAACAAATTGCGTCGTTTACATTACATATCGACGGCTGAATAACGCCCTATATCTGGGAAGTCGCTTGAAGAATGCCCTATCTGGGAAGCCGCTTGAAGTAGCACACACACACACACACACACACACACACACACACACACACACACACACACACATATATATATATGTATATGTATATAAAACAAGTGACAACTTTGAATCGGCTAAATTTTTTCCAAATTTATGTACGTACATTTTACAGGAATCGCCTTTTAAAATTTTACAGGGTTGCCACTACAAAATTTAAGAAACAAAAAAGGCTCGTGAGATAGGTCGTTCTTGAACCAGCTTTCCAGAAAAGGGCCTTCTTCAACCGGCTTCCGAGATAGGGCGTTCTTCAAGCGACTTCCCAGATAGGACGTTATTCCCCTCAGCTGTCGATATATAAATTACCTTCTGCACGAGGGACTTGGTGCACTTGTACTGAATGTATCTTTCAGCCGAGGCCAACAAAGCGCAGACCGTGTCGACGGTGATGCAGCACTGAACGAATCCAGCGCAGGCACGTCTCAGCTCGTCCAGTCCGTAGTAGTCCGCTGCGTTCATCACTCCTGCGAATTTACGCGTTTTCATTCGTTCGCGTTATTATACTTATTTTAATACGAGTCGTATACACGTATTACACAAATCCTGCGAAAATGGTAGGTCCCAAAAGTGTTTATAGAATAAAGACATCTGAAAAACTTAATGCGTCAATCGTGCTCTATAAACAAAAAAGTTGACTTTTAAACCCACTTATATCAATGATTTTCGCGGGATTCGCACATACAATGGCAATAAAGCCCGCGCGCGTGCATATACCGCGCGGCTATAATATATAAAATAATAGAAAGCCTTGTTTACCCAGTAGAGTGCGAGGCTGGAGGGTAACGCATCCCGTGTGAATGTACTCGATCAGTTGGCGGAATACGTCCGGCTCGAATTCCTCGATGATGAGAGTATGATGCTGGTGGGACTGCGGCTGCGGTCGAGAGGTATAATATCAGGGGAGTTAACGAGGCGACGCAATGCGCGAGTTTGTTATGCACAGTAGATTGATGCTATATAATAATTTGGTAAAAATTCCGATCGTTGAACGGTATAATCGAGTGAAATATTATGGTTGAGCTCGTTTTCTTTGATTTTTTTTTAATACGCGTATACTTCACCCAATTATCTCGTCGCCCATACAAAAATAGCGCTATGACGAGATTAGACCGTGGAGCTTCAAAGAAAAATGTATATGTTATTTATGTCATTGTTTTTTCGTATTTCTCTCTTTTTTTGTATGGGTATATATTGTATGCTAAACAAAAGACACTATACTATTGAGGAGTCCCGCAGGAAATGCGAAAACGTGTCATTAATGTGCTCTGCAAACTACCACTGTATCTATAGGCATATATATATATATATAGTCACTAGAGTGAATCGATGCAAGACAATCTAGTATACAACTTTTTTACGAAATATCACACATGTCGCTGATCAGATGTGAATTTCGACTACGTGGGATGTGTGTGTATATATATATATACATAATGTGACTTAGTCATGCGCATGCGTATGCCGATATCAACGCCGCCGCAGCGTTTGATATCCTTCCAACAACGTATACACCTTGCGGGTGTCACATCCTACTCGTTATGCGGCCATCCAAAAAAAACGTGTGTAGGTGCAAAAATCAATGGACACCCAGTAGTATATATACGTAGACGGCGTGAAAAAATTGAGTATGTAATAAAATTCTAGTCTAATATGATATGAAAATGACGAGTGCACCGCTCTGTATCGACGTAATCCAGTCGCACATAAAAGTTGTGTGATACACAGACTATTAAAAAAAAACCGTGTGGTGTATGCGGATGTAATATATAGATATAAGTATAAAAAAGTTGCAAAAAAGGGGTATAACTATATAAAAAAATGCATATAATGCTCAGACTGTATTCAGTGATAAGCGGTATACCTCTTGAATGGGAGCCAGCTGCTGCGTGAACCCTGACCGCTACATGGCACATAACATAGGGTCTTTAACAATGTGTATACCCAACAATTTCATTTGTTGTATATCAGTCCGCGCGCATACCGGGTGCCTCGGAAAAGTTGCAATAGTTTTACAAACGAAAAGAGTCCAAAGCACTCGTTATACGATATATATAATACGCGTCTCTCGTACACAGCAGCGAAAAGACGCGCAAACTATAAGTGCTAAAGTTTATAATACAGTATATATAAATGTCAAACAGTAATATATAGCGAAAGAGAGATACACACACAGATATAGCGGCTGCTTCGTGAAAGCAACACCGCTTTCGCGGCATTATTCGTATTTCTTTATTTTCGCTGCGTATATGTATATATATAGGTGAGTATATAGCGAGGTACAGAGTAAGATTTATATATATGTATATAGATAGTGAAGTATATATATGTATAGACGTGTCCTCGTAAATTACCTGTTGCGCGGCGTTCTGCAGGTTGAGGATCGGTTCCGAGCTTCGCTTGAGGAATATCTTGAGCTTGTTCTCTTTGGGCGGTTCCTTCTTGCGCTGGGGACTCGGCGCCTGGTAGAGCATCTTGTGGAAGACCCTGTATAAGCCATAAGAAAAGCTGCTTTGTTACGTAGACACATAGATATATATATATAGGCCGCTGATATCGATAGGGCGGATAGATACTTGTTGAGCTCATTTGCATGGCTGTCTCGTGTATAATATCGTGTACACGCACACGGAGATGCACATATATACCCGCAGGAGGAGGAAATCGATATAGGGTATTTTCACGCCGGAAATCAGTGGGAGAGCCCTTTCGGCTCAGAGTACACGTATAGGCGATGAAAATTGAAGGACGAAAGTGGGGGGAGCCTGGTAGAGACACAGATGTATATATATGTATACGTATACGAACTTGCTCCTGGCGGCGAGGACAGCCTTGACCGCGCAGACCGGCTCGCGCGTGTCCCCGACGAGGAAGGTGACGTCGCAGAGCTCGGGCATCCGGGCGAGGAACTTCATGTCCTCGGCCAGGCCGCTCTTGTTCTCGAAGGTCGAGTTGTCCGGGTCGTCGAGCATGCCGCCCGAGCTCGAAGCCTCCGGCATCGCGCCCACCTCCTCGTGCTCCTCCTCCTCGTCCTCCTCCTCCCCCTCCTCCTCGCGTCGATGCTGCAGCAGCTGCTAACGACAAAATCAAGCCCGTCTCTATGTGTACGCGCAACGTCTGGGAACTATGTGTGCGTGGGTGTAGCAGTGAGTACCTGTTGCTCGGGCCCCGGAGCCCTCTCGCTCGTCGGGCTGCAGCTGCTGCTCGCGCTGCGAAAAAACACTTTTGCGAGCTTGCGCCCACGACTCTGCGGCTACCTGCTCTGCTCGCTCTTCTCTTATTCGATCGATCTCAGCAGAAGAACTGCGGCCGCGACGGCTACGGCGACGACTCGATGATGCTGCTGCTGCTGCCGTCGCTGTAAAAGCTCTTTTTCTCTGCGCAGGGGCGCCTGCGCCCCGAAGCCGATCGAACGTGTGGCGCTAGAGAACTCTCCCACCCCCGCCTCCCCCTGTGTCAGTGTGTGCGCGCGTTCCCGATAATGCGCGCACTTTGTTCTTTCGCCAGATGAGCTTGCGCGTGGGTGGGATGGATGGATGGGTATTCCATGGGGAAGACCGGCGCTGCTCTTTTTTCCTCTCGTGTGCTCGGGAAGGAGGGGAGGTAATTAGACCGATCGATTTTTCAGCTTCTGAAGGATATCATGTGTATACGTATGTTGCGCGGGAGGCCGAGCGAGCGCGGATTTTGATAGAGTGGCGGAAAAATTTTGACGGGTGAGCTTGAATGGGGTTGATCATTCAAGATGACGCGCGAGCGAAGCCGCGCAGTTGGAAAGGAGGTCAAGCTCAAAAACGATGGGCGCAAGCGCAGCTCATTCATGCCCCGTGAGATACGCGATGATGATAATACTCTAGATTTTTGCTGCGTGTTTTTCTTGAATTGATACGCGCTTTGTATAGAGCCTCGAAGGTGTAATAAAGCAATAAGAGTCGGTATTGTTGAATTAACATAAATTAATTTCCAGACGCGGCATCTCGCCAATTCGAGGCTCGCAGCGAATGAGTTTTTAATAAAACTTAATTGCTTCCAGCGCAGGACGAAAGTTATTTGAATGAAAGCTCGAGGACGAGGAGCGTCGAGTTTCTTTGCTATACGCGGGTATGCGTACATCTATATATGTATAAACGAGAGCCGCTTCGGCGCACTAGACGGCGGCAGCGGTGGCGACACGCTCGTTCATAACGCGGCTGCGCTAGAATAACGAGCGATTTCATTTTCGTTCACCTGCTGCTGCCGCCAGCGCCGTAGCTTTAATCTACCCCGTAGCACTTAATTGCCGCTCTCGCTCCTGAAAATACAGGCACTGGCTTTATTTGCTTACACGCGTATCATGAGCGCTTTGCATTTTGCATGTTTAAGCTCTGCGTTCTTTTTTCCTTTTGTCGAAATGAGCTTTATTCGCAGCGTTAGGTAATATTAGCAGCGACAGTCTCTCGAAGGGGGAAAATTCAACGCATGCGAGTTCCAACGCCTAATGCATAAAACATCAGTCCATTGTTGGACGGCGCGGTTAAAACGAAGCCGCGCTAATTTAAAATACATAAATCAACCGCGAGAGCGCGAAATGTTTACGCACTGCGCAGGGCGCTAGTTGTTTTTTTTTCGCAGTCGCGCGCCGAGCTGTATTATTCTTTGACAAGGGATCTGGTGAGTGGAGATGAACAGATAAAAGAAATTCTCGTAACATAAAACAACATCGATTTTATTCAACACAAATGCTTGCACGATATCGTAGAGTTTGTTTGTCTTTTCGTTCGTTCTTTCTTCGTGATGATGACAATAGTAGTTTTTTTTTGTTTAAATTCTAACTTGTAATATTTATTTACACGAAATATAAGGCACGTTCGATATTACATCGATAAACGCGCGGCGCGCATTGTGCCCTGGAGAATTCGAGTAGTGCAATGTCGCCGCGCTGTCTCATATGTCACTTTCTCTTACGATATGCCACATCCTTACCAAATGTAGAAAATGTTCCTGTGTATTTATATTTTATTTATAATATGTATGTATATTCGTTTGCATATAAATCTTTCTCTCTTCATTAATCTCGCGTTTTTTTTGTTGTTTTTAACCTTTTCACAATGCCATGATTTTAACGGATGTACAGACGTACTTGTTCGCCGCACCGAATACACACACACGCACGCACGCGCACTCGTTACAATCGAATCGAATCTCTGTCTTCCAGTCAAGAATAGAAGTAAATAGAAGCACTTAGTCTCAGCCCGTAGACGCTCAATTAATTTCCTTCCTGCACTCTTTGACAATTAAATGAGTGGCAATTCAAAGTAGCTTATCGTGTCCGTGCGGAATCCTCGATTCGTCCATTAAAATAAAGCAATCGATAGACGCGCAGTCGTTGGGAGCTTAATTAAGAACGGAAAGAGCGACGGCTGATTGTGGAAACGCGATTCGATTGGCCCAAGTTACAGGAGTATTTTTCCTCGATGCGATTGATAGGGGGGGAAGAGTGGGGGAAAGTGGACGCCCAAACGCGAGGGGCCTTGGAATTATTTACTGATTACAATAATTGGCAACTAGTAATGAGCTAATTTAAAGTCTCGTACACACAGACTCTCATGTACAATCGTATACACTCGGCTTTCACACTTTCTCTTTCTCTCTATTCGTATTACTATACTTTATTTGTCTCTCGTTCGCACAGCACTTTGCGCCATATAATAATCCCTTTTCTCTAATTAGTCCGGAAAAAATCTCTTTCACAAATCTCAATGCATTCTTTTTCCCTCATTACTTTTGTTACTCTGTTTACATTATACATCTCTTTCTTTCGATCTCTGTTGAGCGAACTCGCGTTGCGTCTTAAATTCTAAAATAAACTGGCATTGATCGTAGTGGAATTTATTTTACAGAAATGTACAAGGCCTACGTCAAGTCTCTATTATTTCGTTTATATTATAGAAAAAATATAAAAATAATTTTTCAACGTGTGTGGACAACCACACAAACTGAACGCATTAAGCCCATTATTCGTTACACGTCTACTTCACCTTCTCTCTTCGTCATCATCACTCCCCTCCCTCGAAGCGCGAAAAAAAAACCTTCAACGAGAGTAGACTCGAGGGAATATCCGCCCCAACGCCGTACATATATGTATAATAATTATAATAATAGCAATAATAATAATTAATAATCATTAATAATAATAACTTTTCCCTGGAGAATTGGAACAGGCA
The DNA here is from genome assembly GCA_020010945.3 of Muscidifurax raptorellus. NCBI lineage: Eukaryota > Metazoa > Arthropoda > Insecta > Hymenoptera > Pteromalidae > Muscidifurax > Muscidifurax raptorellus. The sequence continues at coordinate 33,056,578 of CM052078.1, read as the reverse complement.
GGAAAACTCGTCGCAACAATACACAATATCATAACATAGCACAATCGCCAACAGTGTATACAATAATAATTCGTCGTCTTTTTCTTCTACCTCTTCGCAAGTATCAAAAAAATGAGTCTCGCAGGATCGCGGAAGTGGAACGCTGGGAAGATAAATCGGAATGTGTAATGGTAGTAATAGTAGTAGTAGCAATAGTAGTCTTGTTTCGCTAGTCGTTGGCACCTCGTTGACGTATCCTGGATCTGGATCTCGCTGGCAGGAGTCGAGGGCCCAGGTAAGTCGCGAGCTGGTGCAGTCGGCGCTGTTGCAGCGCCCTCAAGGGTACGCGGTATCACAGCTTCGAGGGGTCGTAGTTTTCGAAGGCCCACCTCTGCCGGGGCGCAGCCGGTGAACACTCCTCCATCAGCAGCCGCTGCTTGCTCTCCGTTATCGCCAGGCACTTGCCGCTGCTCTCGTGCCTGATCTGCTTCGTCTGGAATGGAAATTAGATATAACTATCTGTGAGGTATTTAACGCTGCTTGTATCGATAAAAATTAAAAGTATATATTAATTTAATGCTATTTTTGCAACGATATGAAAGTTGAACATTTTTCGAACTTTCGTGAGAAATTTAATGTAAACTCGGCTAAAAATACTCGACGCAGGCCACTTAAAAAATTCATTCCCTTGAAACGAATTACGATGGTATTTTATTCTTGCGCGTCGTCAATGATTTAAAAGCCGACTGTTTCTATCTCAATGTGTGAATTAGTATATTAAACAAAACTCACTTAAAAAAATATACGTATATTCGATTTCAAAATGGCATAGAATAATGCGAGTAAAAACTACTTCGACGCTAAGCTGATCCTACTTTACGGCAGTCCGACTCGCAATTGCTGACACCGCGGTAGGGTCTCAGCCATAGAGGTATTACAGAATAATCTGTAATATCTTTATGACCTCAGCCCTTCGACCCGGCCGTCGGTGTCGATCGCCGGAAAAATAATTTCTCTAATGAGATTTTCACTCCAAGGTGTCAACAAGCATCATATACTCGCTTGAAATTTTTCCAAAACCCGTACTACCGGCGACTCTTGACGCCGGGCCCGGCGATAATCAGTGCGCAGTCATAAAAGGCTAACTGGCCCAAGATTTGGCATTTTATCTCTGTGTTCGGCGCAGGCCACACAGTCATAAAACAATATAATCCTAACAACTACCTGTCTATACTTGGAATTTGCTCGCATTCAAACAGCACGGATACTTAATCCCTATTTACCGAATATACTCGTCTTTGCAAATGAGTAGTTCTTTTCCGCATTCACCCAATCTAATGCTTGTGACGGGACAAAACCCATACCAGAAAAAAACTATTAAATAGTTGGTATAACATCGACCTTTCTACACTTCTCAATTTGGTAAAAATCTCGATCGACGTTAATTCCATCGTCGAAAAAACACAGTCGCCGCCCGTCAATTGAAACGTCACGTGCTGTTTTAACCGACCTCGTCGACTAATTATCCGCAATCGAGGAAAATTCACGCGATACACCGTAAAATTTTCTATACAACAGGAACAAACAGAAAAGCCCCCATTCGTCATGTCGCGCATGAATAACGAGCTATACGTATAATAATACGCATCCATAGGTCTTTTTCGCGCGTGAAAAAAGCGATCGCGCGAGCGTTTTTTGTTTTCGCTTTTTGATATTTTAATGGAGCGCACTCGCTCGCGAGAGATTGAATTACGGCCTCCGCTAGCTCTGCAGTCATAATGAAAACGCTTTTATGCAGCAGCGGCTGATCACACGCTCGCGCAGACCGGAGCTGTGCTACGACCGCCGATAATATAATGATAAAAAAAAAGGAGACCGAGCGCGTATAATGCAGTGGCCGTTTCGGAGTCGACTCGTGTGACCCCGTCGGAATCTAATGAATATTTTCAGAGCGCGCTTTTATTGACTGCTGCTATGCTGAGAGGACGCGCGAGCGAGCTAATGAAGCTACTTAGATGGAGCGTCGCGAGGAAAATTCGCCTTTGTGTAGAGGATTTTAGCTGTTGAATTATTTATAACTCTCTTTTTCTGTATGCATATATAGGATAATTTAAATACACTTCCTTTTTTTCCGTGATGGAACGGAAGATACATTTTATAATGGTGTACGTATATAAGATAAAAGCAATAGCAGAGCGTGCATGGTTCGATAACGTTATCGGTATAATAAAATATCGCATCGCAATAAAAGTTCGGATTCGCGCAAATTAAACATTTAATTAAATCGAGCCGTGGACGATGTATTTTTAAGGTTCAATTACGAGTGCAATATCACGGAATACCATGTACAATTTCAAGTCTTTTCTCAAAAGTATAAAGCGCGATCCAATATAGTAATACATATACAGCTTAATACGAACAAATTCGAACGCGCAAACTTGGCGCGCAATCCAACTTCGCAATAACAAACGTAAAATACTTCTTTTTCCCTCTCTCGCCCGGCGCGTGAGTGCGGCCGGGCATTAAAATTTTACTAACCGCATCAAATATTTTACTAATCCAATAAAAGCAAAGAGTCTCTTGCGAAACTTTGCGAAACCATTTCGAAGCTGAATCGTATATATACCATGCATTTCAGTATACAAATAAACTCGCGCTTGGAGTAAAATTTTCCTCATAAAACCCCGTATACTACACCCACCCGCACACAAGCACATACCTGAGTATTGTAGGTCCACTGCTGGTTGCCCTTGCTGCCGTGACAGGGATAGAGTATGACATCGGTGCCGCTGTAGTCCAGGCACGACTCGTCTCTGCGTATCTCTCCGGTCTTGCTCAGCATCCAGTACTGCGGTTCAAAAGAGTATCCGGTCATTAAATCGATTCGAAAAATCAAAGAGCACCACCCACACCCGACGCATGCACCAGCAGTAGCAGAATTTAGCAGTAGCAGGAGTATAGCGCTAGGATAGATATCGAGGAGTCCGAGCCGTAATTAGCGGCCTGACTGCGCCTCGAAATTGACTCGCGTTTATCCAATTTCGAGAGAGTGTTGCATCAGTCGATTTCTATCCGTCGCTATAAACGTATACTACTTCTTTCGGGGATACGTGACACATGCACAGGCAGTTACGACTTCATGCGCAAATATAACTTTTCAAAAACACAAGCGGGAGAGAGAAGCTTTACAAAACACACACACACACACACACACACACACACACACACACACACACACACATGCTGTACACACTGCAAGCAGCCGCGCGCAATTAAAAACTCGAGTAATTAGTTCGATGCGTTGAGGTGAAGTCGCGAAAAATCATCGCGCGAAATTCCAATTAAAAATTCCAGCGCCTCGCGTATTTTAATTACAAGCTCACGCGCACAGTATATAACGCGCGCAGCAATTCTAGAAAACGAAGAAGAGGGAGAGAGAGAGAAAGCGAGAAAGAGAAGCTAGTATAGCTGGACGACAGAAAGAGAACCCGACGGCAAAAGGTCAGGCCGTTCGTTCTCATTCCGCGCTCGTTACGCCGCTCGCGACAAAGCTCTTTATCTCCTTTTTCTCGACTGTGGCGGCGGCCAAAAGAGAGTAGAGGCAGGATTTAGCCGGCGCAAAAGTTTAACGGGCCGCCGTCCAAGAGGCGCGTGATTGCAGAGAGTAGAAGCAGAGGTGGAGGGAAAGAGACGTGGAGAAAAAGAAACGTCAACAAGCGAGCGTAAGCAGTTTACTCGCGGACGATCTCGTTATATACCTGCGCGCGCGCGCGCGCGCGATACGCTCCGGGCAATCGCGACGAGAACGAGAGCTGAATGAAATGACGTTTCGACGAAGGATCATCATATATATATAGGGGGAGGATATATACTGTCTTGGGAGCTTAATTGAAAAGGATGAGGAAAGGTTGCCATTGTTCTTGTTGTTATTTCTTTCTTTCTCTCTTTCTTTCTTTCTGGGGGGTATCGATTTTCACCGGGCTCGGGTTTATTTAGTACGCGCATTATTAATATTGGCTAGCTACGCACACGGGATTATTATTGTTGATTAATCAGCAGCACTCAGGTCACACACCACCGCACACCTTTTCCTTTCCTTTTTTATCTTTATACGTGATAGATGAGCGAAGAGGTACGTTATTGTTTTTCTTTCTATTGCGCAAAAATGAAAATTAGTTTCCCTCGATAGCGAGCACGCGTACGCTACGCGCGACGAGCGAGATTAATCGGATCAGCGGCAGTCGTTTCGCTCTTCGACTCTTTCACAATCGACCGACGTCGATGCGAAAAATTGAAGCTCCAAAACTCGCTGCCTGTATAGAGGCAAACATTTGCCTACTATATAGAGTTTGACCAATTTTTCGTCCTCGTCGAACGAGCTTAATATAATAATACAGAGCGTTATGGCAGGCGTTTTCGCAAAATCAATACACCAGCACCAACGTGTCGCAGAACGCCTTTCCACCTGGCCGGAAAACAGAGCAGCAGCTCCGAGAATCCGTGATTGCGCCGACCCCCAGTCCTCAGCGATAAAAGAGTCTATATACAGTATATATTATGTATACGCAGAGAAAAAACCAGCAAAATAGCACCCATATCCAGGAGTAGAGTCAGTCGAAAACAGATATAGAGGCGCAAACATTATCGAAAAAGGCGGAGGCGTCGCGTGTACCTGATTGCCGCCCTGGTTATGACATTCATAGAAGCCTACAGGCTGGTGCAGGTCTTCCGGGTTGCCTGGCGAGTCTATGCACAATCGGCTAGCCAAGTGTCGGATCTGCGCTCGGACGTGTACAAAGGACATACGGAACATTTTTTCATTAGAGACAGACAGGCAGACGGAAAAAAAAGAAGTAGTACAACAACAGACTGAAAAAACGAGGAGTCGACGGCCGGCCGGCACATTTCTCGCAATGCTGTATACAACGGTAAACATTATGTGGGTGACAAGCGGCAGCCTTAGTTACACAGTACAATATAACGCAGAGGAGCATGAGACACATATAGAGTTGCACACATACCTACGGATGACTTAACTTAGGTAATCAAAGTTCGCTTACTGTATACATAACATGCTTGCAGTATATAAAACAATGAACAAAATAAATAAATAATAGAAAAGGTATACTACTACTACTACTATTGTATAGCCGTGTGCGAGCACCAGTGCACCGGCTTCATCTTCGGCAAATTCCCTCGATTAATTACTTCTGTTTAGCCTCACGCGATCGATTGGCATAGCTGGACAAACAACGTCCGATAAATTCCAATGGCGCGAATCATCGGGTTATTTTCAACGAAATCAATTTCAGCAAAGCCAGCGCTAAACTGGTGCACGCAGACGAAAAAGGAAAAAAAAACAATAGAGACGAAGCGCAGAGGTCCATTCTCTCTTTTTCTCTCTCTCGTGTGGGGAGGGGAGCAGCGCACGTGCTGGTGCAATGCAGGCACATCAGAGCTAGAGATGCACTGATTTCTCGTGTGTATTTGTGTACCTGGTTGCCTCCTTGGCGATGGCATGGGTAGAGCCCGGCCGGCTTGTGCAAATCGGCCTTGCGTGCCGGCGAATCCAAACAGGTGTTGCCGCCCTCGCCCAAGTTTCGCACCTAATTGTATCAGGTTAATATCACGCTTCGTCAGACTTGTTAGTGCTACTAGTTACTTCCTAACCATACGTGTATATATACACACACACACATACACATACACATAAATGCTCGCTATACTCTATATATACAGTATTGAGCTTTTGCTCTCTTTCTCTCTCTTTTTCTTCACTTTTTGACGCGCAGCTCGCGGATTATATTATACAGCGCTAACAAAATCCGCCGATTTCGAGTAGATGACTCAGCGATTCTCGTGTAATCCTAGAATCGCTGCGATCTCGGATATCGTTCATTCAAGTGCAAAAAAATTCATTGAGTCTAGCGCTTTTATATATATTGTCGTCGTTGAAAAAAAAAATATACGTACGCCGAAGTAGGGATTTACCGGGAAACGTCCGAATTTCCCGAGCTTTTTTGCGGTGCGAATCGATACGAAAAATAAAATCCCCGTATATTTTGTTAAAGACAGTCATGAACGACGCTCTCGATTTCATGGAATGCCGCACAAAAAAAATACGCGCGGAATGCGTCGCGTACACCGGCTATGAGCGAGGGGAAAATGGAGCGGTCTCGAAAAAATGCGTGTAAAATAACACACGTGCGGTCTAAATAGAGAAAGAGAGAAAGAGAGGGAGAGCAACGCGATACTGAAAATTCCAAGTCCTGTGCTGAAAAAAAAAGTTTTAGAGGGAGGGACGAAGTTTATCAGAGCAAGTGCCCGGGTGTATGTGCACTCGCTAAATATTATCGATTTGAATTCGGCCCAAAAAGCCGATTAACCGCTCTAATGGCTCCTCGTAAATACGCTGAAAAAGTAATGCTGTTTTTTTTTGGCTAAGCCGTGTGAGCTGCAAAAATAATTTCGAAAATAGAGTGGCCTGAAAATGAGCGTAAATTTATGAAGATGCATGGGCTCGGAATATCGTTTTTTTTAAATGATTCTTTTACGATACTCATCTCCCAGACTCTTCTAAAAAGATACAAAAATTTACGATGGAATTGCATATATGGTCCTCATTAATATGAACCACAGGTCAACGGAATACGTCTCTTTCATATATTTTTCAAATAATCAATCGTCGCTGCAACAAAACGTCATTAATATGCGCGCACGATCGGTTGTCCAAATGAATCTACAGTAGCAGCGAGAGTAGCAGCAGTCGCGTCCCGAGACTTAAAAACTCCGTAATGACGAGTAGCGCCGTTGTCACGTAACGACGATACGACAGCCCGGGAAATTATTCACGCCGACTGCTCTCAGCGTGCCGACTATAAATTCCGTGCGATGCCGATGTCTCTCGCTCTGCGCTGCTGCAGTACGTGATTTAAGCCGACGCCGACGGCGCGATATCCGGGTATAATCGCCGCGGCGACGAAGGAAAAAAGAGGGACGGACAGACGGCGATATATATATATATATATATATATGTACAGGAAATAATAGAAAAGAGGGTGAGAGTACCGAACGGCCAATAATGTACGCCCGGGGATGGCAATCGTGCGGGCAAATCGCTGTTTTATGAGCCTTTTGTAGTGGGAGAGTGTAGAAGTAGGTGTCGGTTCCTGGAGTAGCGAATTTCTACGGTTTTTTTGTCATTTGGATTTATATATACGGGCGCGGTCGCGCGTGTGTGTGTATGTAACGAAAAAAGGAAAACTCGAGGAGTGAGAGAGAAAATAAACAACGAAACGAGTGAGGAAAAAGTTGCTAGTGCGAAATCGGTAAAAGCCGAGCGGGAGAACAGCGGTAAACACACTCGCGCATAAAGCGTGAAAAAATATAAATCCGGCCTGGTGAAATGTTTTTTTCAGAGCTCGTCAGCTCGCGACAATAACGCTCTCTCGCGCGTAAATCCGGTTATCTCGCGCGGGAGCATAAAGTACGAGTGCGCGGGAGAAGCTGCAGTGCAACGAGCGACGATTTATATTATAAGACCGTACATATACATAGTCGAGCGTTGACTCTTCGAAGGAAACGGCATCGGCGACGGTCGCGGACGTCGCGAGATTGATTTCGCAATTACAGCCCGGAGAGAATAAATACGGGGAAAAAACGAATCAATCGGGCCTGTCGTACCGCCGTCGTTCGAATTAATGCATCGTTCTTCTGCGGCAATAACGGCTATACTCCTATATTTCCAGCGAGTCATGGAGAGCCTTTGAAAGCTCGCGCTAGCGCGATAAACGAGTTTCGACGATAAACGCGCGAGCGCGAGCGATATCGATGCTTGTGTTTCTCCCGCGTACAAAAGAAGTGTCGGACCGAGAGTATGTGCTCGGCTGTATATATATATATGTGTGTGTATGAAAGGAGGTCGGCGATTTTTGTTATACTCTTATCACACGGCGATCGGAAATTATTTTTACAGTTATTACATTGCACTCCGGGATGTATCTCGATTCTTCGATGTGCGATATATAATGACAGACGTATTCCGTTAACTCGTGCGAGATTAAATCTAGAATATATACGCTGCAGATACAATCCAGCCGAAAAACTCCGACGTGTATGTGTGTGTACGTAGGAGAGCGAAAGAGAAACCAACGGCGACAAGTCTCTGGAATGAAAAAAACTGCATTATTACACCAGCTAGAAGTCGAGTCTCTCGACTTTTTTACGCCCCTGCAATTTCAGCTGGATGAACGCAGCAGCGGTGCCTGCATCTGTAAACAAGTAACTCGACGACGCAGCAGCAGCTGTGTTGAAAAAAGAGGAGAGAGAAAAGGGAGGAAAACACGAAACGACGATAAAAAAAAGAGAGACCGAGAGAGGCGCCGAAAACTTACCTCGCCGGAAGCGACCGCCTCGCCGGGAATGAAGAGCTCCGGGTAAATATTGTCGAGATACCATTTGAAAGACTTGCAGCCGAGATTCTTCCGCAGCGCTTTACGGTCCGACACGTCTCCGTAATTTCCCTGCAAGTGGAGAATCGTAAAATGGTCGTAAAGAAAGGACGAGCCGAGGGAGAGAAAGGTACACGTAATCGAGCTCGCATAGAGGTAAAGAAGTCGCCGAGGTGCATCGTGTGTAGTTGGCGAGTGTATTTTTTTAAATAATAAAACCGAGAGCCGTCTATTTTTGAACGAATGAAAGAAGCTCGACCCGCGTCAATTATTCCGTATGCGATATTATCGAGCGACTACGTGTCCCTTTTTAAAAATATATACACTCGGCCGCTACTTTCTCGCGGGAAAAGTCGAGAAATAAAACAGAAGGGAGTGTTAACCTTGTCGTGGCCTATCCTCTGGTAGTAGTACTTGGCGTACTCGTCGAGCCAGACCTCGCTGAGCCTTATGCTGTTCCTCTTCAGCACGTTCACGCCGCTGCGCCATTTGTAGGGCGAGCGTTTACGGAAGATGTGGCCCACGTGCGAACACGGCACGATCTCCAGCGTCCCTAAACATGGGAATACAATACGTAGATTATTTTCGGCCCGAGTCAGCGCCGGTCGACACGAGCCGGTCGGTATCTACTTATTACACTCCTGACGAGTAATATACAAGATCATCTTTGAGCTGATGTATACGCTTACACGTTTATTCTCAGCGACTGCAAGATCAATATACACGAGGACTCGCATACGTACATATAGCTGGTATTGATAAAACTTGTATATGCGTATATAAACTCGCAGGAAACTCTCTGCGAGGAAACACGGGAATTCAATTATCAGACACCTACCGCCGCACATCCAAGTCTTGAAGGAGAGCTCGAGGTTCTCGCCGCCCCAGATGTCGAAGCCGCTGTCGTAGGTGCCGAGACGCTCGAAGAACAGCCGGTCGATGGCGAAGAGGCCGCCGGCCATCGTTGGCGACCAGACCGGCTCCGCCGGATTCTTGTGCCGCTTCTTCTCGCGATCCGGCACCGCGTGCCAGTTGAACTAGTGGAAAGAATCGTTTGTCAGTTTTATAGCTCCTTGTCGAGCTGGTTTGGATATTTTTTTTATCTCGGAGCTGGACTTTCAGGAGGATCGATTGTGAAATGTAATTAGCCGTGTACGTGGTACATTAGTCAGCGAGAGGAGTGTGACCTTCGTTGGCAACCTTCGAAGTCGTAAAGAAGTCTTGATTAATTTTCCTATTACATCAAGTTGAATTACAACCGCTTTCAGACATTACACACTTTACGAGGCGTATCGGGACGCGTTATTGTTCTTTAAATGAAAGATTGTGTAAATATCGACTGTTAAATTTCATAACACGGAAAATACTCCATCGCGAACTATCCGCGTGTAGAATACTAGAATAGTCAATGAAAATCCTCGCTTAGTGCAACTCGATTTCAACATATTTCCGGCAACGAAACATCTATATATCTATATACACTATACCGGTTAAAACAGCGTCTCAAAACAGCCGGCAGTTATCCCGAATTAGAAGAAAGGAGCCCTGCTTCCAAAACGACAAAAAAAATCCTATACAGCGGTGAGATAGACCGCTCCGCGAAAATCCAATAAAACCGTCAGACAAACCTGGAGGTTCCAGTCGAAACCGCCGACGTTGACACCGCCCGAGTCCCTCCAGTGGTACTCCAAGGTGGTGTCGTCGATGACGTCAATGACGGGACAGACGACAGTCGTCTGATTTTGGGCGATTCTATCGAGCAGTGGCTCGAGCCAACCCTCGGTACATTCGCAGTGACTGTCGAGATACGTCAGCACCGGCGCCTTGGCCACCGCTGCGCCGAGCAGGCGAGCCCTGATCAGCCCTTCGCGTTTCGACGCTCGGAGAATCTTCACCTTCGGGTAGTTCATCATGTAGTCCTCCAGCTGACGCTTCAGGTGGGCTGAAGTGAAAAAGAGAGATATGCAGGTTAGACAACGTTTTGCTGTGTATAGATAGACCGACTGCAATGCATTTTCGGCTTGATATATAGAATTGGTACAATTAGACAACGTCGGATCTACCAAAATTTCTGCCAAAAGTAGAATACGTGTAATATTGAAATGATATCAATATTGTAGAGCTATATACAGCGCTGGCATAATATGAAAAATTAATCGCGCGCGATCGCAACGAGTGCGACTCGAATTAGAGCAGGTATATAGTATATACAGATTATAAAATTTATATTCGTACAGCAGAGAAGAGACGAGGATGCTAAATTACTCAGCCCGCGTATTCCCGTTTTATCTCTTGAAACTTCAAAATTTATTCCCCTCGATAACACAATACACCCCTCTTATCACTCGACCAAACTTCCGTTATCCCCCAGCCACACACGCGTCTCTCCCCGCGCATACATGAGCAATCTCCTTGAAGCGTCTACCGAGAAAAAGAAAAGGAAGATCGCGAAATGCAAAGAAAGAAGATCAGCAGTAAAGGAGCGCAGAGTCATCCCCGAAGGAATAGCACAGCTGAGCTCCCTCTCTCTCTTTCTCTTGCCTCCTACTCGATTTACGAGTGACGATTAGATCGATATCGCTCTATTCGGACTCGCGCGCGGCAGGACTTGATTTATTCGAATAACGAATGGGTTTAGGCGGTAGCCGCGATCTTAAGCCTTCGCGCGCGAGCCCCGGTGCGGGATTAAAGCCTCCGCTGCGGGCGCGAGTATAAGGGGATTCGAGCCGGATCAGCATGTTTCGCGCCCGGACGATATATATACGTGTATATGTATATAGAGGAAAGCGGTTTAGCCTCGCGCACAATGGCACGCAATCGTGTCGTTTCTCGGACGATGCTATGGCTGCGGTGCGGAAAATCGACGGGCTATTACTATATGGGCTATGCGATCGTTGCCCGGGAATTTACATGACAAGCCTGCAGTGTGACGCTCCTGAGGACTCTGCGACACGAGCCAATCATCCTAATCTCTGAGCCGGAGAGAAAGTGAGAGATTGGGATGCGGGCTGATCGTTATATGGATTTCATTGCTTGATTCGAATCTAGCGAAGTGTCTTTTGAAGCTGTATTCAAAGACACGGCCTTGCTCTATTAACACACTTTTCAAAGTCAAGGATTATTATAAATATATATATACAGACGCATACAAAGGGAATACAATTCCGCTTTTGATAAGGAATAATACGATTCCGAGCGCGAAACAAAGGAGCGCGCTGAAAAAGACCTTGAACATAATCCCTCGGCGCATTTAGTTTCAAGAAAGCTCGGCATACATTTTTCAAAGCCCATCGCCCGCGCGCATAGCCGTCGAAACGAAAATTCCCATTACTCCGACGTAACACAATACGAAACCCATAAGTGCACGCGCTGCACGCGTATATTCTCTCGATTAATCCGTTCGTATGAGTACACACTCGCGTGAATGCCTGCACGAGTATTATTATTATCCGCGAGGCGGATTATTAAAAGGTTGAAAAAAAAGAGTCCGACACGTTCGTTGAAAGGAGGTAGTATAGGTGTGTATAGACATATACGTATCTCCGATTCTAATTAAAAATAATAAAGAGAGCGAACAAAGGCTGCACTATCCATCATTTCGTTTCGATGATAAAACAATCAGCGTCCCCCGTTATAATGGGAGAGACGAGTGCGAGTATATATAGGTATATACCCAGCCTGCTGACGAGAGAAAAGCTCGTCGGAGTATATATATATGCATGTATATACAAAGGGACAGTGGTATGTTTATGAGAGCCGCTTCCGGCCGGTCGAGCTTATCTCGAAGCTTTTAAGGGCAGCGGACTCTCTCTATATAGGTGTGTGTGTGTGTGCGTGGTACACCGGATTAGTCGGGCTCGAATCTTGGCTGCGGCCACTCTCTCTCTCTATTTTCCGGGCAGCTGGAGCAAATTGAGCTTAATCGGGGCAATTAGAAAGAATTAGAGCTACTCTTATATAGCCGCGCATATACGCGTGTTATATACTCACGCATGTCGGAGTAGTCGTCGACGAGGATGATTTCCTGGATGAGGTGGTCGGGAGACCTGTCGAGGACCGAGTGGACGGTTCGCAGCAGCACCGACCAGGCCTCGTTGTGAAAGCAAATGATGACGGCGGTCGGCGGCAGGTCCTTGTGGTATCTGCCCGGCTCTTTGCACCTGCGAAGACGAAAAATGAGGAAAGGTTACTTTATATATGAGCGCGCGTTTGCCTTTTTAACGCCCGGAGGGCTTTTTGCGCTGCTGCTCTAATTCAATGTACTATGTATATGTGTATATGTATAGTCGAGAGAAGAGAGAGAGAGAGAGAGAGAGAGAGAGAGAGAGAGAGAGAGAGAGAGAGAGAGAGAAAATGTGGAATATATGCGCGCACGAGAGATGAGAATTCCGAGCTCTTTTTCGGCGCGAATTTTCCGAGGGCGCTTTTTTAAAGGAGAATATTATTATTATAATTATTGTAATAATTTTATTTAATTTAATTATACGAAAGCGGTCGCGGCTAATTGCGTTAATGCTCGTCGTCGCGTCGAGAGATATAACTTTGTGCATTTTTAATCGTGACTATATATTCGGCTACATTTATTTTATTAGAACGTAAATCCGCGCGCGCAAGATAATTTAATTTCAAGCTACTCCTATATCCGAGGTGAAGAATGAAAAGTACTTTGACAAATTATCTCACAATAAATTAAGATATATCGCACCCGCCAAACGGTTATCACCTTATAAGGAAGAGTTAAAAAAAGGCATGTGAGCAAAGTTTTCGGGGTATAATCAAACACTCGACGACTCGAGCCTCTATATACCGACGTGGGACATATATATATATAACATCGAGCGAGAAAAGCGCACTCGTCACGTAATAAGAATCGAGGACTGACTGAGAAAGAAGCCGTGAAAAGCGTCTGTATGTGCACGTATATATAGCTACTCGGGTATTCCGCTGAGCGCGCGGGAAATCGCAGATGCGCGTCATTCGATATCTGGAGCGAGTCTGATTATCGTCGTCGTCGTCGTCGTCGTCGTCGTCGCCTTCGTCGTCGTCGGGCGGCTCTTTTGTCACCTGCGCGCGGGCGGAGATGTCGAAGGCCAATCGAGTTGAAAGAATCGGAGAAGAGAGAGAGAGAGAGAGAGAGAGAGAGAGAGAGAGAGAGAGAGAGAGAGAGAGAGAGAGAGAGAGAGAAAAGGACTCTTCGAGGGTTATACCCGGGGATTTCTCCGCCTCACCACTACTGCGCGCTGTGATGCTATCGCTGCGGAGTGAGGAGGACCGACAGGGGATAAATGAATGTTTTAACTTCGTTTGCGGGCTGTTGAGCGATCGAGTTTGCGCTTATCTTCTATATTATATAAAAGAGCTGTTCGCGCCGTGTGGATTTACATTAATTTGTTCGTAAATTTTATGCTTGATCTCTTTACATTATGTATTATATACACTATAGTATATACAATGTAGTAGTCCAACTAACATAATTATCGGCGTCTCGCGAGACAATGGGAGCTCGTTAGAAGCTACTGCAGCATCGGGAGAAGGGGTGCAAACTCTCGTCGTCGCGAAACATCGAGAGAGGAAGGAGGCCTCGCGAAAGGGAACGACGTCAACGCGCAGACAAAGGCCGACTCTGAGCGCGTATATTGCTTCCTTATTGGAGCCCGGCCAGAGGCTCGCTCTCTCTCTCTCTCTCTCTAGTTTGAGTTTGGGTGTATACCCTCTAGCGAGAACTCGTTATATAAGTAGCTGTGCGTTGTACCGAAGAGTTGGGCTGAATTTCGAGATGATCGGGAGAAGAATATCTCGACGGGGCAAGTTATCGACAACCGCTCTCTCTACTGTTAATTTGATAATTTATAGAGGTGTCTGGGCTCTCGAGGAAATTCGATAAAACAATTTCGCCCCCCCTCCCCCGGTATGCTGCGCTTGATTCATCGCCGCGCGCGCGGTGATGGAGGAGCGTTTTTATCGTTGAAAATTGTTGTGGCGCGTGCATGCGGAGAAAAAAATATAGAGCACACATTATTTCGCTCTCTTTAGAACGCCGTCTAATTTTTCTCTCCGCATAATTTATTCGCGGTATATAACACTGCGAGAGCTCGAAAAAAGGCTCTTAAAAGTCGCGGGAGGAATGTAAGTGAACAAAAAAATATATATATATATATATATATATATATGTATATATATATATATATATATATACAGAAAATATATAACTACAGGCCTTTGGAAATTCGCAACGATGCTCTCACAGTATAATAATAATCGTCGATATCATTAGGCGTATTATATATAAGTATAGGCATTATCTGTAGTATATAATAATGAGGGGACTTTTGAGGGAAATCGAGTGCTATAAAATATTAACCGTAAATCAGGGGACACATATATACGCCCGAGAGTGAGTTAAGGAGACGTGTGAGCCATTCACTGCTCGGATATAATTCGGCACTTCGGATCCAATTTATACCCATCTCTCTCAGTGAGATAACCATCTGCTCGAGAGTTTCTAATGACTTTAAATATGCGCGTTATTACGGGCAGACTATGTACATATATATCCGCTCATCGCGACTGATTGATATATAACGAGGCGTTTTTCACTTTTTTAATTAAACCACCGCGTCCCATAAATTATTTCGAACTTATATAATTTTACTTTATTCTCTACCAATTTTTTTTTTCACCGACCCAAGAGGGTCACCACGCAGCGATCGATATTATTAATACCGTAAATTTAAGCTCTCTCCGCCGCGAGAGAGAGAGAGAGTGAGCTAAAAGCGTCTTTCTTAAATTAAATTCGCGAATAAAATATCCGCAGCTCTTGGTCCACATTCTCCCGAAAATTCCAAATAAAAAGCAATGCGCACAAATCAAAATAAACTTCAGCGGCAGCAGCTATTTCATAATTCTCCCCGCATCGTCTCGCGCTTGGTCCTCTCGTCGAAAGCCCCCCCCCCCCCCCCCCCCCGAGAGTATAAAATGTTTGCGAAGCTCGCAGTAGCCGAGTTTCCAAGAAGCCGTCGTCGCCGTCGTCGTGCCAATCGCTCTGCGCAGAGGTATAGAGTGTGCCCCCCTCCCTCCTCTCAAATCCTGCGCGCACCGCAAACTCGTCTCTTTCTATACTTTTCCGAAACCGCGCGCGCCCGCGTATACAGCAGCCGGAGCTAATGGACTCGTCTCTTTTCTGCACGAAAGAAAAGAGACAATACAACAGGTAAACTACGACGACGGAGAGAGAGAGAGAGAGAGAGTGAGGGAAAAAAGAGAGGAAAACAAAGAGATATCAGGCATCTCGAGCGTATATTATATAATCCCTTATGCGCAAAAGTTGGCGATATTAATCACGCCAGGCGCATCTCTCTTCACGCTAATTCCAGCCAATTAATTTCCCACCGCACGTCTCTTTCTCTCTCTCTCTCTCTCTCGCTTCTCTGAAAGTTTAGTCACTGCGCTATATACGCGCACGCTGACGCGTCTCGCGATTCATAAATTACACGGTGCGATAAGGGGCCCATTTTTCGGACACTTTTGTCGTGGAGAGAGAGATGTGGAAGGAGCGTTAAATCACGAAAACTTGTGCAGCGTCGCGCCGGTCTCTCTCTCTCTCTCTCTCTCTCTCTCTCTCTCTCTCTCTCTCTCTCCCTTTCCGTGAAGAAAAATGGAAATGCGCGATAAGCCGCGGACTAGGATGAAAAGAGCGACGGTCTAAGAAGAAAATGCAGCCATAGCCTCAGACACCGAGCAGATTGAATTCTGTCCTGGAAAGAAGAAGAAGAAGATCCCCGGCGCAAGCTTGCAATTTCCCTGTCGTGCTGCACGCGTGTATCGTATTATACAATATACGCTCTAGCATCAGGAGGTAGCAGCTGGCGCGCGCGAAGGTCATCGCCGATAAGTTGGCCGCGGTGTAACTCGCGCGGTCGATTTTAATCGTTGTACCGCGAGACATCCAAGAAACCAGAGTTTCTCTCCCGCAGAAAGTACTCAGAGTAATTCCCTGCGTGCTTGGAATTGTATTAAAGTTCGCGATCAAAGCTATATACTGGTACACGTGCGCGCGGGGGCGGAGGATGAGAGATCGCGAAGTTTCGGGCTGGAGTTGGACTTGGGTTCCGCCAGCAGGTGTTTGAATTTCAAAGCTGCTGTTGCTGCACGCGTGCGCATGTTTAGCGTCTTCTGGAAAAGAGCGTCTTTACGGCGTCTCTGCGAGAGCGGCCCCGTGTATTCGCATATATGTGGATATATATGTAGTACGCCTGGTCTTTTGTGCGTTCGTGTTCTGCTGGCGGCTGCTGATTCGTTAGGCTTGGCTGCACCGCGCCGCCGTCGTTTTCACGGAGTTTGCCTTTGGCTGCGATAATGGATGCTCTCTCGCTGCTCTATATTAATTTATGATATAGCGAACGTAGAAGACAGTTGTATGCTATACTCATAAAACTATTTTGGTACATAAATATATTTATTTACCGTAATCGCGAATAAACGCAATTACGTATACACAACAATAACGAGAATCCGTTTACGCAGAGTAGCCGCACAAAGAGCGAGAAAAACCGAGGAGTCTCGTTGTCGTAACGACTGCGCCGAGTTGCAGCAAGAGAATATAAATTTTTTTTCTCCCCCCCTCGAGCAATTCTTGAATTCGCCAACTACTATCCGCTTTACGAGCTAACTCGCGTTCGCGCGCGGAAAAAAAAGGCATCTCACAATCGGGCTCATTACTCGCCACAGCGCGGCCGCGAATTAAGTCGCTCGCCGTGTCGTATACTATATAATAACGCGCGCTCGACAATAACGCGGCCGTTAAACCGCAGCCGGCATTAAGCAAACTCGCATTACACTTTTCGAGCTTGAGGCCTATGCTATATATACACGCACGAGAGAGGAAAAGGTCTATACCGGAGAAGGATAAAAATCCGATAGCTGCGCGCGCGCGCACGCGGCGGCTTAACGATCCTCGAGCCAATTGCAGCGTGCAACGGCAGCTAGCTCCATATATATATATATATATATATATATATATATATATATATATATATATGTAGCGTATACTGGCCGTGCATATTTGTTTTTCATTTCTCTCGAACTGTTCCATTATTTTGGAATATCCTAAGCTCAAAACGCGGATTTTCGGGCGCGTTCGCTCATCGAAAAATTGCGAAGAGCAGGGGCGCATCGATTTTCCGTTATTTTTCGACGTATGGAACGCGCGGCAGGAAAGTGTATATAGAAAGAAAATGCGCGCAGAGGTAAAAGGTTCGCGGAATAAGGGAACGCGAACGACGTGTGTGTAGGAACGACAGCTGCGAAAATAGAACGTTTTTCGCGCGTACAAAGGAAGCCGATACTTGCAACTGGCTCTCCCTCGATTTGTCAACGACTTTCCATATGCATGTATATAGGTATATGGATAAGAGAAGAAAGTGCGCGTCACGCAAATTTACCAAACGCTCTCTTGAGCTTGCAAAGAGTCTCTCAATATATACCGGCGACAGACAAGAGAGAGAGACTATATACGACTCGCGAGAAATCGTCGAGTTGAATCTTCTTCATTTGTGGAGATTCGCGCAGTAGTATAGAGCGACGCTTTTTCCCGACGATATGATGCGCGAAATATGCGCGCACTTTGAAGCCTGCATCGTCTTTGTCGACGGTTTTCGCGAGGATTGTGCGCGAGTAGAGCGAAGATCGGCTTGAGGATGATGGGATTTCTTATCTTCTCGAGGAAACGATCTTACCTATATATATTGGTCTCGTCGTTATGCTATGTGTACACACTGAGAGAAATGATATTATAAAATTTACTACTTATGTAGGAAAAATTACTATGTTACATAGTAACCGAAGGACATACTCGCATTTTAACAAATTTTACTATTCAACATAGTAATTTTTATGGAATAAGGTCATTTTAAAAATATAAATTTATTTCTTTAGTTGATTACTTTATACTTATTATTATTAACTTTTTATTTATTTGTTAATCATTTAATATTATTATTCAAATTAAGAAATTTAAGAAATCAATTAAAAATTTTTTGGCGGCTGCGGGATTTAAACCTGGAATTTCGGGCTGACAGTCGCGGGCGCTAACCACTTACCTAACAGAGCTCTTACATACAGAATTTCAGATATGATATATTAACTTCCACCACATAAATTAACTAGCATTAATAATAAATAAACAACAGTCAATAAATAATAACCAGAATTGTTTAATTAATAATTACTTATATCAGCTAAATGTAAAATAACGAAATCATCGCTTTATTTGACAATAAATAAAGTTTTGACAGAAGTCATCTATAATGCATAATAATCGGGAAGCAAAAGTTCAATAATAATTAAAATTATCTAAAACTTAACAAATTGATGCATAATATCAGTATGTCTCTGCATTACTATGTATTATAGCAATTTTTGCTAGAGTTATAATAATTTTTATTATAGCATTTCTCTCAGTGTAGAGTAATGAATGCCGTTGCTGCTGCTACTGCTCTGATGGCTTGATTAAGGTCTCGCGAGCGTTTGATGCGTATTAATTAAATTTCAATTGAATTGTAATAAGGGATAACGGTGTGTTTTCCGCTGAGGGGGCGCAGAATCTCATATTTTGGTGTAGAGTAATATTAATGCGGGGCGAGAATTCACAGGATGAATGAATGAATGAATGAATGAAGCTGGACAAAAGTTTATTGTTGTTTTCGTAACAATGGACTCTATCAAATGAATGTAAAGTCGAGATATCATATCCTTCGATTCAACCTATACAATATAATAGATTTCAGAAATCTCGAACAAAAGTTAGTCCAACGTCTTCATCCCGTCAACTCCCAGCTCTCACAAAAAGAAACGCACACACACACACACACACAAGGGAGAAAAACTCTCGCTCCGCCGAGTAAGAAAATCGCAGTGTCGTGCGAGCGTCTCAACCCCTATATACGTGCGAGACATCGATGCGCCCTCGGTTCCGTTCGTTTGTTCGGAGGCAACAAATGGAATGGTAAATAGCGAATGGACGTTTCAAAACCCACTCGTGACCCGCATACCCGACGAGAGAGTCCCTCGTTTATCTTATCTCGCTCGCGTATACTTCTTTTCACGTACAGCGTAGCATATAGCAGTCAGCGACACAAATGCACACGTGCGCGTATAGCTGAGAGAGGATTCGCGGAATCGATGCGCGTTAGGGATATAATTTGTCGGATGCATCAGCGATAGTTTCGGGAAGCCGAAGCGTTTTTGTAATATGTATATACACGCTGGAAAATTACTTTTCGTGTATTCGCTGATGGGATACACGAGCGCTAATGCTAAATTTCATCAGAATGATTACATAATCAGTTAATGATGAATAGACTATCGCGTTTATGTCATGACATAATATTAATGCGCAAATGCATTACTGCTATATCATCAAAGCTGAAATTGTACATATAGAGCGCTTAAAAGGCTCGACTGCGACGAGCCTGCGACGCGCATTATATAGAACCGAAATCAACGCTCCTCTCAATAATTTCCGCGCGCCAATTATATAAATCGCTCTATACACGTGAGTTGCCAGAAATAATAACCGCTCGTTCTAGTCTATAACACGGACGAAACTTGCGAGCGCAAAAAACGAGAAAAATCCGAAGAAAAATGGTCGCCCACGCATATATAATACGCCGACGTCCCTCTCCTTGTAGCACATAATAAAAATGCGCCGCCGCCGACACGACTCATTGACCCGCTGCCTAATGAGCGGCTCGACTGCACCGCCAGACGCACACAAGTGCGTCTTGAGAGCGGAGCCTCGGTGCATCCCCCTTATATATGTTTTTCGTTGCTGGCATGTATACTACTACACCTATAGCGTACTATAACCCCGCAGAGCGCAGCATCGCATGTTTATTCAACGAAGCTCGATGATATTGCTGTTTTGGCGAATTCTACAAATGACTACCGTCCTCTACTTCAGAATGAGGAATTCCAAAAATTTCGTCGTTATTAAGGG
Source organism: Muscidifurax raptorellus (assembly GCA_020010945.3). Taxonomy (NCBI): domain Eukaryota; kingdom Metazoa; phylum Arthropoda; class Insecta; order Hymenoptera; family Pteromalidae; genus Muscidifurax; species Muscidifurax raptorellus. Next base: position 33,036,154 of record CM052078.1, on the reverse strand, counting down.
ACGTGCACGCGCAGGAAATTCTGCGCGACACACTGCACACTTTGCCCAAGACGCGCGCGCCGCGGAGTCAAAGAGAAAGGAGTGTAGGCGAGGGATTCACGCTGCTGCGCCCTGATCTCGAGAGGTGGTGTAGCATCGTATAGGCAACACGCCCTTTCGAATTCTCGCATGCATAATTAAACGCGACGTTCTTCTTCTCCTTCTTCTTCTTTTTTTCACGATAATTACCGCATGCATACATAAAACGCGTAATATTCAAAGGAAGCGCGCATAGATCGAAAATCTCGTCCGAGGGAAATCCCGGCATATATAAAAGCGAGGCTCTCGGAATATTTGTTAGAGCCGAGGAGAGAGAGGAGTGTCAGACACGTCGAATAATGCGCGAACGAGCATTTGTCAAGCATTTCGACAAGCAGCAGCGCCTTCCAAGACGATTTGCCAGTAAAAACGTCCGTAGCTCTCTCCCCCCCCCCCTACCCGTATTCGCACGTGAGCTTCAGCGGGCGATGCGCCTTGAATAATGGATCAGCCGGAGTAACAACTGCCAGAGTCTGTATACGTGTGTATCGGAGACTGCAGAAGAGCCCTATTTCCTATATATACCCATGCGCGTATCTTTTAAAGCGGATATGCGTAGGTTATATATATACGCTTTTTCCGAGACTCGAGCTTTGAATTAGGTATACGTCCCGCGCGGTCTTCGATTCACCCGATTCTTTACGAGGCAATTTAGCTGTTCCTGTGTGTATGTATATATATCATGTGTGCGTGCTGTATATATATACGTATACGTATTGCAGTATTCGGTTCTCGTAAAAGTTAACGGCCGAGAACGCTGGCGGCACTTGAAAAGACACGCAGTTTCCACTCCGGCGACACGGCGTATATTATATATACCTGCAATATTCAGCGAGAGGAGCGAGAAACAGGGAAAAGCAGTTCGCGCGTATTATTCCTTCGATCGCAATCATTAGGTATGAGAGACAGCAAAGTCCACAACTTTCGGAGAGTGAAACAACAAATCTTTAGATATATATAACGGGCCGCCGGCGCTCGCTCGGTGCAACTCCATAAGACCTGGCGGCTACAACTTTATGATTACCGTCGGGATAACTTTACGATGAGAAAGAAGTTGGCGCGCAACTTTGCCTCCTTCTCTCTTCTTCTTCTTCTTCTTCTTCTTCTTCTTCTTCTTCTTCTTCTTCTTCCGCCTCCTCGTCTTCTTATACGCGCATTTTTCCCGAGCTGTTCGTCCTCTTGTGTTTCATTTCCGAACACGAGAGCCTCGACTGCTCGGAAAAGTGGCGCGCGGAGATCGTGCGATAGCGATAAGAAAAAGGTGCCGCGTCTATATCTACATGAGTGCTGTATATAGTACAGCTTTCGTACCGCGGGGCTGCGGCGGGAATTTATGTAGGTAGCACGTAGGAACCATAACCGATAATTGAGGATCCGAAAATCGCTTAGCGCCGCCGGCCTTTACTCCCTTGGCGCGAAACGGCGGATAAATCCGACTAAAAGGCCTCGATCTTGCCGCCTCCGCCGTCGCGGCCGAGCATTAGACATTATGGCGGTTTAATGCTCGTTATCGAATATTTATAGCGCCCTCGAGTCTCTCCTGTATAGAAGCTCGCTGTCTCTCTCGTGATACATACATGCTGTTCTGTATAAGGTAAGGAACGAGGATGTGAGGCTAAATGACGTATATATTCTGTTGGCCGCGGCGGGCAGCGCGCAATTTCGCGAAATTTTATCAGATACGATGTAGCCCGGCACACTTTGATGGGATATATACTTTCCTCTGAAGGTATACGTGGACTTATCGTTATTCACTTATGAAGCGGGATGTGGGGCTGCCGGAGATGAAGGCCGCGGGTGAAATGTCTTTTTCAGTATTAGCTTTCGTGAATATCAGTAAATGGGTTTTAGGAAATATGAGAAGGTTTTCGCGTTTTACATTTCTAGAATTGGATCGCGAGCAGCGTATGTGTGTTGTTGCACGTATCGAAACTTTCATTACCGATGGCGGAGATTATAAATTTGTTTGTTTCGGCTTCGCAATAATCGCGTAGGTATACAGTTTTAACGAGAGCAGATATTTTATCGATATACATCCAAACAAAGCTTATTTCCGGCAAAGCCGATAATACAAAGTCTGTATATATGCAGGACAAACAAGGCCGATATTTGCCACATACAGCTCTCGGAGAGCAAACACTCGGCGCTACGATCGACAACGTAAAACGTATATCAAAGACATCGCTTCCCCGTATAAAAACACGCATCCGCGTAGTATAACCGCAGTCCCCGAAAATTCACGCCTATATTCGCGCGAAATCGGCAATTACCTCGTCTCCCAGCTCAGCAGCGAGTTCCGTGACTCCGCGACGCTTCGCGGCGCGTGCTATCGTTACATCAATGCTGGAAGACAATTAAAACTTTACGTGTACGCTCCTCTGTCTCTCTGTCTCTCTCTCTCTCTCTCTCTCTCTCTCTCTCTCTCTCTCTCTCTCTCTCTCTCTCCCTCTCACTGTAATACGTTATATTGTTTGCGCCGAATTCCTCCTCCCCGCCACTCTACTCTATATATATACAGGCGTCGCGCTTATATACCTCTCCCGGTTTCCGTAATTGGACGTTTTGCTCGCGAGCAATGTAAATCTTAGGTCCGGCAGGGCTGCAGGGAGATAATACTAATTAGACGCTTGTCTGAACGCGCGCGAGCGTATAAGCGCGCGGCGATATCAAGATGACGCTGCAGTATATATGTACAGCCACGTAGCACTGCTCGCAGCTCAATATATGTATATTGCACTTATTATAACGCGGATTAATCTCGTCCCGCCTCTGCGGACCTCTATTTCCGCGTGTAAACGTTGCCGCCGCGCGGTTCCTGTTTTGCTCTTCTGTTCTCCGGCTGCGGCGGTAGTAGCAGCCAGAAATTACTCTGGTTTCGCCACGCGCACTTTGCTTTTCGCGATGACGACTCACTCGTCCCGCTCTGTAATCCCCGATATGCCAACTAGAGAGGCAGAGCACGAGGGAAAAAATAAATTACACGTGCCGGAGAGGCTTGCCGGCACGTGATTCCCGTAATCCTCGCGAGGGAGAATGACAGCTGGATATCGATTACCCTCGGGCGCAGCAACGCATCGAGGGAAAAATGTGGAGCGACGCGGCCCGGTGCGGTCATCGGAGAGAAAGAAACATGGAAATGTGTATAGCCCTCTGATCATCCTCTTTTTACCGGGGAGAAGGAGGCGTATATACTCTCGGTATCCCTCCGCGAGGTATTCGGAAAATCCAATTACCCGAGAGAGCACTCTACTATATCTCTCCGTGCAATTTGCGATGCATTCCCGCAGTCGGGGCTCCGCAAGCCGCGACAGAATCCCACACCGCCTATATGCGGTCGGAATCACACGGAGTATTTGTTATTTCGGATGCCGAATGTTGTACCGCGGCTTGTTTAAAAGAGAGAAGCTTCAGACGTCGAGTCTTCTCGCATAGTTTCGCTCCTCCTGCTGCTGCTGATACTGTCGAAGTGTTGACATGGGGAAGAGAGAGGATGTGCGCCTGGAATGGAGAATCGACACGGAGATGTGCTTGTTTTGTTCGTTTAGCCGTGTTTGATGGCTAAATTGATGCTTTATTCAATTATTTTATTTGCTATTTAAATCATTTTTCTTATTAGTATTTTTTGTAGTATGTTTTTTTTTAAAGAAAGATATTTTTTTCTAATGAAAGTATAGTTTCATAGAAAGCAAAAGTAAAACAATGAGCACTGTTTATAATTATTCAAAACGAATTTACTTGCCTTTTACGGAGTTTGGTGAAATCGCGAATAATAAACAGCCTACTTAAATATTAAAGCTTACCGCCGGGCAGTTTCAAAAACGCTGGAAACAAAAGATGCATGCGCATACAATTCGTTCGTTAAACATAGCTGTGTTGACAAGAAAAACAAGCGTTGTATAGGGAAAAAAAACGATTTTCTCTGCGTGAAAAACAATGTTAGAGCAATAACCCATATTCGATATCTGTAAAGAACAAAAGCGTCACACGTTGGCGTGTGCGCATATAAACACGACGAAGCATATAGTTTCACCGATATTTTATATATGTATCTCGTGGAAGAGGAATCCGATCCAATAAATTATTCCGGAACGACGATCGACACTCCTCATAAATCGCTGCTGTATTAGATTACCTCCTGACGCTCGAAAAATCCTCGCGAAATAGAGGAAGACACAACACAGAGAGCCGTGTGCGAGGCGAATTATTAACGCGACAAGCAGACGCATCGCAGCTTCAATATTCATATTCGCACTCGATAACGTAGCAGCTCATTTTTTTTAATCATACATATATAACATATATATATATAAAGCGACTTTGGCTAACTTTGGAATTTACTTTGGAGAAGAGGGAAAACGCTAATTCTTGATTATCAGTTTCAGAAGAAATTCAATTACCCCCGGCAACTCGTCCTATCTTCTTTTTTTTTAATGGAAAAGTACTTTGGCCACCGCTGCGCTTCTTCAAACTTGACGTTTCCAGCAGGCGGCGTATCAAAAAATTAGAGAGGAAAAAAGCCCATCGGAGAGACACAGAGAGCGAGCGCGTATACACACAGGGATGAATCCCCTTGGCGATTACTGCGATCGAATCGTTAATATTTTATCTCGCTGTTCCCTCGACTGCGCGTCGGTATAATTTCAATCACTTCATAATACATACTCAACGAAACCGGATATATCGAGTAAAAGTATACATTTCCACGTTCGAAAAAATAAAATAATAATAATTCATCGCCGGCAGAGTATATACTGCACGCGCGCGCATCTCAAGAGGGAGAGAGAGAGAGAGAGAGCGCAGTAATGGGCTCATAAGCCGCTAAGTATATACACGCACGTACGCGCGTTTGAAATTTCTTGCATTCCTATATACCGATTTCCCAATTAGGTCGCAGGGGCGTATATAGCAACGGTGGCAGACCGCGGCTATATGCTCTCTCCATTTGCTCGCGCACTTTGGCCAGCCTCCGGTTTCAATTCGCTCGCTCGTTCGCGAGAGAGTGGGGCTGGCTAGCCGTCATTGACCTCTGCTGGATAAAGTGTTCCGTAAACGCACGCACGTACGTTCTATTCTATGCCCCCCCCCCTCTCTTGTGAGCGCAGGATGTGTTGACGCTGTAATTTAGGTCGTTTACAACTCTCCACTTCGCTGATGCTGTAGCTGATGTGTGTCTGTGTGTGTGTGTGTGTTTTGGAGGGGATGGTGTGCTGAGTGAGACTCTTCGGCGAGAGCAGCAGCAAGCAGCGTCATTAGCATTATGGATTGTGCGCGAGTGGATGCGAGGGGGTGTGCTATACGGCTGATTGAAGATTGCATTTCAATGTATATGCAGTTTTAAATATTATGTTAATCAGAACGTATATAATTATATAGCTTTGAGTATATGCGTTTATCTTATCGGTCACAACATCCTGCAAGGACTTAACCGGAAACCCACATACACAAGCCGTTATGGGACTACGAAAACAAAGCCACAGAAATTTATCCACCGCACGAAAATTAAAATCCAACCGCATTAAACAAGAATTAGCCGGCCATCGGTTAATACGCACGCGATGCGCTAATGGGAATTATGTAGAGTCTCGAGCAAACAGCGGTGGCCGAATTGATCCAAATTACGTAGGTATGCATGTGTGTGCGTATATGCACATAGAAGCCCTTCCAGCCGTGTCTGGAACATTATCAAGAAGCGACTGCGCTCCAACCACTGGCGACACGTGCATCAGCAACGTTCGCGCATAAGGGAGAGAATTAATGCTCGTTTGTTTGACCCGAAAGCTCGGCCGCGATTTACTATGAATACCCGGCTGCATCTCATGTATACAAATCTCGGCTCGTTTGTAGGGACTATACATGTGTGTTAAGTGTTTGTGTGTGCATATATATATACGTAGATTCTCTCTCGTGCGGGGAAGCCTGGGAAAGTAGCAATTTCGGCGAGTTATCCTCCCATTGTTATTCCGACTGTTGTCGCGACGACTGCACGTTTTTCTCGGCGACGAAGGAAACATCTTTCTCTTCCTCGATGAATACATCTGAGACAATGCAAGAAGCTGGATGAATCGAGCGTTTCTTATTTCTATGGCAGCCACTGCTCTGCGATGGGAACATTTGCAAAGTATAGCGGGTTTTTCTAGTTGAAAGCTCCTTTTGCGAGCGAATTTAAAAATTTTTGGGATGGTATATGTACGAGTGGATGGTATAGCGCTATGCGTTATGTATATGAAGAACCGCGAGCAATCATGTCAAAAGCTCGTCAAACAGACCGGCTAAAAGATTATACGAGAGGTTAAGCTACATGCTCTTCCTCATTTCCCCGATGCGCTTTTGATGAAAATGAGTAGTCAGTGCGTGGAGCTCGTTATGCATTCAATTAGTACCTACTTTTTTCGGGAAAAAGGCAAACACTATAGCTAAGCTTTCCTAGTGGCTGTGAGGGGTTTCGCGGAAAAATTTGTACTCCTACCGCGCGGTATGTATATTAAAACGAGCCAAGATAAAAATTATTAATCGTACACCGAATTTAGGGGTATTTTCAAGCCCGTCATTCACTTGTACAGGCACATAGTACGCAGAGACCGCGAAATATAACTGTATATACACATACGTATACGGATATACAGGGGTATATAGAGGCAAGTCCTGCAAAGTGCCCTCTCCGCACACAAGTGGCCGGATTATGCGCTAGATTCCCCCCCCCCTCCCCCCACCTCGCTCCGGTCTCTGCGGTATACGGCCACATTTCCGCGGAGGACAAGTCGGCGACGGCTCGCGGTCGGCTGCGGGGGTAAGTTGGACCCCACCCGCTACCGCTACCACCATCACCGCCAGCTGTCCCGATAATGTCGGTTAATATCGCGAAAATGGTAATTAATACCCACGAGGGAGGCTAATTTCTCGCGCTGCGGTTCAACTTCAACTCTCGCGAGCGTCCAATTTACGAGCTTCGCTCGCAACTTTTGCTGTATACTACGTTGCTGCAAGTGCGACTGCGCGAGAGATGGGAAATAACCTAATGTGCTCCCTTGATTTCCCTCAAGGTTTCTTCTTCGTCGATTAGGTGTACCAAGGGGGTGCGTCGTCCGTTATTTATATATTTCGTGCGCGGGAGAGTATACCTCGCACTTCTGTTTTCAATGGGGGGGGGGGGGGGGGAGTATACAACTGAATAACCCTCGGGTGTCCTCGTTATTTGAGGGGCAAATATTTGGAGAAAGGAAGGGTTGCTCCCTTTGGCCCTTATATTCGCGGTGCGTTTCGGCGTAATTATGTAATAAGTGTGTCAGTGCCGGTAGGCACGAGTGGAAGAAGAATTTCGGCAAATCGCGAATATAGAGAACTATACAGTATATAACAACAATACTCGACTCTCGTAAATCGCCATCAGGTGAGTAAACACGAAGCCAATAAATCCAAGCGCTTTCCATCAAAATATTAATGCTCTAAGCCCTGCCGCCGTAAAAAATATCAAACGAACTTCGTTAGAGAAAGAAAAAAAAGTTAAATTGCTTTTTGGCAAAATTCATTCCCGTCGCTCGGTTCTAGAGTGCTTCCTCTTCCATCATCGCATATGTGCTACAGCTCAACTCGTAAATCGCGGAGAGTAAATTTCGACGCAAATACAAGCCCGAGCGAAACGAATATAAAAATATATATATATATATACATGTTGACTTACCAAGGGTCTCGAGGATCTGGCAGTGATCTGTGAACGGAAATCAAATCGCTGGCGTACTGATTGAAAGCATTGTTGATCCATCCGTCGTCCACCAGCTTCTTGATTTCCGTCGTCAGATTCGTCGGCAGGATAACGGGTCTGCCCATTTCACCTGGAGCCGACGTGTCTTGATCCCTCGGGGCGACCAGTACACCGCCGCCTGTATTTTTTTCGAATTGAAAAATGTCAGAATGAAAGGTTGGCCAGGTTTGTTGCAAATTCATCGAAAAGATTTTTGCGATAAGGCATTTTTTTTGTTCGCCGCGACAGATTGATTGAGCTGTGCGAATAACGTTTACGAATAAATTGCTATACCCGCCACAGCGCAATACGTATATTTTAAAAAGTCGAGTGCGCTCGCATCGTGAATATTTTACAATATTTTACACGAATTTTCAGCGCGTTATTCACTCGAACAGGCAGATTATCTACCTACTACATAATAAAGAAATAAATTAAAAAAGAAAATCAGCCTCACCTTGCTCGGGTCCAGCCTGGTTAATCTTCGGCTTACTAGCTCCATTACCCTGAGTCTCCCTCTTGACGGACTGGGCCACGGGCGGCACGAAGCCATTGGCCATCTGAGGCGCGGCTACCGGCTGCTGCACGACCTGCTGGACTTGCTGCAGTCCCTGATCCGCGGCCGCCACAGCGGCTCTATCCTCCGTATAGAGGAGGAAGCAGACGGTCAGCCAAACCGCCCCGGCCAGAATCGCGACCTTGAGCCAGAGGCTGCGTCGCCGCGGAAACGCCATCATCTATACGCTGCTGCTGTCGTTTTCTCTTTTCTCTCCCTCGAACACTGAATATCTGCAGCACTCGATCCGACGAGGACTTTGATGGATTTTCTTTTTCCCTCGATTGCAGCTGTTGTTATCTCAGCGACATGTCCCGCTATATGTGCATCTACTTGTCGTGGGCGTCGAGAACCTCAGGCGTGAGAATCGGCTCTTCGCGGCGATGCTCCATTCCTCCAACGGCTCATCTAAGCGTCTCTGTGTATACTGATCTACGTGTGTGTGAGTAAACTGCACCTGAAAGAAGAAGCATAGAATGAAGGTTTTCAGTTAGAGGAGGAGGTGTCGAAGCTAGCGTGAAATCGCTGCGTCCGAGAAAACGAAACACACATATATATATATATATATATATATATATATATATATATATATATAAGAGAGCGACACGCGGCTATCGACGTGTGCGGGGGACAACGAGAGAGGGGAATTCCGTTTCCCGGCGGATGTCCGCACGTCTCTTTCTCTCGTCGTCTCTTTGCGCGACTGATAGAAAGAGAGAGAGTGTGCGTGTTATCGGCTCTGCTCTCTTTAGACACACGACGATTCTTTTTCTCGGTTCGGGAGGATTGAGCGATTCGAGTTAACACCTAATTTCAACCATCTTTAGTCTTTTCCGGCTTTGATTTATATAACATCAACAACGACGTGAATATAATTACACATGTTCTCGCTTATATATATGAATTGTTCTATGAGAAGTAGGAGACTTCGCGGCCCAAAAATGGAAACATTGTATTTTTAGGACCAAGTTTTTAACTTTTGTTAGGGCATATAAAATGTGTAAAGAAAAAGGGATGCGCAAGTTGAGACCATATGCTAATAAAAAGTTACGTGCCAATTATAAATTGCCAAAAACCACCATGTTACTCACTGAGTACGTAATTACCTAGTTGAGTAAATATTTTTAGTTATTAAAGTTATTAAAGTTATGAGCAATTTGAAATAGGATAAATTTCATCGTAATTGCCTGAAAAGCCACAATTCTGTTTTTGAGAAAGTGCGGCTTTTTGTTGTTATATATGATTTCCACACACTCTTCCCTTATATTCCTTACATTTTACGTATCCCTAACAAACGTAAAAAACTTCGTCTGGTGATCGTCCTCCTAAAAATACTCTTCCTGGAATGCCATTCACGGAATGAAATTCACGTTTTACAGAGTCCAATTTCACACTGCATGCAAAGGCTGTGTGTATACGGGAAATGAAAATACCACACGCTTGATTAATCAACGCCACAACAATAGTGACTCGAGAGTCTCCATTTTTTTTGTCAGCGTCGTGTTGATGATATTCAATCTTGTCAGCACAATAGCAGCAGCCGCGTCGCGGCGACTTTATTTGATTTCTCACTTATCAGCAATTGTGCGCACAAGCTCATGTATGTATATATATATATATATATATATATATATATATATATATATATATATATATATATATAGTGACTGCGCGAGATAACGAGGCGAGATAAGCGATCGGTGAACGGAAGTATGTTTGTTCGTTCGTCCAATCAATCATCGCGTAACTAGTGCAATCTCATTGCTTTCTTCCAAATCGCGATGCGTGTAAATAATTCAAGGCATTACAGTTGATGCGCCAGTAGCCATATTACGAACATACGCGTTCGATGTGCATCGGCAAAATTATCGCAGAGGGCGGAGAAAACAAAACTCCATCCGGGCCAATCACAAATATTTCGAGCGGCCGGCTACAAATCCTCTCGGAAAACAAGCGCCGTCGGAAAAGCAATATAACGCCGCACCGCGCACAATATCGTGCTCTCGCTCTCGGATGCGTATATATATATACGAGTGAGAACTCGAAAAAACCGGCACTCACTTTTTCTCCCGCGCAGCGCAAACAGAAACGAAAGAGTGTTCGATATCCGAAATTCCGATGCGACAACATACGCTGTGCTCGAGCGAAAATTCTCGTGTAAAAACAGTGCAGTTATTTATATACGTAATATATATATATATAATATAATATTAAAACATCGACTGCAGCCGGAGAGAGAGAGAGAGAGAGAGGGGGGGAATTCGAATTCGGCAGCGCGATAATGTCGGCTGTTAAAATCCTTGACAATGAAAAGCACTGCTTGTGCCTCTGTGAATGTATTGTATATATATATGCTATACACCTACTGTATGCACGAGGGCAATAAAGAGTTAACGCGCCAACCGCTAATGGAGTAATGGACATTCCCGTCCTGCGCGAGAAGGCACTCGCTGGACGCCAGCCAAATAAGTGGCTACCTCTACGCTTACAGATATAACGTCGTGTCGGCCTCCCGCACACATACACAGCTGCACTACTCCTCCCATGTATATAGATATACAGAGCTACACATATGTTATATATATATAATATATTAGAGCATCCGAGCGGCTTTGTCCGAGGGGCTAATTGCGCTAACCCTCTTCCGTCCCGTATCTAGATCGGCAGACGTACACAGACACGCGGCACTCGATTTTTATCCGGAAAAGACGTATGTGAAGTAGCAACTCGACTCGCGCGCGCGCTCTCGATCGAGGGGGCCATGGCCCGGAAAATCGAGGCGCGCCAAGGTGGAAAAGCTGCTGCCGGCGCCGCTGTATATACTTTCAGGAGAAAAAGAGGAGTGAGAAATCGTGGATGGAAAAGGAAACGCCGCTATACGGCTGCGGTGAGAAATATTTATAAGCTACCGTCGCGGCTGCTGCTGTAGCAGTTCTCTCTCTCTCTCTCTCTCTCTCTCTCTCTCCCTCTCTCTGTCTGTGTGTGTGTATGGGGATTATGCCGAGTAGTTTTTCCTGCTTTTTGTTGCCCCCGCGCGTGGAATTATAAGCGAGTGAGAGGGAGAGAGAGAGAAGAGCTTGCGGAGCAGAATGAAGGAGTTTTTCTTGCGGTCTTGGCTATGTAAATTCTCAGGGCTTTTAAGAGCTACGTCGAGATTACGCGCGCTTTTTAGCGCTGTGTAATCGCCTCTGTATAATAATAGCAGCAGATTTGTAATGGAGATTTTCTCGTCAGAGATTCATTATAAAAGCCCGCGAGATCGCTGTATGATAGGCATACGTAACATTTTTGCAAAGTAAAAATAAAATATAACGTCAAAAATAACGAGAAAAGCGCGTATACTGTATACAAATTGAAATTTCGAAGCAGCGTAGAAGCTCAAGGCGATTTCCCGCAGCCATCCCCCGATGCTAATCAAATTCGTCGAGCGATTCACGCTCGGTTCGCCGCAGCGGCGGGCCGCGCGTTAATTAATTTCGGCCGAATTAGCGGGACCACCGCCGTCGTCGAGCCGGTCCAGCCCGGATATATGTGTCTCAAAAGCTTCTCTCGTTCGGTCGAACGAAGCCTCGATTCCCCACCGTCGTGCTTTCACGTATACTCTTCTGCTTCTTCTTCCGCTTCGTCGCGAGTCTAGTGGTATATATCTACGACTCTTCTGCGGAGTCGGCTACTTGTACACGCACCGACGCGACGCGAGTATAGAGGGGTGAAATGTCATTTTCACCGAGCTTGCGCACACGTTATATATTATACGCGCTCACATACGTGCTTCTTCCCTTTGTCAGTGTACGAGAGAGCTTCGTCGATCGATTATTAATTTTTGTTTCATAATTGCGCGTGGGTTATTAACGCGAAATGCAAAACGAGATCGAATATATATATGAATATATATATATATATATATATATATATATATATATATATATATATATATATATATATATATATATTCATCGGTGAATCGTCGAGTGTGTGTTGTGAATAAAAAAACGAATATAATTCTACGCCTATACTCTCCAAACAACGAGTATCGATTGCGAGTCCATTCCTCGCGCGCATATTTCGCGAGGGAAATCGAAAAAAAAAACTCATCGTCAAATTACTTTTAGTCCCTTTAATTATCCTCGAAGTAGTATGCGCGCGGCGGTGCAGCAATTCCCATTTTTCGCCGTGTGTTTTTCCACCCGCGAGAACGAATTCCATTAAGAGAGCACTCTGCTTGAAATTTTTTAACGCGGAATGGTAGTACTGCTGAAAAATTAAAGCTTCGCTCGCGCGCATCATCGAGTGCTTTTCCAGCTGTGCGCAGTGTGTGTTTTAAAAGCTTTTTACAGTATATATATATATATATATACACACACATATACAGACACAAGTGTGTCTCGAGAACCTCGGAGAGCTGTGTGACAATCGCAAGCACTCTCACACACATCATCGGAGCCGCGCTACACGGTGAATTACCAATGAGCCTCGCTCTCCGCGGAGTATCGCGACGAAAGAATAATCATCGAACCGCAGCACGATGTGTGTATATATCGTCGTTCTGGATTAATAACGCCCCATTTCGAGTTAAAAAGCGAGGAATATGCTCCATTTTGGATTTTCGTAAAAGCGTCTAATTTTACGGTCTCAGTTTTGCATGCCGGTTAGGGCTAAAAATAATATCTTTCTAAAGAAAAAGCGACACTTTAAAAAGTATTTAAATAACAAATAAAATAATAGAATAAGACAAATTTAGCCATCAAACGCAGCTAAGGGTAATGGTTCATCGTAAAAGTGAAATGAGGTGTTCTTATAATCGAGAGCGACGTACGATGTAATGTAATGTTATATAGGAGGGTTAAACGCGGCAGATTTAACATTTCGGTAAATACGTTACACTGGCCCAAAGGGATGAATTAATTATCCGACGTACAATGCAGCATCCATTCGAACAACGAGAGAGACATGGGCACGTGGGTGAGAGAGAAAGTCAGAATGCATTAACGTCGTGTATAATTCAGAGCCAGGTCGAGCTCTGCTGCGGCGTCATTTTTAATCACGTCACTCGTGTGAATGTGTGTGTGTGTACAATGTACATGCGTCTGGTGCAAGAGTGACGAACTATATCCATCCGGCCAAATCAGATCATCGCGTACATTGTGTGCTTGTATTCGTTCTCCCTGTGGAACGGGAGAGAAAAACGCAGCGATGGATGGGTTTATCATATATATATGGAATTCGGCTATGAGAAAATTGATGCTGCGACTTTTGTCACTAGATTTTGGTGACATTTATAGAGAAATTTGGGAAAATTTGAATTATCAACGAGTATATATTGAGTTTTCGATGGGAATTCAGAAAGAAATGCGTTTAAATTGTGTATAATACGCGAAGGGGAGATTTTTTGGGGAGATGCAGGTTTTAGTTTTTGCGGGAATGCAGCTGGTTTGATGAAAAATTAAAATGACGTATTAAGCGGGCTTGAGCAGCTTTTCGAGGGATTATCAAAGATTTTTTAATTATTCACTCGTGCTCAGGCAAGGGGTTTATGAAAGTGTATTCTCAAAGCTTGAAAAGCAATGTGTCCTCTAATACGGATTACTAATATACAGTGCGCATAGTTAGTTATATGCATTTTTTGTTTACATAAGCGCTTTATGAAATGTATACATTTCAAAGCACATTGAAAGCAACGTTTCCTTGACGATGGATTATAGATTACGTTTCTCAACGTGAGCCGCTGGTTTTATCCATCAAACCGTGACACCATAACAAGAGAGCGTCGAAAACGAAAAAACTGCATCAAGAATCAAAGTTCAAAAAAGCGGACGAGCAAGCCGAACGGAGACCCCGTGTGTGTATGTGTACACATAAAAAGTAGGTTATGAAGGGCGAATAATGAGCGCTCGCGCACCTCCGCAGATAAGCAGCACTATAGCATGCAGCCACCCTTTAGAAAACAGTTTTTTCCCAGTCCAGTAGAGGTCGCTCCCTTCGCTCCCTCCTCCCACGCGGGGGCAATTAAAGCGAGTATGTATATACAGCTTCCTCTCCCGAGCGCCACTGGCCCTATATACCCCCTACTGACGGAAAACTTTCATATGAATGGCTTTCATTACCTCGCGCGGACTTATTAAAGGTACCTTCGCGCGGGAGCACGCGGTATTAATATCACGTGACGCTGCTGCTGCTGCTGCGGGGGGGTTTTGTTGTCGAGCCTAGGCTCCTCTTCTTCCTCTCTCCCTCGGGCTCCCTCTCTCGCTGGCCATAATGCGACGACGAAGCCGTTCTCTTCTCGCCTCTATATATCCTATCCCCTTCTTCTTCTTCTTTCCTTCTGTACGCTTAAGCTCGGCCCTGGAAATTACGACCTGACACACGGGATAGAAAGAGAGGGAGAGAGAGAGAGGTTAGGTGCAGCCATATAGACGTTTCCGCTATTTTTCGACTGGGGTAAAGGAGCAATTTTAAGCGAGTGAGAAGGGAGAGTCTGCCTGCAATATATAATACACATGTATTTTTATCGGGCTGCTTTAGCACATCCCGGAGGGCCTCTCTCTCTTGGTGCAGACGGCAATTTTCTATCTCGAGTTATTGCGTGAGTGGCGCCCCCTTTCACGTCGGATACAAAAATTTTTTCGATAACTCTCGCGCAGCGCGCGCGGTCGTGTACAAGGGGCTTTCTTTATATATATATATACACAATACGATGTGTGTGGGTGTGTGTGGAGACGCCGGAGCTGAAACTGCAAAACTTTTCTCGGGGAGAAAGAAAGAGGCGCGCACATGCTTTATCGCTTCGGAAAATATAAGGCGCATTAGGAGTTTCGGGTCATTCGTCGGAGATAGGCATCACGATTGTTTCGTGCTTCGTAGACATATTATAGTGAAGTGGTAGATTTTCATTGAAGCTTGAGGGTGATTTTTGAAAATGGAATTTGTGACTGTATCCAAGTTGGAAAATTATAGAGAGAATTCAATGTGTGCATTATACAGCGTGCTTTTTTAAAAATATATGAATTTGAGAGGAGCTGAAAAATCTTATATACGTGTTATATATAGTTGCGCAATAAAAATATAAACAGCTTGGATGTGAGACGCGCACTGAACACTACACTGACTTGTCTTGTTCCACGGATTATCCAAATCGTAAATGATGAACTGCAACGAAAATAAATAGACGTCACGGAGCGCTCAACGAAACACCCCACTTCCGTGTAATCCTCTTTGGCGATCGTATGACACACGTATTACACATAGAAAACTTAAAGACTCTCGCGTTACCTACTATACTAATTCAAACCGAATCACCGAACTATATATATCATCGCGTGTTCGCAACTGTTGCGGCAACAAAAATCGAAAACTATAGAACCTACCGCAAAAAGTACTTTGCTCGCGTAAACCGCACACACAGCGCGCCAAATTGCTGTCCTCTTTCCTCCCCTCACATAACCACGCGGGACGCAATCTCCCACTACTACGATATGAAATAACAATAACAGAACCGCTGCCGGCGATGAGCGTGTCAAGTGGAACG
Source organism: Muscidifurax raptorellus (assembly GCA_020010945.3). NCBI lineage: Eukaryota > Metazoa > Arthropoda > Insecta > Hymenoptera > Pteromalidae > Muscidifurax > Muscidifurax raptorellus. The sequence goes on along the minus strand of CM052078.1, from coordinate 33,020,257 downwards.
TGGGCGTCTGCAATAGCAATAAGTGTCCAGACGTCGCTCGTAGACGCGCAGTTCGTGCCACATGGCTCTGTCTCGTTCTCCGCTAATTCGATAAAATATATATATATAACATACACACTGACGCAGCTGTGCACCGGTTCAATCGCACTCGTGTCCGTTCATTCAAAAGTCTAGCTGCTCTCCCATATACATATATATAAACGCTAACACTGCGTTATTACCCTATACAGGTCGCTAGTCGTAAATCCCGGGAGTGGCTGCTCCTTAGTTGTAAGCTAAGCAATATGCAGCGGCGGCGACGGCGGCGGCGGCGGAAGGTAAGCGCCGTCGTGTGTATAATCCGTGATGCTGCTGCAGCAGCCGAGAACTCTTGGACCGTGAGATTGGAGGCAAAGTAGGAGAGCAAGAGAGAGAGAGGGAGTTTGTAACGAGCAGAGCGTGTAGTCTGCGCCGCTGCTCTTTGGAATCGTGACTGCGCGAGAAAATGGGACTAGTGTTCCCTTCTTCTTCTTCTTCGTGATACTGTAACAGCAGCAGCAGCAGCAGCAGCAGCAGCAGCAGCAGTGGAGATTGCGTGTATATAGGTGCACAGGCTTTAGTCGATCTATCGGATGTAATTATTAGCCTGATGCTGGTAGTGATTTTTCGTTGGTTTTACCGGAGGCTATTTGCAATCGTGTTGTTAACGCGCAATAACTTATTTCTATACTTTTTTTATAACTCAAGGATAATGTTCTTCGCAAGCTCGGTTAAAATTGCACTTGATGCGAGGATCCGTTAGTTTCGAATAAGCAGGAAATTTAATATCGAGTTCAGCGGAAGAAGCTCTTCGCCGTTAATTTCGAAAGGCTACTGTGTTATATATATATATGAAAGAAAACTAAAGCTAAACTAAATTCTGGCTGTTTGTTTTTATTTTCGCCGATCGAATTCGCTATACATATATATAGAACTGTAATTCAATTTATACCTAAAAAATACATTATATACGTTTGCTTTCGCTGTTTGCGAGTCGTTACGAGAATCTCCGGGTTGATGATGAACACCTGTATCTCTTGGCTGAAGGCGTATTTACACTATAAAGCAAATATACGTCCGGCCAAATTTCAAAATTCCCGCTCTTTGTGTGCACACGCACACACACACATATATATATATATAAGTATATACATTTCGCAACCATAATAGTAAAAACTGCTCGTTACCCGTCGCGAAAAATCCGAATCGCGCATAATAAAAGCAAAAAAGCCGCAACTGCAATCTCTACTATACTACTACTGTGTGGCGCAGATTAATCGCGCGCAAAGACGAATAGCTCGATGTTCAGCGCGATAAAATCCTGCAGCAGAGAGAGACAGAGAGATAGAGCGACACGCATCGGACAATCGCGGGGAAAACAAGCATAGCGCTAGTCGCGTGACGGATGAAATCGTCTTTGGGGCACTTTTTCAGAGCGAGCGCGCGAGCGTTCTCCGCAATATATCGAGAGCAGTGTATAGCTGTCTCTCTCTCTCTCTCTCTCGGACGAGCACATGTATATACACACGCAGAGAGAAAGAGCCAGGCGTTCGAACGCGAGGTCAATAGCCTGCGCCGCCGCCGGCGGAACTGGTTTAGCAAAGGCCGCGTATCTGGATCTCTCGAAGTGAAGCTGGCGCTGCTGCTTCAGTGGAACAGCTCCGCAGGGGAGACCTGTATGTGTGTGTGTGTGCGTGTGCACGGGTTTCGCGTGAGCTGCATGCTGCAGCTGGACGCTGATGGTTTTTCCGTGAAGGGGATTTTCTTCCTTCCTTTTTGCTGCGTTGCTTCGCGCTCATTGAGGTTTCTGAGGAGCGCGATTTTAGCTGCCGCTGTTGCTGCTGCTGTGTGATTGGATTGGATTTTAGCTGTAACGCGCGCGACTGTCAAAAGCAGAGAGTATGGCTGATGCTCTTTCGTGCGGTTCTGAAGGGTTGCTACGAGGGAAATTTGATTAAACGGCTGGAACACTATTACGGGAAAATTAATTTGTTTCTCAAAGGGTGATGGGATATATATATATATATTTTCAACGAGCTCGAGGATGTTGGATTGATTTTTATGAATGAACCTACTTTGCGAAATATTTCATGTGCGGGGATGGCTTCGAGACAGTAAATGAGTTAAATTCTCGTTTCCAATTATAAAATCCGACATGATTGTTATAATTTAATGAAAATGTAACGTTGGTAAACGAAGGAAAGCCGTGTGTAATATTCAAGAACGAAGTATAAGAATAGGATGACAATTATAGATATCCGGATGAAACTTTGCAGCTTGCCATAATACCAAAATATGCAAAGTCTTGCGCAGTACTTCTAACGTAAGATCCTTACATAAAGCCGAAATTTGATAATGTATTACTGAGCGATTATCGAGGAGAGTGAAAGGCGAATACTTAAATTTAACTTACTAATTTATACACCATCAAAGATCCATGTTCTATGTAATATTTACACACAACGATATATACGACATAAAATTACACTCGACTTTTCGCCTCGTGTACGTCTCACATAAAAGTCTATTATCACAACTGCACTCAAGAGTCGCACATACATTCCTTTCCCAAAAACACAATCCCATCGCCGTATCAATTCTGATCACACTCTGTGCATTTTTCTAAAAATCGCGCTTTCGCATCGACTTTGACGCACTTCTGAAAAAAAAATTCCCTCAGCGACCATAAAACCCCTACATACACACGGCTGGTGCTGTGGCACTACTACTACTATTTACAGTACAGCCGAGCTCGATTGACCGTCGGCCGAGTGTCGTTAATCCCCGAGTGCTGCAGCAGCAGTCGAGCTGCCGTTATCGAGGCCGAGTTTTTCATTTTTATTTCAACGACTTTGAAAATCGCCGGTAATTCGAAATAGGCCGGGATGCGCGCATCGATCAAAATTCATGTATAGCCGCCGACAGATGCGGCGCCGGAATTCCCAACGAGCCGACGTGAGCTTTCCGGGAGTGTGTGTATATATATAGCAGTATATTTTTCAAGGATTATACTGCAGTGGCTACTTTATTCTCTCGAGATAATGCGCATATAGCTATACCGCTCGCTGGATTTTGTAACTCGTCGTTATTTTTTATGACGGTATGCGGTAATATTTTCTCTCCCTTATACAAAATCTGTTACTCTCGTGAACACGTATACAAAAACGAAACGAGTAAAAAGAAAGCAGACACCATCGATCTGTTACGCGTGACACCGACGTCCTGTAATTCGGCAGATCGCGTTTTCGCGTAAATCTGCGGAAACAAGCAGCGCATCCCTCTCTACACCCAACAGCATACATATATACCCCTGAACACCATAGAATCGACGCAAACAACCTCGTGTCCGTTACCTCTCTGCTTCGAGCCACTCGTAATGAATTTGTCGAATGATGAAAGTACGCAGGGCACGGAATGTTGCTCCTGTTAATTGAACCAAGCTGCTGCAGCGCGTTGTTCTTTCATTGCTCTCTCAGCTCTATTCTCGTGTGTTTTAGCTTTCATTTTCCGGACCGAGCTTTTAATGGAGACCTGTCCCGGAAGACATAAGCTTGCTGCAGAATTTTTCCCTCTTTTCTTTTCGGGAATTATGTTTTATTTCTCCGTTCTGCTGCTGCTACTGCAGCAGGTTTCTTTCGCTACGATTCTTGTTTTATGTTATTTCTGCGAGATGCAAGTGCGCGAGCTAACTAAAAATGGCCAGTCCGTGTCGGAGCTAATTGAACTGCTTCGCGCAGTGTTTATTCGACACAGTAGAACAAGTCGAGGCTTGGTAAGACGGCGCAATTATAAGGATTGAAGATTATATTATACCGTCTGAATTATCCAGCACGTGTACATAGAGAGAGAGAGAGAGCGTCGCTTTATAATCGACACCTGTCGACATAATCCTTCGCTGGAAAGGTCTCGCGTCCATTATCTCTTTCATCGGCGTGCCTTTATACACTCGGAGAGAGAAAAGAGCTAGCCGGTAAAATTGCAAATCCCCTTAACAAGACGCTACTCTCTGGCACCTCGATACATAAAGCCACCCCCGCAACGTTCTCTCTTATTAAAAAGCCCCGGAACGGAACACTACACCGAGAGAGAGAGAGAGTCTCTCTCTTCGAGCAATTAAGAAAAAGGGATAAAAAGGAGAGGATCCTCCGCTGCTGCTTTTTCACGGCGCCGCAGGGACGACGCGGCCGGATATTTCTCTCTCGAGTTCGTGTGAGAGTTGAGAGAGAGAGCGAGAGAGAGAGCGAGAGCGAGAGATAAAAAGCGCCGGGGTAAACTCGAAACGAGGCGCGGAAGGAAACGAGCGGGAAGAAAAACAGAAGGCAATAAGGGAAGACGGACGAAGCCCTCGGGTACGTATACCTATATACCTATATATATATGTATACGCCCCGACGGGCTTTTTATGAGCGATTCGCGTCTAATCCTCGCACCGCGCCAGCGAACTTTGACAATTCGCGGACTACTGTGCGCGAGTAATGGGCTACTCTTAAAAGTATCGGGGCGACACTGGCGCCTGCGCTGCGGTGTTATTTATGCGAGAAAGTTGAAACCGATGCGCTTCTCCTCCGAGATCTCCTTACAAATCTCTCTTTTAATCTCTTCGCGTGACCGATGGACGATCGTTTTTTTTCCTTCTGCTAATATTTCGGGAGGATGATTCACGGATTGGCGCCGCGCAAAGGAGAGAAGATTTTTAATGAAAGTCGACGGGCGTTTAGGAATTGATTAATAGGCGAGAGATAAGCTCCGTTTGCGCATTAAACTCGACAGTTGAAATTGAGAGGACGTTGTATATATAGTGTTACAAATTTGATGTTCGATGATGGATTATTCTTGGCTGATTGAAAATTCAACGTTTCGCAGAAAGCTATTGCGAGTAGAGTACATTACGGAGATATAATCGTTGGTCTTCTGAAATAGCGAGACCTCATTACAGTAGTGAGAGCTCCATACAAATTCTGGATGCCGCGTTCTCGGAAAATCTCACGGATGAATTTTTTAACAAACTCATTAGCGAATTTTAGATCATCCTTTCGCCCACTCGTTCCGGTAGTATATGTATATGTAACACAGACATCTTCGTCCTCTCTTCGACCTTTCATTTTTCTAAAATAACGCCGTATTCTATTTTATATAATGGATCAGGAGAAAAAGAGCTCTTTCGCTATAACACACTCCTCGAGGGAACGAAAGGCGAGAGTTTTTGCGATGCTCGTGCCCGGATCGTATAATCAGGAGAGCAACGCCAGTTTGCACAGGATAAAGAGTTTCCCGTTTTTTTCACTCTCCCTCCCTCTTGAAGAAGCTTCGCTGGATACACATATACATAAACAGCTTCGTTCACTCCTTAGTTGTCTGCATCAACGTTGTTCGACATCGCTAATTTTCCCGCGAATCGGTAAATATTTACCTCTGGCGACGCAATGGAGTTTTTCGTTATATACGCGTGAACGGTCGCACCCGTCGACATAATGGCAGGACGTTAATTATAATTACAGCCGCAAAGTCGTCGTGTTACATTGGCCGGTTTCGAGAGCTTTATATACACATATAACCATCGCTGATTTCGATTAGAGTACGGCGGCGTAGTCTGAATAGCCGCTAATCAGGGATTAACATACTGATTTCGCAACGTGTAGATATAAACCAGTGGTTCGCGCATAACCGGAATCAACATCAAAACGCCATTAAAATCGGATATATACTTTACGCAATGCATAGTATATGCGTATATAATTGGTGTGTGTGTGTGTGTGTGTGTGTGTCAAAGTCTACTACTGCAGTATGTAGATGAGAGTATAATGTGTGTGTATATATATAGATACACTCGTAAAATTATACACATTTGTAACGTGCTAAATAGGTAAGCTAATTCGTGTGTGTGGTGAGCTCTTGATTAAGCGACGATTGACCCTTTGGAGGGAGCAGTGTGGATTTGGTTCGGTAATTATCGGTCTTCTTTTTTTATCCAAACGGTAATCGACTCGCTGAGGTAACGAGGTTCTACTGATTGCCTCTAAATCGAGCGACTAATAAATGTTAATTATTGCTCGCACACAAAGCTCTATTTACGTATAGAATAAAAAAAAATTCCCCACCTTATCCATCCCCTAGGAGATGTCACACTAATATATTACTCAGCAACAAACGGAAACTCCATGTCGTACACATCTCGCTGAATCCCAAATAAACCGTTACAGAGCGATGTAGGCGACGATATATATATTAATCGAGCGTACTTGATTACAGCCAATATTGACAATCACCTAGCAAACTTCCTTCCTCTCAATCACGATCGCGCTAACAGCAACAGCAGCGACTGCTGATTTCTGGCGCGTTAAGCTGCGATCCGCCGGAGACCTATCAAAACAAACGATCTCTCTCTCTCTCTCTCTCTCTCTCAGAGAGCCCCGGCCATTAGAGAAACACGCGGCAACGAGGAAATCGGCCGCTCCCCAGGACAAATCTTGACGCGCTGTTAATCCCGGGATAAACCCCCGGCGACGAGTCAGTTTGTTTGGCAATACCCGCCGCGCGACAAATGTACATACGCTAGACTGTGAAAAAAACGAGGCAAAAAAAGAGAGATGAAAACGGATAGGCGCGAGGGGAAATTCATGTAAACCCGAGAGAGGGAGAGAGAGAGAGAGACGGAAAGTCTGCAGTCGTCGCGTTTACACGCGCGATTAAACTTTAGCGCGACTCCGCGGCAAAAGTGACTTGCTCTCACTCGTCGTCGTCGTCGCCGCCGCTATCTCTTCCCCGAGTACGTATGTACGTGTATATACGTGCGAGAGTCAAAGAGCGCTGTACATACACTATAGGTATACGGCGCTAAAGTCTGTTTGACTTTTCAATTTTCGAATTCGTCGCTGCGCTGCAACTGACTAATTAAGCGTGTCTCTATATATATCACGTGCAGCGCCTATATGAGTCTGGAAAGTGCATCGACGTTCGAAGTCGCGATAGTTAGATATATATATATATATATATATATATATATATATATATATATATATATATATATATATATAGAGAGAGAGAGAGAGAGAGAGAGAGAGAGAGAGAGAGAGAGAGAGAGAGTATACCGAGGGATAAATCAAGTTTGGCTCTCTCAGTGTGTGTAAGTATACTTGGAGAAGTACAGTGCTGCGAGATAACAAGATGATTCGCTGAATCAATTTGCCGCGTGAGTGAGAATCAGAGTGTCATTGCCGCGTCTTTCGTTTCGCTATTATAATTCTGAAATACGAGCGAACCCCTGATTTTACACAAAGCGCGTATATAGACGTGTAATCCGCCGAGAAAATTCTCTCGAAATACCTCGTGCGCATCAATTAAACTCGCTCTCTCGCTCTCGCATCTACCAAGAAAAGCGAAGAACATCACATAATCACGCGCGTTTATGCAGTAGCTCACGCGCGCGCTTGCGCCGCACTATATACACACCCCTTCGAGCAAACTCCCTTTCTCGCGTATACTCCGAGGCGTCTCTCTCTCTCTCTTTCTCTCTCTAGCTCGCGAGCGCACACACGTAAGAAAGGCGCAAAGGAACACTGCACTCTCGAGAAAGCGAGCGGAAGTAAAAGGGAAGCAAAGGGGGAGATTTTCCGCGCCGGGAAATTCGGGGACGCATTTCCGAGGCTTTCTTCTCTTCTTTGTCGATACACACACACGTGTACGACTAACGCGTGTGCAAGAGAGAGTGTCTATATATACATGTATATAGTTTGCGAAAGAGAGAGAGAGAGCGAGAGGGCGAGACGGCGACAGAGGAGCGAATGAAAACTTCCTTCCGCTCGGCGACAGCGGCGAGAGAACTCGGCCTTTTGTCCGAAGGACGCACAAAGGGAATAGACGCGCGCGCGGTGCCCGGAATCGCCCGGCTTGCGGAAAGCGTCGAGTTGTGTTTTAAGGATATGAAAGAGCCGGTATGTATGCGTGTATATACGTATATCGAGAGCCAGCGCCGAGCGCGCGAAAAGCATTCCACTTTTGACGTTGTAGTCGTTCTTCGCCTGTTATATATATATATATATATATGCATATATATAACTCTTTGTTTTTTCGGCTTTCTCACGCGCATACACCGCATTTTTCGAGACAAGCGCCCCGCGAGTAGCAGGAATTAAAGTATTTTTCGGAGAGTGCATAGCGAGAGTTGCCAGATGAGAAATGGTTTCCGGCGGGAGAGAAAAATTGCCCGAAGAAAGAAACGCCGCGCGCGGGCGGGATAGGCCCCCGGCGACGTTTTATTGAAAACGTATTGATATGCGATGTATACGTATATTCGACAATATTTACGGAGTTTATTTTTCAGCTGCTGCGATTTTCCCGCTGGTCTGGAGAATGTTTTTCGAAAAATTCCTCGAGGCTTCGTAAAATGCCTCATGAGAGAGGCTGTAGTAGTGGCTTTTGAAAAAGTCAGTGCGGTGAGACTGCTTTTTTTTCGTTGCTCGCATCTTCGCGAGAGAGTAAATTCTACACTGCGAACTACTAGCGTAAACGGATTAACTCAACGCAAGAAGAGAGATACGGGCCAACTGAGATGCACACATACGCGGTCGTATAGAGCCTATATATACTATACGGAGCTCTCCTCGTCGTGTCTGACTAAACTTGGCATGTATCTACTTTCGCGTATACATTATACTCCGCTCGGAGAGTTATCTTATAAACTTTCCCGCGAGAGGCTTTTCTCCGCTTTCCTCTCGAACTACGAAACGTTGCGGAAATTTCTCCCTTTAATTCGCGTATATACATAAAAATTCAACCGCGCGCAGCCACTTTGAACATTCGTCTTTCCCGCGCGAAATCCTCCCTAATACCGCACTTTCCTTTATCTTCAAAGATGATAAAGGGGGTATAAGGGCTTTTTTTATAAATTTTCGACTATAAATAATACGTATTTTACTTACGCTGTAGTGGTACGGTAATCGAGCTCGTATAACGTATGACTCACCTGAAACAAAGAAAAATATTACGATTAGATTCATGTTTACAAGCGTGCATGCGATGTATAGAAAAACACGCACGCGGTATTTTCGTTTGAATCTCATAAAGTTTAAAACCCATTTCACCGCGGCGCTGCACTGGTGGAAAAGTTTTCGCGCGCAATTTTTTGCCTCGGCAAACTGGGATGTTCCAAAAAATGTGTCGAACTTTTATTCCCCTTTAACTTTTGCGCTTCTTTCGAAACTTTATTCAAATAAAGGGATTCCCAGCGAATAGTTTTCTCTCTCCCTCTTTTTTCACTCCACGCAATATATGTATACAATCGTCCGTTCGTCCCAGTGCTGCTTCCGCAACAACGTGTGCTCCAGATTTAACGATTCAATTTTCAAACGTGCGGTTCTCCAAAATTGTTTCGCGCCATAAATCAGCATCGTATAAATATAAACAAGAAATCAGCCAAGAATCCGCGGATTTTTCCTCGTACAGTCCAGGCGTCTCGAGCGCATCAAAGGAATACATTCTTGCGGGTTAAATTCTTTGACGGCGGCGAACAATGACGACAAAAGGAGTTACGGTCGAGTCGCGTCACCTGCAGCAGTGTTACCACCCTCACGCTCTTGCGCGCGATTGACTGGCTCTGGTGGCGCTGCTGTCGGCGTTTTCTTTTCTGAGACACCCTTGTGTGTGTGTGTGTGTGTGCCGTCGCAGCCTCTCGAAAGTAGCTGGAATGCGCTAATAACTCGCGGCGACGCGCGCCCGCGCGGATAAACCTGGAGAGAAGACGACACAAGATGGATGGATATGCAAATGTGCTTGATGGATCGAGTTCGTACGATCCGACACTGATTTTTATATGTGCCACTTAGTGTAAATATTGAGTGAAGTTCGCAGAATGTATATATATATAAGCAAACAATATAGCGCAATATCGATCTTTTTTATACCTCTATATATTGAGCCACAGCTATATATATATATGTATAAGCAAACACTTTTAAGAAGTAATAAGATTTTCGTTATATATATACTCGGGAGCGTATTTTCAAAATAAGAATCGGCCACTTCCATCCGCCGTGGCTGAGACGCTCCTCTTACACAATCACTTACCTAGCCAAACCGAAGAGATACTCTGCTCTCCCGGAACTGCGCAAACACGAGTGTTCTCTCTATGTGTACCTCGAGCAAACACACGGTCATCGTCCTCCCTCTCTTGCCTTCACCGTATATATATACATACATATAAGCGCGCGTTATGTCCGCTAACAGTTTTTCAAAGAAAGAAAACCACTATATATATATCTATATTTTTCCGTCTGCTTGGCATTAGCATAATTGCAGTGAGGAGAACGTTAATGCCGCCGGGGAAGCCTAACGAAGTGTAACGATCACCGAAACTGCGCCGGACTATTATGATATTCACAATAGACACAACAGAGAAAGAGAGAGCTGGAAGGCTAATTCAGCTCGAGCGGTAATTGACGCGGAAAATGTGCATTCATCTATTCAGTGGGATAAACAGCTGCTGCTGCTATACTGCTCTTTCGCGAATTCAAAGTTATCAGAAGACTAATTTCGCTTCATTCTCATTTTTGTCCTTCTTCGCTATATATCTATATATATACACATATATAAAGTACGAACTTGCGACGTAATTTCCGTCGACATTCATCTTGAGCGTGATTAATTCGCCGGTCATCCATCAAGGCTGCTGGTGCGAGTTTGCCCGCCAAATATTAACACAATGCCCCCGTTGCGAAATTTCCTCCGCCGCTCTGATCTTCCTCTCTCATCCTATTCTACAACGCACGATTTTTCGCGGGAAAAAATTCCGCACCCTTTATATATAAATAGTAGTAAAATATGGTTATAATATTATGCGGATAAAAAAAGAAGAAAGTTCCAATCAATCAAGACTTCGACATTAATGATGAGAATTATTAATATACGCCAAAATGGCTGTAGAAGAAATTGGAGGAAAGGGAAAGGAAAGTAGTTTTCCCGGTAGAGACTTTTTAACTCCGGGGGATTATAAAATTACGTTATGAATTAGCTGCGCGCGAAAGGGCGCGCGCTATGAAAATACAAGTTTTACGAGGCGAGCTCTCAGCTGTTTAAAATTGAATTTCGATTATATACCCACCGTCGCCCCCCCCCCCCTCTCGGCTTCGCGAGTTATAATTTTGCGCGAAATATTGCACAGAATCACGCTTTTCCATTAGCGCGGTAAAGTCACAGTCCCAGCATTTTAATTGCCCCGCGCGGAGCGAAACACTTTGTTTACGATTCAAAACGCGCGCGCGCTCGTTCTCTTGTTGTATATACGTGTATATAATGTATACTCCCAAGACGACAACGTAAGTTAAAAAAAAAAAATAAGGAGCGTATAGCAGCGAACAGAAGATAATGTTTTCAAATTTATTCAGCGCGAGAGCTGGTGGAACAATGCTATGCACTACTCGGAAAAAGAGAGAAGAGCTGAGCGCGCGAGTAGATTTATCTCGAAACAATGTAGTTTTTACGCGAGTGAGGGTATAAGTGAAAACTCGCACAAAAGAAGGCAAGAGAGAGAAAGATAAAGCGAAATGCATAATAATATACTTCTCTGCAGCGTTTAACCGCGCGCGCGCCGGCGCGCTTGAGACTGTGCTGTACTATATATATACACATTTCCTCGTGCGTCGATCTTGCGGAATTAAACGAAGAAAGTAAAGCCTTGCGGGTAAAGGGGCTGAGAGAGCGAGAGAGAGAGAGAGAGAAGAGGGCGTTAAGTCGTATAACCAGTAGAGGATCCGCCTTGGAATTTGATAGTGGCGCCACACCGCGAACGCTCGTGGCTAATGGGTTTAAGGTTCGAGTCGCAATTGTTGGGGATCGAGAAAAGACGGAGGAAGGGATGAAGAAGAAGAAAGCCTCTGAAGGTTAAGACGGCCCCGGATTTAAGGGGGATTTACAGGCGAAAGCTGCAGCGGGGGATGAAGGGAGAGAATAGTGGGCTCTCTCTCTCTCTCTCTGTACGTGTGCAGCTATGTATAGGGAGAGATGGTGGCAACGGCCAGGAGCACAGCCCACGCCGAGTTAATTAAGACTGGCGGCAACAGCGGCCGTGGCGGCGGTGCTGGCACTTAATTCTCGCCGGCAGGGATGCTATATACATATAGCCACTATATACTGGACAGGCTTTAGTGTATAGTGCACTGCATGTATGTCGGCCGCGGTGGCGGCTTGCAGATTTTATATTACTATATATAACTCTCTCGCGCGCGTATACTATATATTATACGTAGAGAATGAATTAATACTGTTGTGTTTCGAGGACCGCAGCGCTCGAGTATAATATACTTTTAATTAAAATGTGGAAAATCCAAACAAAAATTTCTTCGCGAGCTATGCGACAATAGCAAAGCCCCCGCGCGTACCTGCATATACACCTCGTATATGCGTTTCTCATAATATTTTAATTAACGCGAGAGTTAACTTTCCAGCGGATCGATCATTATAATATGCGCGTCCCGTCGGCAACGCAATACAATACCCGTATAAAACGATACTGAACGGTACCGTGGGGAGGCGCGTGCATTCAGCCGCGCGAAATTTAAACATCACGCAGCGGCCGCGCAAAAAAGACTAGCCGCAGTTTCCGCGCGAGCACTTTTTATCGCGCAACTTGATACGGAACAAAAAAAAAAGAGAGCGACTCTGAGCCAGAGCTCTCATCCGGGGGGCTGTTTTTTATTACGCGCTTCTCCCTCTCTCGAGAAGAGAGTGAGCCGTATAACGCAGCTAACCGCCGAGCTTTTACGAGCCTTTTATTTTTCGCACTGCAGTAGCTGCGGCCCCGAGTAGGTGGCGAAGGACGACGTAATAAAGGATCACTCAGTCAAGGCGTTCGTTCGGCGCTTCTTCTTCAGTCTTCTTCGCACTATACTCTATTACTCCCCCCCCCCCTCTCTTTTTTTCTAATCTCGATCGCAAGGGTGTGTGGCACGAAAAAGAGGTCCGGCGACGTGTTTTACGAGGCTTATCGGCCGCGCGACCGCCATCATTTTTCCGGCCGAGCTTTTGTGCAGTAGCCCCCCTTATCTGTGTGTATATACCGGTGGCGCCTGCTTCTTTTCTTATGTATGAGACCGGCTCGCATGCAGTGGCTGTACACCGCTCGATTCGCGCGAAATCCACAAGCGGAATTGCACGCGATGCAGAGCCGAGCTTTAAGCAGTTTATGGGAAAGTTGCGCTATAGAAAGGCATATATATATATATATATATATATATGCGCTGATCGGTAAAAGCAGCTCTATATTATTTGCGCTCTGAGAGTCACGTGTATTGGATAAAATGATTTTATTTTGGATTAATCCGGAAGCGAGCGAGGCTATTTCGAGAGAATAACCGAGAACAGGGTAATTTTCCGCGTTCAAACTACGCGCAGAGCTTTCTCGCGCGCGTTGGCGGGAGAGAATATATAAAAGCCGTTGAGATTGAGATAGAGAAAAGTTTGTTTTTATGATGCTCGATGAGAGAATACGTTACACTGAGCGCACAGCAACAATCTCTCTCCCTTCTCTTTTACAACTCGACAATCAAAAAAAAAAATAAAAATAAAGTACGCTCGTTACACAGAGCGCGCGAAAATTAACTTTTCCTCCCGCCGAAATTGAAAAACTTTGACGCGCAAATTGCCATCCGTCATTTCATGATTTAAACGCGTTCGCCCCCGCAACTTTTTCAATTTTAATGCGCGTCACCTGAGACTTCAATTACACACGCCGAAACTCCAACTCACCGAATAAAAAAAGGAGGCAGATCCGCCCGACAATTCAGGATTACGAGACAGGCATTTAGTCGTATACATGTAATTACCGTTTTCGCGAGTACCTTACCCAACACAGCAACTGTATATATAACGCAGTTGCAGTAGTATACATCTAGTGTCAAAGAGGGGCTGCGCCGCGGTGAAGGATGGTTGCGAGATACGCTGTGCTTAAATCCTCGAGTAATTTCACTTAAAGTTCGTCCCATTGAAATTAGATACCGTGGTAGGCTTCAATCTTTTTCGAATGTCTCTTATGCAACGTCGGATATATTATATCTTTATTTTCGCAGTTCAGCTGTGCGCCAGTTTTGTGCCGACCCGCATTTTAAGTTGGTTCACTTTGCCCACTGGTAAATAATGAGTTATCTATGCATGCCTAAAATTTCGGAGCTATTCGACCTCTGGGCGCTGAGATATCAATGCCTATGCTGGTATATTTTCGTTGACTGTGGCCAAACGCTTTTTACGGACTATTTTTAAGGACAATTATATATACGAATCTTTCGAGCCCTCGTAAACAGTCATCTACCGTTTACTTCCCAAGTAATTGTTATCCAAAGACAGTTCTCAGCTCCAGGCGCACATACACTCTCTGGCTCACCGACACAGTGTGTCTAACGATTTTTACGTAGCTAAATTTTTGGCAGGGGATTATATTTATGCGGTGAACCTCCTTCATTAGCTGAAATTTGATATAGAAAGCAGGTATATATTAATTAGAAGCAAGCCATGGCGGTTCCTATGGGGAACCACAAATATATTCTCTGATGTCTCTTGACAAAGGGAACACGTTGTCGGAGCCGTGTAAACGAGAGGACGAACAAAACACTCGTCCGTTTGTTATATACTTGCGCGGAGAAATGCAGAGCGAACGTGCTTTGATAGATCAGGAAGACGAAACTGATGATGTTTCTAGATTTGACTGGATGTTTGAATGTGTGTCTCTCTCCCCCTCTAAATGTACACGGGATAAGCATAACTGCCGGAGAACTAGTAGAGACACGTCAAAGTGAAACTTGCTTCATTAAATTGGGTTTATCGGTTGGATGAGATCACTGACTCTGTCTATCTCTCTCTCTAAAGGGATGTGTCGGGTATTAAGGGATGAACGTGCTAGATGTAAGGGCGAAAATTAAATTTATAAATCTCGTACGAATTTTTTTCATATTGGTTTTAGATTTTGTAATGAATTTTAATGCTCAGTACTAAAGTGACTGGGAAACTCCATGTATACAAATATAGTTATAATGTATAAAACAATGTCAAACAAGAACTATGACAAGCACTAGGCTCAATAAGATATCTCCCAGACAATGCAGCTTCGTAAACCAAATTTTTTCACGTAGTCGCCCCAACAGCAATAACAATTTCAATCTCTGCGCCCGATAGAATGCCTCATTAAGGTGCAATAACAGGCTGTAATACAACAAGAGAAAATCTCGTCATGCGCAGAGTGCAATATAAAACACACCTCTCTCTCTCACACACACACACACACCATGAAGTGCTGCCAGCCGCTCCTTAAAAGGTGCACACTGCCATACAGAACGGTGAATCATCGCACGTATCGGACAGGAATCTCGAATCTTCCTCGAAGCCCATAATCAATCGAGCAGCAGCGGCACACACGTTCCCTCTCGGTCAACGGAATTTTCGCGGAATCTCCCGCGGTAGTCGCGTACACTCTGTACGTACGGCGAGATGCTCAAGTCGAGCAGAGTAGAGCGAGTTGACCTTTCGTCGGCATACTTTCCAAACGCTTTGTGCAAACGCGACCTCGCGACCAGAGAGAGAGAGAGAGAGAGAGAGAGAGAGAGAGAGAGAGAGAAGAAAAAAGGCACGAAAGAGAGAGAGATGCATCGAGTCGCCCGAGGCGACGACGACTCGTCATCCTATCAAAGGCTTGAGCCTCACTGGCGTTATAGTCTTTTTTTATCGCGGTCGCCGTGTGGAGGTGGTAGGTTCTTTTGAAAAGCCGACGAGACCGCAAGTCACACTCTGCATGTGTGCGAGAGAGATAGTATATAGGCGAAAATCTAGAGTAGGAGAGGTGCTGGATTTTAGGACAGCGCGAGGTCGACATTATAGTTGGTAAAACTGACTTTTTGTCGGAAAAGTTATGTTTATTAATGATCATTTGAATTTTAATTAAAAAAAATGTGTAAAAATTATCGACGCGTCAAAGCTGTCAAAGTTTGTAATGAATCACGACAAAATTTCTACTGGCGATCGTAAATTAAATAGCGCGATTGCAGCAACAATATACCAAAGATTACATAAATCTGTACAGGAATAAATCACGTACAGATTAAGACGAGAGAAAAAAAAGTCCGATGTCAGCGTTATAGGATTATCACATTAACGAAGAAGGTGCCGAGCATCATTACTAATGCAGTATATTATATATAATGATATCCGACAAAATTTCCATAGGAATACACTACACACACCCATAAAGCGCGATGAAGGCCCAATCACAGAAGTGTACAATCCTCTTCCCCCTATATCAATCCGCGTAAAAGCGTCAAAAAGATCCGTAGAGGCTTTTTATTATAATGGATCGTCTTTACGACTGGCTTTGATTTTTACACGTGTAAAACCACAAAGACACACATACACACGAGTCTGCGTTTTATCGATTGTGAAAGTCGCGCCGGAATCTCTCCTCTCCCGATGATGAGTCTTATACCGCTGAGAGATGAGGCAACCGCATCGTGACTCTCGCGTCCGGAGGTGACGGTCCGCGTAGCGGAGGCTATTATACATATACAAAAAATCGAAAGGACGCGCCGAAAATCGAACTTTCTAATCGACGCGCTTCTTCTACTTTTTTCCTCGGATTTCTCTCTTACTCCTCGCGTACTTTCATTTTTATTATTATCGTCTACTCTCTCACGGCTGCTGCACGCGTTTTTTCAGCTTGTATAATTTAGACTTTTTTCTTCTCAAAATGCAATCTCTCTCTACGGGTTATAATTACACTTTATACACACGAAAATTAGAAATACACGCGCTGCGAGTTGCACAACCCGAAGGTGGCAGAGTCACAAACGCCTCCGAAACAATTTTCACAAACCTCAACGATAATAAACATAATAGAGAGTTATCTCGTGTAACCTCGCGGTTTTTCGTCGTCGTCGTCGTCGTGTACTTCCAGCCAAATCGTTGGAGGGGATTAAACTGCAATATCTCTCCCCGCGACGAATAGAACGCTAATTAAATAAGCGCAACTCGGAAAACGTGCGGTTGCGATTGGCGACGACGATTGCGCAATGCGCTATATGTATATATATACAGCTACTGTTGCGGAGTCTGCAATTATATCGATGGACCGACGGTATATATACTAGCCCCACGACGACGACGACGACGACGACGACGACGAGGAGCTACTATTCTGTTTCATTAGCGCGAGAGAGCGTTCTTGTGCAAAATCGCGCGCTCCGACGGCGTTTCGACAGCGCAGCAGCAGAAACCGAGAGCTGACGCTTGTAATGCTGCTGATTCTGCAGCGGGTGAACTCGGCTAGACGCTAATTTTCCCGGGCTGTGCGAGGAAATTGCTGCGTTATTTGTCTGTATTTTTTGTGAGTACATATATATTTATTTTGATGAAAACGTAAAGTCAATGGTTCTTTTTGAAACGAATTTTCGCAATTCATACAAAATACAACACTGCTCCGTATACAGTGTGTTTTTTCGGGGTAAACAAACAGCGAGGCAAACATTGCTCTAAAAAGCAAATAAAAGCATTTTTCTCCAATAATACACGGACAAAAATATTTTAGAAAAATTACTCTTGAATACACGATAAAATTTACGGTGAAGTACAGTAAACATGGGACCGTCCTCCATTCTGTAAAATTTTATCATGATTTCCACCGTAAAAATTACAACACCAGGGGCTTAAAATTTATTTTGAATTAAAATCGCATAATAAATATTTTTAATATATAATTTTGTCAGCGCTATATCATTTATATCTTTAGTAATCATAATAATTAGAATAAAACATATAAATGTAATAAAAAATTGCATAATGCAAATGTATTAAAAGTCCTTATAAGTTATCTTCTCTTTAACGATGACCGTAAGTGAAGCATTGAAAGACTCAATGCAATTGGTCTATACAAAAAAGCGCAGGAATGAACTTTTTGAAATTTCTTTTTTTTAAAATACTTATAATTATCAATGTCTACGGCGAATGAAAATAATGGACGCGCGACGGGCTACGAGGAAACTTCTTTTACCGACATATCCGACTTGACGACTTAAAAGTAAAAATTACGGGGATTTCACCGTAAAATTTATATGCATCCTCGATAATTTTAAAATATTTTCTTAGTAAATATTACATGCTCTGAAATATTACATTGACTTCATGGTAATATTTAATATTCGGTAAAATAATTATTCAACGCTTAATGATAATAATTATGAAATTCAATTGTAAATATATGCCTATAAATCATCATTGTCCCACGTTTAACCTTAATTTAACGGTAAATTTTTTTATATTTTTCTGTGCCTGTAACAAAATAAATTGCGCTTATATACGCGCCACTTTAAAAACGCGAAGCTCAGCCACTTTCAAGCCCCTCCGCAGCAATCGTATATCCACCCACAGCATCATCCTCTGCACCAGCGCCTTTCATTAGATCCGCTCGCTCTTCCTCCCTCTCCCCGGCGTTATCAAAACAAGCCAGATTTCTTCAACTCGAAGCGCCACCACTACCGCAGCGAGAGAGAGAGAGAGAGAGAGAGAGAGAGAGAGAGAGAGAGAGAGAGAGAGATGGAAGAAAAAGGCTACATACGAAGAAAATTTTTGGATTAACGCCAACGCTACTCCTAGCGCATAATGGATACACCAGCAGCAGCGGCAGCTTCTATACCCCTCGACGATCGAAAAAGTACACGGGGGGATGTACGCGAGCGGCTTACATATATATATAGCTATGTGTGCCTGTGTTGTATGTACAGGGGAGGAAAAAAGTGTACGCGTGCGAACTCGCCGTTAGCAGTGTCAACATGCCAGCTGAACGAGCTAAAGCTAGAAGGAGGGTATGTGTATGTGCGTGCGCGCGGGTCTTCCTAAATATGCTGCGGTGGTGGTGCTGCCGCTGCTGCCGTATAACGCGATTTCTTTGCTGCGCATCGTTGGCTCGACTCGCTGTATATATACCGTGTGTTCGTTCGCGTTACGGACGGACGCTTTTACCCGGGATGTAATATCGATGGAAAGTTTTTTTCATCGTAACGGTAATTAAATTGCGGGCGGATGGCTGTGGGAGAGAAATTTCACGTAATGCGATATCTATAACGATCGGCGGTTTTATTATTAATTTAATGATAAAACCGAATGTGCACACTGCACAATATTTAATTAAAAAATACGGATAACAGTTTTATTTATACCAGAATATTTACAAAATTGAAACCACGCATACTACAACATACCATACCGCCTATTATACAGAAAGCTACACCGGCAATACCGAACGACTCGATGCGCGGTACAACTCTTCGAAATTAAAATATTGCAGCGCAAAATTAGTTTAGAAATTCTCGCGAGCTGCTACAATAGACACACCGGCTTCGCGTATTTTATATAATATGCATATGCACACGCAACAACAACTCCTCTTCGAAGACCGAAGCAGAATATTATCGCGTTAGCAAAGTTGCCCATAGAGAAGCGCGCGGCGATGGTGGCACACATTAGCGTAATTCCGAAAGCCGTCTTCTCTCCCGAATCAATATAGCCATTAAAGAGCTTATATGTATATAGATGCACTCGTTTATTAAACCGCATCGTCGCGCTCCGGAGCTTTATTGAGACACCAGCGGCGCGTATAATACTGCGCACGTCGAATTATCATAAAACTTTTCCCGTAAAAATACGCACACACGAGCCTGTATAACGCAAAACTCGTTCCGCGACGGCGGCCACTCTTCCTCGTAAATCAAAATCGAACAAAGAAGAGAAGTCGACGAGCTAATAATACTCGCATTGTTGTACTCCGCACCTCTATGCTGCTTCTTTCACGCCAATTTAACGCGCGTCAAGATCGAGAGAGAGAGAGAGAAAGAGAGTGTGCAAACGTCGAAGAAAAACTTTCTTTATGCACAAACCGAAAATATACGCAACAGGCGCAGCCAAGTGCCCGCCGCATAATCCGCGATTTACCGCGGACCTAATGATATATAGGTCCTCTATATAGCGAGAGGAATTACGAGCCATATCGCAGCACGTGTGCAGAGCTATACTCGCGGATAATCCGCGCGACGTCGCCGCGGTGGCGGCAGCAGCAGCAGCGACGAAGTAGTCGTTAAAGTCGGCTGTAAACTGCGCGGAGACGCGATAATACGAACAAACGAGAGAGAGCTTCACTCTCTCTGTCTCTCTCTCTCTCTCTCTCTCTCTCTCTCTCTCTCTCTCTCTCTCTCTCTCTCTCTCTCTTGGGGGTCATTCGAATGCGAGAGCGTGAAAATCCATTTGGCTGTGTTAATTTTCCGAGAGCCCAACACTGTACGCGGTATGTGTGTACGAGATCTAGTATACGTATATATTATATACACACTGTGTGCTACGCACTGACGGATATAAATACAGTAGTTTAAGGGCTGGACGACGATCGATTATGGCGTGTTTGACGGAATCTTGCATCGCAGAACAGGAGAAATGAATATCGATCGGGGCGTGTGTATGGTGTATATACGATGCGAGGAAAAAGTTTCTTCAGCGTTTGGCTTCGATTTATATTGGATTAGCGGGAGAGAAGATGTTGGATGATTGATATCGACGTTGATTTGCTCCATTATTATTCATTAGGATGTACAGTTGCCTGAGAAGATCCGCTTCTATTACAACAGAGATATTTTGACTGCGTAGAGTATGTGTGTCAGAGACTGCTTATGCATACATATACTTTCTCTTTTGTCGTCTTGAATTAGCCGCCCATCGGCTTGCTAATTGTTTTATAATTAAAGGCCGTTTCGAGTTTGCATTATAACGCGCGGGACACATTCTATATCATCTATATATATACAAGCTTTGAATGCAATCGAATATGCGAGAATTATACAATAACGAAATTCGCGTTTTAGTTGTAATGAGTCCGCGTGCAGGGCAGTATATATGCAATTTTATTCGATGTACGGAGTATATTATTATTAGAATGCAATGTAAATATATATAACACGTGTGAGGTTTTATCGTTGATTTTATACTTTATGTATTTATACCGATAGGAGGATAAACGTGATTTACGGGGAAATTTTTATGCAAGAACCGCTTACAACCGCAAGAGTCGAAGGAGCAGCTATAGCACAACTGCTCTATAATTTTAACTAATGACTAATAACTCTCTGGTTACCGACGCAAATTGTGCCATTAAGCTTTTTCGCGTAATTGTTAATCATCGTATTTAATTTAACAACAGTGTAAATATCAAGTCTCATTATCGATCGCTGATGCCGGAATTTCACTTTAATGCAGCTTTTTTACGCGCGCGCTTTACGTAAACGTACAGCTCGAGGGGAAAAATGAATCCGTCTCTCTCTCTATAAATATAGTCTATCATATACCTTTATATACCTTTTTTGCCTGATCTGCCGAGTTATCGCACAGCAACGAGATTTTACGACTGCTTCACACAAAAAACTGTGTACATACCGCACACTATCACGCAGCACAGAATCTTGCACACACACGCATAAAGACACTTATACATATATATATCCGCACAATCGACCCCGAGGTGTCACTAATTTCCAACTCCTCCTCTCATCGAGAAGCTCTTTCGCGTCCGGCTGCTCCCGGCGAACTAACAATCTCCAGCCGCACTCGTGAAGCCTCAGTTCTGATTAGGATCGAGAGAAAGCTCGGCCATAGGCTCGAAAGTCCAATCGCGCGAAGAAGAGCCAAGACGGCGACGACGCTCCGCAGCTGTGCCGCTGTACTAGAGCTCTAACGAGCCGCTCCGAACTTTCTGATTGCGACTCTTTCGCTCGCCGGAGAGAAGATCTGTAAATCAAACTTTGGTCGCAGTGCATTGTCTGCAGTATAGAATATCTGGTATATAATATATATATAGAGCTAGAAAGACGCATCAATATTAAACAGGCTCAGCGAGAATACCTTCTTATGTGCCGGCAGAGAGTCGTAAATTTACGATTTCTCCGTGCGCAGGAAAGTATATACGTTTATACAGGAGATTATAACGGCTGTGTATATGTGGGTCTTATGTGTATATATATTTATCGAGAGAGAGAGAGAAGCGAGTAGGTGACCTTTGAGTGTGCGAAAGGTGCCGCGGTGGCGATTGTGCAACACACGGCACTGCTTTCGCGAGCTGCAGTGAACGCTGGGCTCTCCTCTCGCGAGAACAATTCATGGCTCTCTGCACAGTACACGAGAGAGAGACTAAACGCTATGCATATATAAGCTTGCGCAATGTCATTCCTGTGTGTGTAGAATGTGTCGTCTACTTATTTTCACTTTTCGAACGGCAATGTGTATCTTCTGCATATGCATTTGGCGATTTCTCTTTCGCGGATACTCGATAATTATAATACGTAGAGGGGAAGAGAAAAATACAGTAGTGCAAATGAGTATAAAAATAGATACTTTATTTATAATTTCGTAATGAGCGATAAATCGGCGAGAGGATTTATTACATTGTGCGTTGATGTCGTAAGGATTATTAATTTGCGGCTGAATGTTATACGCTGCGGTGAAAAATCGTTAGAGGCCGCTGTGTTATGCAAAAGACGATTCGAGGCTCTTCGGTATAATTTCTCTCTGAAGGAAACGCGCGAATTCATTCTTGATGTATATGTAAGAAGCGCCTCATCCCCCCTCCATCGTCGTGATTATAATTATTTTTATACTTCATTATAAAGATCCTTTCGCAATGAAGACACGACTCTTTAGCAATTTTCTCCAGCGCGCGGGTATACAATATTTTATCCGACTGCTAATAAATTTTCTCGCTTTATCACGCGGTAAACTATACGCGTATAATAATTCTCGAACTATTATTACTGCGGAGAGTATACGGCTTATGCAACTCTTTATTTCTGTTTTTTCCCTCGCGAAACGCCGAAATAATACAACGGATTTCGTAAGTAGGTTTATACACAAACCCCGTCTATATACATACACATATCACTCGTTCTAATGGATTTGGATCGAGGCGTAGCGCGTTGGGCTATTTACTTTCGCATTATAACTGGATATTGAACTTTCGGCTGCGAAAACTTTGCACTCACACGCACGTGTGTGGGCTATCTCCAAAAGAGTTCCTTGTGAATGTAATTAATTGAAATATATTTGAAAAAGAAGAACACGATAAACAAGAAGAAGAAGAAGAAGAAGTCTTGTTGAAAAGTTAAATGACAAGTTTCCTCAAACAGTAATGCGCGAAATGGTGTAGCAGCAGTAGTAGTAGTAGTAGGTACCACAACGACGACGTCGACGAGTCACAGAGAAGATATTCATGCGCACGCAAATTCGAGGCAGCGCGGCGTCGCACAGAGGCCGAAGACGGGAAACTTTTATGCTTGACATTATTCAATATCCCGGGCAAAGTAAACTTCCACCGCTCCTCCACCTCGATTCGCTTCATCGTATATACTCTATACGTATATCTATGTTTGTCGCGGAATGCGCATATGGCACAAAAGATTAAAACGATATCCGATCTGCCGCAGCTCTTTCTCCTCCCCTCGACGTGTGTGTGCGGGAGTAATGAAAATTCAAAGGATAGTCCCTCATATCCGCAGTGTTAGTCGCGCGTATTATGTATAGGAAAATCAAGGCTGTGGTTTTTCCTCGAAACACTGTGCACAACTTGAAATATTCCACCGGCAGCCCTGTATACACAGAACAGCCGAGAGAGGCCCTATATATATACATACACACATGCAACGCAGTGCGCGCGCAGTGAAGGAATAATTCCGGCAATCGAAGCCATCGGACGAAACGAGCGTCGGGCACGAGAGAATCCGATATTTCGATGGTCGATTTTACGAGGGCAGCCACGTATGCTCATCCATCCTCCCTCTACTCGCGTATTGTCGAATAGCAGAGGCGCTGCTGCTGCTGCCGCCGGACTCGAATACAAAAGTAAAGGATCGCCGGTATGAAATCAGATCTGCGTTATTGATATACGCCGCACGCGAAATTCGAGAGAGGAAGAGAAAAACATTTTCTTTGCTTGATCAAATTTTAGGAAGGGGTTGACTGTAATAATCTCCGGGCGAGTAGTATTTTTTCCAATTTATTTTGCCGACCTTTCGAGGGCGTAATTCCTCCTCATAATAAATAAAACATTATTGGCACATATTATTATAAAGTATGACATATGAAAGCAAATTTTGCTTGCTTTTTTTTCTGTTTTAGCCTGTAATCGATTTATAATTCAACGCTGATCATATTTCGGCCGTACATGCAGTGAGATGTATATACCGTATATGAATGATGGGGTTAAAATTAACAGCTGTGAACTCTCACGAGCGTCAGTCATCATCGACGTTCCGGAGCTAATTATACGAGAGCGACGAGCGCAACTCTAAATTCGAACGGTTCAATCACGTTGAATAGTGACTTTTATGCCGTCGTAGCAACAACAACGCACAAGTCTGTCTCTCGCAAAGGCTCCGAATTTATCGCTGTGTTTGCACTGCTCACAAACAGAGTGTGATTTACAGAGAGTCGCGGATCAGCGAGTATAATCTTATCAGTGTGAATTATGCATATACACAGGGGGGAAAAACACTGCACCGCTTGTATATTCTAATTTTGACGACGGCATTAGCCCGGGCAAATGAGCGCTGCGTGCGAAAAAAATCAGCGACTATGCGAAGCGCTATATATATATATATACACACACACGCACCTGCGCCGGCGCCATGTATCATGCTAGAGGGGAGATTGATGAGGAGGAGTCCTGTGAAAAATTGAAACGTATCCAGCCGCGAGAAGCGCAGCGGCGGCGTCGCGTTATTTACGAGGCTCCACTGCACAGAAAGGCTTCCAAGATGAAAACTTGAACCGTGTCGAATGGAGACATTAATCTCGTTCTTTTCTTTTCTTTCTCTCCTTCATTTTTCGCGCGCAGCCCTTTTCCCGCGAAGACGCGGTGTGTATGTGCAGGACGTATATAGATGTATATAGATATATATATAGAGGAAGAGAGAGAAAAGAGAAGGACGAGTTCTCGTTGTTGCTGCTTGCTCTATTTCTGCGCCCGGGATTGAACTCCGGAATTACAAGTTTCAATCTAATAAACTTATTGCTCGGCTTTATTATCTGTCAATATTTCCGATTGTTTCAGATTTTTCTCGTGGCTTCTTTCGCAGTAGAGTGTGTGTATGTGGTTGGTCGTACTGCCAGCGCTGCTGATGCTCGAGAGCGTATTATTGCGAGAATTGAGAGGCGGAAAATTTAACTGCTTCTCTGCTGCCGCTGATGCTCTTTACTGATCGAAAACAGATACGCGGATACACGTGCACTCTTTTTTACTCTCTCTCTCTCTCTCTCTCTCTCTCTCTCTCGTTTGCGGGATAGTGTGCGAGATAGAGGTACGAAGTGATTGTTTTCGCTTTTTTTTTTCTTGTTTCAAGTTGGCGAAGCGGAGGAGAATTATTATTTTCAGGTCGATTGATTAATATGAGGGTAGAATTGGGGGAATGGAATATTGGTCTTTAACCGATTTTCTCATTTGCATGCTTCACAGTTTAATTGAGATAATAAAGCGCGTATGCACTCGAATGAGTTCTTTGAGTAATACCTCTAATTGCTATATATATATAGTACGTTGCGCTGAAAATATTTTGCTAAAATAGTGTACGCATCAAAGAACTCTCTCCCCCGCTATATAATCGCTCAAACGGAAGAGGACCACTAAAGCGGCAGTTTTCATCCGCGGTTCTCCATAAACATTTCAAGACTTCAAACGCAGAAGACATCGCCGGAAAATTTCCCCCTGAAAACTACCCAACAGCGGCCGGAGGTATATAAGACCGTCAGCGTCGCTAAAAGGACCACTATTCAACGATACATTATTCAGTATAGGCTGTTACGCGTAAATGCTCGAGACAATCTCGCTGAGAGGAAGAAGCATAGCGGCACTTGCGTACACTTCTTCTCCTCCGGAAACAAAACGAAAAAAAACAGCGAGATCGGGAGAAAAAAGCTCCGTCACCCGAAGAAAAATTGCGTCCTGAATAACGTAAGTATATCGCGCGCTTTTGTTTTCGCGCAGGCAAAAAAAAAAACGAAGCAGTGGAAGAAGAAAAGTCGCGAATTTCGCTAACCAAACATTGTTTTCCTCGCGCAGATTGCGAGTAAATAATGCATTTACATGGCGCCCGTCTCGCGAAACTCCGACGAAGACTGAAACTATTTCACTGCAGCTACTCCTTGCGCGCTGTACCCGTCGGATTCGTAGTGAAAGAAAAAGACTCTAAAAGAAAAAGAGAGCAGTAGCACGCGGCGTTGATCTTTGCAAAAGTCTTTTTAGCCCCGACGTCGTCGCCTTGATTGTAATTGGGTCGAGGCGCATCGATTTGCTCATGAAGTTTAACGAGTTCGCGGATTTTGACTCGTTGTTCAATTGAAAGGATGAATGACTCGTTGCTGCGAGCGTATTTTCCGGCTTCTAATGACGTCGCGGCGTTTAATCCACACAGGCTCTCGTTAAAAATGTTATTCGTATATAAATCAAGAGCGTATAGACTCGGCCAAAAAAACTAAATATCCGATTTCGGCTTATACGTTGATAAAAAATTAATCCTCTCGTGCGATATAAGCTGAGAGCTGATTTGAAGAACGGAGATGACCGTATGTAAATCCTCGTCATCGCGAATGACGATTCAGTAAAAATACTCAAAGACAAATGAAAAACTGCACACGCGCGGATCAAATGCCAGAATCCAACGCGTGTGCACAGTGTTCGCCAAAAGGACACACCAGAAACCAAATCGAGCTCGATAGAGTACGAGAGCCGCTAAAGCTTTTGCCCGCTGATCCGCGCAAGCCCTATACGTGTACCCTTTGAAATAAGCCCCTACGAGTGAACTATATATATATACGTATGTATACACACAGAGCCACGTGTGACGGTGAGTTGGTTCGTTTTATCGAGCGCATGCGCGCGCCGCCTTTGAATTGAACGCACGACGACGCCTCGCGGGTCCATTAGCGACTGCCGCGTAATTAAGCACGGCCATAAATTACGATTGCGCCCCCTCCCCCACCCCTGATAAACTTAGGAGGCGATTTTACCAAAAGAGAGAGAGAAGGGCACTGACTGAGTTATGCCATAGAGAACAGAGTAGACGGGGACGTGTTAATCGGACGACGGCTAAATCCGGTCGAGGGGTTTTTCGTAGTAGTAGTAGTAGTAGTAGTAGTAGTAGTGTACCGGGAACTTGACTTATGACGCGGAAAGCCGAGGAGAGAGATAAGAGCGTCGTCGGTATAATAATTGCGAGAGGCTGCCGCTGCTACTGTTGCTTCCTTGTTGCGTGGTCTTCTTCGGGAGTTCTCTGCTGTAAGTCGTTCGCTTTATTCTTCTTCCTGGAGTACTTTACTTTTTATGTAATTTTTGAAAGCATGGATTCCCATTATGCCGGAGTCGAAAATTGTTTCGGAACTTTGCGAGCACGATTTTTATTATAAGTTTAATTTCTCCCGCTATATTACCGTAATTATTATATTATACACGTCA
This sequence comes from Muscidifurax raptorellus, assembly GCA_020010945.3. Lineage (NCBI taxonomy): Eukaryota > Metazoa > Arthropoda > Insecta > Hymenoptera > Pteromalidae > Muscidifurax > Muscidifurax raptorellus. The sequence goes on along the minus strand of CM052078.1, from coordinate 32,992,737 downwards.
GTACAATTTTTGCCGAATAATATTATTATTCGTATCATAATACCTCCCCGCGCACATGTAACATTTTGAAGTTCCAATTTCAAACTCCGGTTAACAATTTCCATGGTAATGCGAGAGAGGAGGAAGCGTTATAATGCTACATATCCCCCGACGACTTCGCGCGCAAGCTCTCTCTCTCTCTCTCTCTCTCTCTCTCTCTCTCTCTCTCTCTCTTAAGTTTTCCCCGGAAATTTTGCGCGCCCCCTCTCGCGTTTTATTGCTCTTCTTATGCGTAGTTATACTTTGAGGAAAAATCCGCATCCATAAGGAAAGCGCTTATAATTCACTTAATTAGTCGTTTAAAGCCTGGATCATCGCACAAAGAATGTATCTACACATATACGGCATCCTCGCATACCAATATATATATATATGCATATCAACTCTCTTTTCTCTCTCTCTCCCTCTCTCTCTCTCGGCGGCATAAGGATTATTCCACGGGGGTAATGAGCTCAGCTCGCATAATGCCGTCGCGGCGCGCACGGGCTTTTCAGAGCCGTCTTAATTCGCTCTTCCGGTCATTTACAAACAAAAATCCCATTATACGTGCCTGTCATCCGCAAGGAGCATAAGGGGAGAAGCTGCCTCTTATCGACTTCATCGTGTGCTGCTACTGCTCTCGGGATATTAATCTATACGAAGAAGAGCCGCGGCAGCAGCGCGTTATTGTCTGATATCCTCGTACACAAAGCTGATGCAAGAGAAAGAGAGAGAGAGAGAGAGAGAGAGAGAGAGAGACCAGTAAACTGAAAGCACTATTATATATATACCGAAAGAGAGCGACATTCGCTCTTTCTCCGATCTGCCATTACTCTCGCTAATGACTCGAGCGCGCGCACCGCGAACTTCACAGCACAGTGCATAGGTATATATACCTATTATACGTATATACATGCATACCGCGGGAATACTCAATTTTTCAGGATCCGCGACCGATGACTTTTATCCTCTTTGTGTAGCGGCGTCGCGCAGCGTATGTATAGCTGCTGCAGCGCTGTAATGACGGGGGGTTTCTTTTCAGCGATCTGTATCGCGGCATGCACATACACATATCTACACATATACACGCCAAGTGTAAAACGACGAGTGCGGGCGAGAGTTAATGTACCCTAAAACGAATTCTACGACGATCGCGGAGTTCGAGAAGTTTTAGTAACTGCGTACATAGGTACTCGATCTGGATGGCTTTGCACTGGCGACGATAAATGAGAGAGATGGGCTGCGCATCTATTAATATAAGTTATATTGTGCGCGCGCGCTGTGAGTCATTGATTTTGAGAGATACCTGTATCATTGCGAATTCTTTAACGGGCGCTGTTACGTGTTTTACGAGAAGAGAGAAATCGATGGGAAACATATTATATAGTAGGTTTATCTCTGCCCTACGTGTATATTTTGAAAAATTTTCTCGTATAATCGATGACAGTCAGAAAATCGCATTACACAAGATAGACACAAAATTCGGAGCAAAACAACCCTTCCGTAATATATATATATATATATATATATATATATATATATATATATATATATATATATAGAGAGAGAGAGAGAGAGAGAGAGAGAGAGAGAGAGAGAGAGACGAAAGATCAACAACGTGTATAAAACTCCGAGGTAATAGTAGCAAAACTTTTAATTTTCAGCAAACGCGCAGGAAAAGGGCCGCGGAGAGAAGCATCCGCCAGCAAAAAAGCAAACTGCTCTAAGAAAGAAAATTTATCTCCGCATCTCATACACCGTTGAGACAATAAAAACGCCGCGGTGGCAAAAAGAAAAAGGCACCGAGGCTACTATCGGCGTGTGCCTAAACGCGATCCTCGACCATTGACGTAGCAGCCGAGATTTATATCCCTCAACCTACACAACAGCTCCCTCGAGTAAAAAAAAACAGCAGCAGCAGCAGCAGCATCGGAAAGTCTCTCTCCTGCGCGACATTGTCGGAAAAAGCATTCCGCGGGAGGAAAAGCTCCGTGGAAATAAGCCGGAAGGGGCATAAAAATAATAGGCGTACTCTCTTGCAAAAAAGAAAATAAGAGCCGGGAGATATATATATATATATATATATATATATATATATATATATATAACAGCATTCTTCCTTTGTGATATAGCGTAGCAGCAGCAGCATCGAAGAGGAATTCGATATATATATATATATATGGTATAGGCGACGGTGCGGCCGTAATTGAATTTTCGAGGAGCTTTTCTCGACGATTTTCGGAGGCGGCGAACGAGCTATAATGGCCGGTTATTAAGCGGACTTTCTCTATCGGCCGCGCGTGTGCGTTTAACGACACGGGGGGAAAAGTACTCTGGTAATGAAAACGAAACGGCCTCCCGCGCCCGTATATACGTGTACATACTTCTTCTTTTTTTTCTGCCGTTGTTGCTACTGTCGTTAGGAGCGTAGAATATATATACACACGTAAAACAAAAAGCTCGGCGCGCTTGTTTATCGGCTGCAGTTTACGGCTAACGGCCGCGTTCGCGGCTTACGTAAAAAGCCGCGCACGCATACAAGGGGATACATGGAGAGAGAGAATGTCGGTATAGCCAACGACGCTCATTGGGTTATTAATATTCTTTTTGCATCCGTGTGTATGTGTGTGTGTTTGTGTATGCGCGGACCGCGTTACGGGAGAGTAGGTGGTTCGAGAAAGTTGAGCTATTAGCGGCTGAAAATTGGATAATTCACGTAAGACGCTTTGCTATATATATGTATTCGTGTGTTGTGTATATACATAAGAAATTAGTTTAACGAAAGATATAAAAAGGACGCGGAGTTTTAAATTAATGCCAATACGCGCGCGTTTAACGTCTCCCTCTCTTTCTCCGGAGATTTATAGGGTCTAATTTGTAGTTACCGGCTCTTTCTCTCTAACAATATCTCTCGCGGCAATATAGTTTTCCTTTTACTACAGAGTCGAGGGTAATTCGAGTGCAACAAATGATTTTTACGGCGTCCGCTCCCTCTGTAATAGGACAGTAGTGTATATATGGCGACGGACCAGTGCGCCTTTCGCCGATTCCTCTGTGCACACAGTATATAATATATAGTATATATATCTCCCTCTCGGAGGATATAACAAAATTTTACGTTCGTCGAACGAACGATTTTTCTCGATACAAGTCCGTCGGTTAAATATTTAATCCGCCATTACCTTTCAAGTACAGAGTTGTAAAATCCGCAGCGGCTCAATCTCTCTGCAGGCGGAACACGTTAATGGACGATTCTCGTAGCGCTTTTCTGCAACAGAGGAAAAAGGGAGACGGATTAAAAGGTTGAAATCGATGAAAATGATTTATATCCGCCCGTCTCTCTCTTCGGGAGTTTCACATCGAGTTTGCGCGCGTCTATATCTCGGGTATATAGACTGTATAATACAAGAACGCAGCAATGCGAACGTATATATAGATCGTAACGACGACCGAACGGAGAGTAATATTATTCTTTTTTTTTGCAGACACAAAACCGGGGGAAGTAATATGGCTGGCGGCTCGGGACAGGCTTTTCAATGCGTTTTGAATGGGCGCCGCCTGACGCGAATTCGATTACTCGCGCGATTTTTCATTACGCCGAGCGCCAATCGAATTCCCATTTTGCCCGCGAATATATACGCGCTCGACGCGGCCAGGTAAGCGCTATTAAATGATAGCTTTATATACGCAATGCCGGAAGTTGACGACGACTCGTTCGAAACCTTAATTCTCTCTCTCGTCGTATCGATATTTTTGCGGGAAATTCAATTTGGGGAAAACGAGTTGTATAGTGCAGACATATATATATATATATATAGTGCGCGTAATATAAGAGAGTGTATGTTGTATTGCGATGACTAATTATTCGATTAGTCAGCGGCAATGAGATCGTGTGTCTGTGTGTACGACTGACTGCCGCTTTTCCTTTACAATATGTCCCCGTATGAATAATGCAAATATCATGTATCCGATGATTGCCCGTTGATCGATAATTATATTTTATTCGGCGTCGTGATTACTAACCATTATTTTAGCTCCATGTAGATTGACCTCCCTCGCTTCGTCGTCGTCGCCGTCGGTTTAATGTTGCAAAAAGCTATATAAGCGCGAGTATATGGAGAGCTCGTGTTGCCGAATTTATTGCTGTTAATTGCAGGCCGTGACTGCAGTGTGTGTTCATGATAAATTATAATCAACGTTAATATATGATACTGTGCACGAATTCGCTTTACGTGGATGGGCCGTTACGCGTATAATGTATAACGTAAAAACAAAAAATATGTATATTAAAATAAAATTGAGTCAATATTTATCGTCTATAAGTTTATAAATCCACACTGCCCATAAAACGCTCACACACTAATCCGCACGGCAGCAGCTCATTAAATCTCATGCCTGCACCTCCGCTCTCTGAAAAGAGAAGCCGTTCCGAAATTAAGATAACGCGCAACTCCTCGGGGATCTCTCACTTCCAAGCTCTTTTCCGCTGCAAAGTCAAGATTTCAATCCGGCCACTCGCTCTTTTCTTCTCCCACTTACTCCCTACCATGACTACGTGATATTGTATACGTATAACACAAAAATAAAGTCCGTATAACATCTCAAAAAGAACCGCGTTCTCACGTGCAAACGCGGGAACACGGGGGGGGAAAAATCGTCGCGCGAAAAAAATATCGGCCCCTCTCTCAATCTCGGATATTATATATGGAAGAAGGTCGGCCGCTTTATCGAATTCGGAAAGGGCGCGCGCCGAGATTTTCGCCGCGCGCGATCGTCAGCAGTTCCGCGCGCGGCGATTTCTCATAGCTGGATCAGCGAATTTACGGGCGCGGCGACGTGCGCGCACGTATATGTTGGCGCGGGAATGCTTCGACGGGCCGGAAAAAGTTCGCTTGACGAGGCGTATAACGACAGCACGGCCTGCAATCGGGATCTCTCCCTTCGCAAAAGTCCGCGGAATGAATTCGTTAAAAATTCTCGAAAGTTAAAATAAACGTCTAGCGGCGAGTTATTTTATATCCTGGAAGCGGAGCTCGCCGCCATTTATAGGATTGCAGAAAAATGTTTTCTTTGAATTACAACAAGTCGAGAGTGTAGCCGTCGTATATTTTCTGAGCAAACTCCTCTCTCGCGGAGAGTAATTTCGAGACTAGACACTTCTCTCTTTCTCGTGCGCGCGCGCGAAGATTTTTCAAAAGCCGATGAAGCGCGCATTGTATAACGCTGCAGCAGTCTAGTGCGCCGCCAACGGCGAAAGTGCAGTCGGTATAGAAAGAGTAGCGCATTATTCGTCGATATTATATCCCAGCTGGCTCTTCGTTAATGCGTCGGCTGCAAGTGCTGCGCGGGATTTATCGTCGAGCTGGAATCACGCCGAGAGGGAAAAAGTTTCCAACGGCGCAGTGGTAATAGTAGTAGCAGTAGTAGTAGAAGTAAAATAAAAAAAAAGAAAGAAAGAGAAAGACTCGCACGTATCGTCTCCCTGGGACGACTCGACTTAATTTGGCCGGCGAACCGAGTCCGAAGAAGTCTCGGCACGTGTGCAGCAGCAGCCTCGTTTGCGCATAGCAGCCCATACGTGCAGCAGCAGAGAAGAAGGAGAACCAAGACGACGACGAAGGAGAGATATCTCCGAACGATGGCTTCTCGACGTAATCGTAATCGCCTTAGCGCCGGGGTATACATTCTATTATACCTATCTAGCGTATATAACGAGGCGCGCCGGCGAAGGAGAGCATTAATCTTGAGACGCGATGCCTGCGAATCGACCGATACGCGCGCGCGCGCGCGGCATCACTGTATATAGTTGAGAGTCTCTATGTAGAGTCGGATCGGCTTATATATTATATATGCAGTATATAAAGCGGGCGGTGGATGCTGTGTCTTGAAAAGAGATTTTTAGTGGATGTGCGCTTAGCTTAAGGAGGGATTACGCGTCGGATCAGCCGATTGAGACGTTGTTCTATATGTACAGGGGCCTCCTCGCGATGTTGTTATATATAGGTATACGAATATAATCTGTGTCTCGAGGAACCGGTGCGATGCAGCGATAACTACCGTAGCCAATTGTAAATATATATATATAGACATAGCTGCTTCCTGTATACTGCGCTGTTAGATTAACTAACAAACGAAAGCTCTCGCTCTCTCCAAAGAACAACAAATCGATTATGCCTACTCACAGAGTATATACACACTTTCACCGGCGACATAAGCTTCCTTATACATATACACCATGTATATATATATATATAAAACTGCACAGTAGCAGTATAGCGTCACGAGCGATAAATCTCGGAGCAGCCTCTATTAAGAAAAGCCGGCCGGCAGAGACAGAGAGTCGCTGCTCCCGGTTATACAGCACAGCGCACGAGAGAGAAAGATATAACCTGCTCTCCTTTATATATATATAGATATACAGCAGACGCTATCTCCTCGGCTCTCGTATTAAACGGCGCTCGACTGGCAAATCGAAGCGATATATATTCGGCCCCCGGAGCAGACCCGCGCGAAATATGTAATATGTGCATCGTTCGCAGTTTTATAATCCGCGAAATAAATACAAAACGTATAAACAAGACGGATGATCGCGACGCCTGATACGGCTCTTGACGGGCTCGTATATGTGTAGGCTCTATCATGTGCGCGGCATAAAAGCGGGAGGGAGCGAGAGAGAAAGGATCGGAGAGAATTGCACGTCACTCGATGTCACGCGCGCGTCGCGCTTGAGAGAGAAAAAGAGAAGCGCCGTCGTCTCGGAGAGAGAGAGAGAGAGACAGACTCTTCAGAGATGCTCTTGAGTCGTCTGCGTGCTGAACACACGGAATTCGATGAGGGAGGGGGGGGGGGGAGGAACAATGGGCCGTAATTGATCGACAACCACGGCCGCTTCTTGCAGTATTATACATTATAATATGTATACACTCTCTTGATTTACTTATATATATATATATATATTACGCGCCGGAAAATTAATCGACGCTCCTGTGTGCGAAGAAGCGCGAAATGGTTATTATTATATATACAGCCGGGCTAGCAATATATGTATATACTAATCTGCGCGCAAGCTCTCTCTCTCACTATACTTTTTGATTTACGATCTTCTACTCCGGACTTAATCCGAGTGTTTCCGCTGCAGGTCCCTCCTCTTGCTCTATATATATATATCGCACGAGCTGCTGTGAAAATTCGTGTTTTTCCGGGCAATTATCCGCGAATTTCCACACACATACACGCACACACAACACCGCCGATAAAAGTATATGCAGGCTTTATCGCTCTCCCGCGCGCAACAGCGGGAAAAAAGTGCGGGAGCTGCGCAGAGATATCGTGCTGGCGCGTAATTAGAGAGCAGCGCTAGAGTCGTAAACGTCTCTATCTCACTGAGTGTGAGTATGTGTATATGTACGTGTATGCGAAGCGCGCAAAAAAGAGGAAGTCGGCCGGGCAAAGAGTGTATAATGGCTGTTCTAGTAGCCGGTAACACGCCAGCCTTTGTTCCTTCTTCTTTCGTTCTATATATGTATGCATATATATATACGTGTGATGTGCTATAACATCCCGCAACTCTCCGTTATACAGTCGCGGACTTGCGGTTTTCTTTGAGCCTTTCACGAAGAGAGAGAGAAAGAGAGAGAGAGAGAGAGAGAGAGAGAGAGAGAGAGAGAGAGAGAGAGAGAGAGAGAGAGAGAGCAAGAGCAAGAGCAAGAGCAAGAGCAAGAGCAAGAGCGATCTTTGGCCGAAAGTAAATTCAAATGGGTGCAACGTGAAATTCACTTGCCGGCGAGAGATCAAAGGAGGATATAAGCGCCGGTGTCGAGAGAACAGCCGCCGCGTTATATATATATACACGGAGGAGAATTCTCATTAAGGCTTTGATAAAGTCTATTTTCGCGAGAGAGGGAGGAAACAAAAAAGAAGGGGGTGGTGAACTGTATATACAGTATAAGGGGGCGGATTTTCGATTCACCCTGGAAATCCCGCGCAAGAACGTATATACCTATGCTGATGCCTCTATTGTATTTTGAGCGCAGCCTCTATACACATGCATATGCGCGTATACGCCCGCCCATGTAAGATATAGCGAGGAGGGAAATAAATTAGGCGCAGCGGAAACGGCACTCGACATAATTTAGCGTGTTTCTACGAGCTGGAGACGCGGGATAAACGTCACGCTATTCCCGTAGGATCAGGGATACACGCCGTTGCCGTCCTGTCAAGATTGGCTCAGACGGTATATCCGCGACGTGCGAGGAATCTCGAGACATTGCGTCTCTCTCTTCTAGGCTATACTCGTTCTCAGGGAGAGGAGCTTGTTGTGTCCTCTTTGAGGACGCGACTCTCACTGTGTATGCGCGCGTGCGTGTGTGTGTAGGAGTTTAAGGCCGCGAAGACGGATTGGAAGTATTTTTGGGAAGAAATCAGCCAGTTATATAAAGTTTGTTCTTAAGCCGAAAGGTTGCAGATGCCTCGAGGTATATCGGAAGAAAATTCTTGAAATGAGAAAATAAACCAAAAAAGATTATTTGAGAAAAATTAGTTGGAAGCTCTTGTTTCGCGCTCAACATATACTTTGACTATCTCCCTCTCTCTTCACGGGCTTATTTCAGTTTTAAATTGCAAAAGATAGCTTTCACCAAGAAGATCATCTTATCCGATCCTCCGTATGATAAAAAGCTCCTGCACTTTCCATCACAAGCATTAGCGCATCTACCTCTATATTGCATACTTTCATACGATATATGTCCTCGTACGCACCGACATTATCTACCCTGCTGCTGCTCGCGTTATACGCGCGTCATTCAATAAACATGACTTTTCTCGGCTTCTACTATGGCATACGAGTGAGAGAGAGCGAGAGGAAGCAAATGGTCCCTCGGGCTCTGGAGAGAAGCTGCAGATGGAAATTAATAATACACCTCAGGGCAGCAGTGGTATGTATATTCCGAGAAAGGGGGCAAGCGCGAAATTGGGGCTTGACATTTTTGCCTTTCGTTACTTGGCGCGGGCTGAAAAATTATTCGAGTTACGCGCGCGGAGAAATTGCAGCGGGCGCGAGTGCGCGGCTAATTTAAAGTTACGGCTAAAGCGTCGTCTCTTGGAATTTCTCGGGAAAATTTTAAAGGCTATAACTTTTTTCCTATACACCACGGTGGGAGGGCCTGTCCTAAACGAATTATCGTAAGTATACACGATATTTTTCTCGCAAAATCAACTTTTACAACGCTTGCGTATATATGTATATATATATATATATATACAAGAGCGAAAATTAAAACAATCTCGTGCGCGGCTATACTGCACAGTAGCCGTGTAAAATTAACTCCTCGGCCTGCATGAGGGAGGTTAGGGGCAGACATTCAATACACCTTTCCCGCAGCGCATAATCGAGAGCACATTTACGGGAATGGCTCCCCAGCGGCACTGCTTAACCCGCGAGCTCGCGCGAAAGTAAAATTAACGCCGCCGGGGCAAATTTATCCGTCTATCGAAAGAGCGTACGGCGAAACAGTGGAGCGAGAGTAAAAAAAATTGTATCCCATACTGCACCACTGCACCCTGGACTAGTAGAGAGAGAGAAGGATCGAGATGGAACGGTCATTTCCTTTCTCGCTCTTGCGAAACAAACTGCTCAATTTGCGGTCCGGCAGCCGAACGAATGGCCTCATCCGGAGTTTCCGCGGTTTACGTATATACATCGCGCGCGGCTACTCTCTCTCTCTCTCTCGTTTTATCCGCCCTGCACTGCACGTCCACAGCATATATATATATATATATAAGCTCGCTACATACAAAGCTCCGCTGTACTCGTAAATCTCTCGTCATTTATCACAACTTTGGCTGTGCGACCTTTTTCTCTATACCCCCCCCCTCCCTCTTGCGATGGATCATATATCGAAAGCGCGGGGGGCATTGCTGAAAGCTCCCGATGCGCGACTATAAATACACGCCTCCTACTTCTGGCTTATTTGTCACTTTTACGATTCTGCAGAAGGAAAATGGACGGCTCGCTAATCAAGTCGAGAAAATTCATATATACCTCTCCCGTAGAAGTATAAAAATTTTTTTTCTCTCATAAACTCGACGGCAGCTGTGATTCCGGAAAGTATAAGCTCACGAGAGAGAAAACGACCTGCAGAGAGGAGATTCTACGGCTCAAGAATTCGCGTGTGTCACACGGGCTATATAACGGCTAAGGAATTTCACCTCGAGCTATAAACCCTTTGAGAGAGACAGAGAGAGAGAGACGCTTGATTTTCGTTATAATTTAGAATAAACGTCGAGAAAAGAAGCCACCGCTGATCTGCGAATAACGCACGTGTCGGAAGTTTATATACACCCTGTACATATACTATCTGAACTACGGACACAAAGAGAGGTAAGCCCCGTATATATAAAGAATTCGATCGACTTTACGCCTCGTAATAACAATGCCAAGCCAACGACGAAATTTCGAGCAGCCGGCAATCTCGAGCGGCCGTTTCTCTTTCGTTCGCGCGCGCGCGACTTGATAAAAACGACGGCTGTAAATTACGCCCGGATACCTACTAGGTGTAAAAAGGACGAGAGAGAGGGTTACATATATATGTATATAGGTACGTGCAAGTCGCTATATTTAGACCGTGTGTTTTATCAGATACAGAACGACCGTGTTAAGATGGATCCTCTCTCGGGATATGCTAATTTTCATATATATATATAAAGCGCTTATATACATATATATACGGGCAGCGAATCTTGCAGTCTATACATACAAAAACTTTCGTATAATCCACGCACGCGCGTATATAAGGAAGAAAAAGTTGTTTTAAACAATATAAAACAGAATACGTATATTGTTGAGGCGCGAGCGCCGTGCTTTTATATTCCCGCGCACAGCACTCGAGGCGCCGTAAAAGTTTTATCAAAAACGAGCGCCGTAAAACGCTCTTCGGAAATACACCCGACTTCAGCGGAATGTAAATGTTTTCCATACAGCACCGAATTTTTTTCCTCTTCTTTTTTTTTTTTATATATATACTCCGCACTCACGCGCGAATTCTACTCACGATATCGATTCGGCCGCTTAAAATCCGAAGAGGTCGGGCATTAAAAATTTTCCAGAGAAACGGCAAAGTGGTGTACGTATGTTTGTCTGTATATACTATATACAGGTATTATATAGATAGTAGAGAAACGGATTGACTTTCATTGGATCGCGGCGCTTTTACACGTACAGGGGAGTGAGAGGACTTGCGCGATTTGCACGCGACGCGGCATCGTTAAACTTTACTGCCGGTGGCCCGTTCGACAAGTCGCTGATATACGAGGCGACTCGCCGGAACATCCGCCGTCAAGTATAGTTCGATGACTCTGTCTGCGGGACAGAGTATTCCACGGCTCTGACCCTCTCGCCATATAGCGATGCGCTGTGACTGGAAAGAATTGATCAGGATGCTATATATATATAGGGGCTTCAATGGGGTCTGAATATACGAGAGCTTGAATGTGATTCGTAATTCTATCATTGGTTGTAAAAAAAGGATTGAATATAAGCGTTCACTTTTATATCAGCTCGAGACTTTTTTTCCCTCGAGCGAGAGCGCAGATTTTCCCGCTGCATATAGCTGTACGCAACACACTGGCATATAGAGCGTATAACGGGCTTGTATGCTAATATTGATTCCAAACTCCACGCGCGCTCGTCCGTGTATGCCATTTCTATTTTTCCCTTCGCCGCGGCCTCTATACTGATTAAAATTCAAGACTCAACGAAGGAAAAAAGTTAATCTCTCGTTGTATGCACGGTATATATGTATACAGTGCAATATCCCCCTCGAAAGACACAGCGCGAGATATTGAGCTTATACGGCAGAACGCAGTCCGTGACGGCTGTCAGTTTGGCCGGTTGAGCGAGAGCGCGGTTGTTGAATGCATTAATCATGAACGCCGAGGATGTGCGGGAGGATGATCTCGCGGAACCGACCCCCCGAAGCGCCTAATGGAGCGTCCGACGCGGCTCGCCTGTATATATACGATTGCCTGACGGATCGGCGCACCCGAAATGGCGCTGCGGTCGCCTGTCACTGCTGCCACCTCTGTCTCTCTCTCTCGCACTTGCTGATAATTCTCGCGCAAGCACTGTCGAATGCACCTGCTGAAGTTTCACGGTGATTATGAAAAAGCAATGAGCAAACGCACAGTGTGTGCCATCCGAGTCTACACGTGCTGCTCGTAAATAATGTAGGGAGGGACAGGGCTGTTTTATAGGGCTATGGATCGTAAATTCCGCTAGAGGTCGCGCTGCGCAGGTTGCTTGATAATTGTGTGTATTTTACGTTTATGCCCGGTGATTCGGACCGAACGTCGATTTATAGGGGATTTGCTGGATAGGTAAAAGTGTAGTATCGTCTTTTCATATATATGCATATATATAAAACGAATCCAAGTGTGTATACGACCTGACAATTCTGTGGCTCTGAGACAATACGAAGTACGTCCTTTTTTTATCGTAAAAACTTTTTGAATTTCCTATTTTCAAGTAGATTTTTAACATGTAAAAATGAGTAAAACGTTGTCCTGCAGCTAGGATACATAACGTAATTCCATATCATTTGATGCTTATTTGACTTATTCGATTGAGCCGTATGATTAAATATAAAAATGATATTCCATGGAACGTATGATTGATAAGTAGACGAAATCTCTAATTTTATTGCAATTAGCACGAAACCAAGTACGATGAAACCAGCTAAAAGCGTCTTGATGATAAATTTAAATAATACTGCATAATACTCAGTACATTGTGCTGGATTAAATGTAAAAAGTACGCTCCAAAAATAGGCTCCAAGAATGGCAATATTAAATGAGTTCACAGTTCTCGGTATGATGACACAGCTTATAATAGTTTTGCGAGTTTCACGAAGCATCTAATGTGTAAACTGTGGCCATAATACTTTGTGAACGTGTGCATCGAATATGTCAATTATCTATCACGCCCCATCACGTTTACCTCGATCTTAATGCAGACAATTTTGAACATCCAAACTTTGTTTTTCTCAATAACTCCAAATGTGGATTTATCTTGTTTTGCCTCGAAGCTACAGAACTCATCCCCTACAGAGAGAGAGAGAGAGGGCGAATTTTATAATGCCCGAGTAATTTGCAAAATTTTCGCTAGCGAAGCTCTCTTCTCTCTCAACGTAAGATCGATCCCGTCGACAATGCTTTCGTTCACTCTCCGCGCGTTCCCGGAGGTATAAATTTCATCGCGCGCTCGCCTTATCGAACAAAACTTTCTATTACCTTCTCTCGCAGCAATGAGTAGCAGGACGAGTACTACTACTACCGCTGCAGCTGGTGCTGCTGTGGAAAAGGATCGAAGGAAGAATAAAGGAAACAAGAAAGAAGAACGAAAGTAGAAAAAGAAGAATAAGAAGCGGCGGATGCAGCCATCGGTAGTAAAACATAAGCCCATAAGTCCCGACGGTACCGCGGTAGCATCGAGCGAAAGAAATGCAAAAGCAGCAGCAACCGCACTGTGAATAAATTGCCGGCTTCGGATCCGTGCGCCGCATACACGCATAATCGAAAGCTCTCTTTCTCTTGTAAAAAAAGCCGCGTCGCGTATACTCGTTCTTCCTCCCCTCTCCCTCGAGGCAACCGACTCGAAAATACTCCGGTCGTATACACACTGCTGATACCCTGCCTATGTAAACACCGAGAGAGAGAAAGAGAGAGAGAGAGAGAGAGAGATTGGCCGGTCGCATTAGAGATTCACGATCACCTTGAGCTGCAGCAGTAGCAGCTAGCAACCAAATAGGAATACAAGAAAAGCAGGGCTGGCTTGGTCGAACTGAATAAGAGTAATCGAAGGAAACTCGCGACACCGATCATCCTTCAATAACGAGTTTCCCAAGTATTGGCCGCTACCGCCGCTCTGCATTCAATTCTACGAGGCTTTATTTTCTTTTGCGCCAACTGTATAGTTATACAGGGAGCGGATTTCAATCGAGAACTGTACAGTTGTAGTAGTACTAGTAGTGTATATAGACACCTACTGCATTCATTTGGCTTGTTAAAGACTGCTGACTGGTCGATTAATTAATGCGAACTTTCCGAGTGAGAGACGATAGGGAAGTCGCTTTTTCTGCTCTGCGTCGGATCTGCTTTCGGAAATCGGAGAAGGATTTATCGGGAGTAGATCTTTGTGGATTTTTCTTTGAAAAGCGAGTGGAGCTCTTTGAAGGAGAGGGCTCGAGGTATCTACATCAGAATAATGCCGAACTAATGTTTTTAAAATTCAGAGCCGGGTCATTGTGAGAGCTGAGGGAGAAAACGACTGAGGGAGAAAAAAGAGGTCGAAGGGTTCTATTGTAAATTGTGAATGAGTTGCGGGATAGTTCGAAGATTAACTATTTACTACAATAAAGCTCTTATTCAGTTGAATCAGAGACTTACATTTTTACGCAGCAATAAGCTGGGCGAGCAACTCACCTCATCTGCAACAGAAAGAAATCCCAAAAATTAGCAAGCCAAGCATTTTCTAAAAAATAAATCTAATCCAATCTTATTCACTCAACCCTCACACATAGGGTAAACACTACTGAAAGATGCCAAGAATCTACCCGCACACTCACACGCTTCTCTCTTTCTCCAACAAAATAAAATTTTATCGCTCAAATAGAACATTAGCGCCTTTTTCCCCGAGTACGACGTCGCCGTAGTCGTCGCACATAAGAGCCTCTCTCACCCCGGCTAAAGCAGTTTTTCTTACACTTTTTTATATATGCCGGTGCGGGCAGGAGAGGATATCGCCTCTGGTACAGTATAAAGAGGCTTTCGCGCCATAAACAGGCTGTCGCACTTGAGGTCCTCACTTTCTCTCTACTGGCCGTGTGTGTTTTATGTATAAAACGCGGGGGAGGAAGAAAAAAAATTTGCTCGCGCAGCTTCCTTAACGACGCTTTACTGCCGGCGATTTATCGGGTCTCATTCTGCGCTTCATTTTTACGCGAGCTACCCCATAAATTGCAGTAGCGCCGAGCGTGGAAATTTCTTCCCTGGAACGCGCGATATTTTTTAATCCGAGCGCGCGGCTATATAGGCGTGCGCGGCTGCGCATGCATGTATATATACAGTGTGTGGAGAGAATTCAAATTTCGAGAACGCCAGAGAACTGGAGCGCGGCGCCAGCTCGATCAAAGAAGAAAAGGGCCTCTCCTTTTCGCTCCAGTTCCGGCCACCCCTATACGTTGCCGTGGCTTTTTTTTTCTTCCTCCCAACTCCGGTAGAAGCAAAGAGATTGAGGCACTTTGCCGTTGTAGTATAGTAGTCTACTATATATACACGTACCGGAAGCTGACCTTGCGGACAATAGATATATTGTATATATACATCCACGCATATATATAAAACTTGCAAACTGCGGACGCATATTCTCAAGGGAGAAGAGTATTTTTCTCCACTTAAATTTTCCTTCGCCATTAATGGCTTCCGTCTCAATCCTGCTGGAACATACACAGTCTATATATATAGGTATATATACAGACACTTCCCCCGACTATTATGCAGCAGAAGCGCTTCTTTCCTAGATCCTTCTTTCCTCTCGTTTCAGCGTCTTCATCATATCCCGGCCGAGCTTTTCTTGCGGGGGAGGCTCGTTGGCCGAGAATAAGAAGTAGCAGCAGCCGAGATGAGAATTCTCATCGCGCAGTTAATGAATTTCTTCCTGATCTCTGTGTCATTTTCCGCGAGAGCAGTGGGTTTAAGCAGTCGGATATATTATCATCCGGCAATTGACGACGTGCTGCGCGAGGATATATATAATGCAATGAGGCAGTTTTTTCTGTCTGCGGTGGGATTGCGTGTGGATTTCATTTTTCCGAGATATATATTGAGATTGCGGCTTTTTATTGGGCTTTTTACCGAAAGATAGAGGAATTGAGACTTTTGCAGGATTTCATTTGCATGAAATTAAATGTGCTTGAGAATCGAGCTTTCGAATCAATTACTTGATAATCACACTCTGGCAGAGAGAAAGTTAATATATAAAAATCTGTAAGGTTTTATTGAGCGATTCGAAATTAAACATCGGATAATAAGAACTGAAAATATAATGACCTCGATGAGCCAATATTGAACAGCAATGATTTGTGACATAATATGACAGTAGACACGGCTGAATAAATACACTCTAGTAAATATTACAATTTGCTATACAACTTTTATAATACTGGCGAACTACTGCAGCAGGTCTATGACTTCTTTAGTCGGCAGTATTGTAATTTTTACTGGATATAGACTAATTTTTACAGAACCTATTTATCAGTCATTAAAGCCAACATAAGTGTACAATTAAAGTAACGTTCAGATAAACCTAATATAAAGTGCTTGACTTATTAAACGTAAGCCAAAGACAGATCGAGAGCACCCTGCGTCAGTACTTATATATAACAAAATAGTATATAAATAAATGAATAACGTCGGCACGAGCCTTAAATGATTTTTTTTATCAGTGATAACAGTCTCAAATTCCAAGCAACACCTTCGACACACTTCAATTCACTTAAGTACACGTGCATTATATACGCAGGCACTAATGCGGTCAGCGTACATACTATAATTCACAAATTGATTAACGCAAGAAGAGAACTTGGGTATATAAAGAGAAAGAGAGGGAGGGAGGGGGGGGGGGGTCAGCAGCTTGGTAATTCTCCAAGTTGGAAATCTCTCTTGCGCGCATTAATTTCCTCGGCGGCGGCAGCGGTTCAACCTCGAAATAGGCCTTTGAAAAATGTCCCGATGCCGTGAGCTCGTGTTTCTCTCTCCCCGCGGCGATTGTATCTTTGGCACCTCCGCCTGCACCCGGCGATTTTCATCGATCAAACGAAAGAGAGGGAGTAGTAGCTACTGCCTGTGTACTTTTTGTCCTGCACATGCAGTGTAGAGTTTTTTTCCGAACAGCCGCAATTTTATCGTGGCGGTTGTAAAGTTGCTGTTATTATTGTTGTTGTTGTTCTTGTTGTTGTCATCGTGTGTGCGTACGGGAGAAAATCGCGCACAATGCCATTGTCTCGAGCGAGACAGTAGCAGCACGACAACGATGATTGAAAAGTGTCGCGCAGAAAGAGTGAATTTTCGATAGAAAAATGGTAGTTGTATAAACCCTCGCAGAATAATTCAATTATACATACTGCTGGTGCAGCTGCGGTTGTGCGTGTAGGCCAGTTTTCAATATCGAGTTTTGCGAAAAAAGTTGGTCGCGCTTGTTTACGGGTAAAATTCGGGAATTTAAAATCGAAGAGGGAGAAAAAGGGAACGCCAGCGACAAAAAGCCAGCATCTATACATTCTATATGGTTTATGTACCACGACGACCTAATTTCTTGCTCTCACTGCATATATAATTCAACTTTAGCCGGCGGCCGCGTCACAAACCGCTACTTGACGAAGGGCCATTGTTCTCGTTGCGGATCGGAATCGATTATACCGCTGTTGGCGCGAAAAGAAGAAGCTCGACACGGCTTGCAGATAACAGCAGCAGCGGCAGCACGACGTGTACACGAGAGAGATACATAACTCTGAGCGCAAGTAATGTACGGCCATAGAATGCGAGTGGATCGAATTTACCGGCGCAATTTGCGCGAATCCCCTTCCCGTCCCTCTATATCTACACACATACACTGTATAATTGTCTCGGGGAGAATTAATGCCGCGGCCCGCGCTGTAATGACCCGCTTATCCCGCGTGCACCTCTCGCTATACATGTTCTCGCATATATATATATACATATATATACATATACGGTCTTTCGCGAGATATGTGATGTGTATGGGTGCGGAGGGAAGACCTGTGTATGCAAGAGATGAGGATGGGTCTGAGATGAGATGAGAGTAATGCCGTTGATGATGGGGGTTGATTTATGGATTTTTCGAGGGGGCTCCGATGTGTGTTTTTCCGGTGATCCAAGTATGATTTAGGTTATTCAGAGATGGATTCATGATTAATAAAGATATTTTTAAATTTGGGATTTATCAGGTATTGATGGCAGGCTTAATTAGGGTGACGCGAATCCTTTATCGGCCAGGACATCATCAACATACAAACACCATCTAAATTGTTAAAAAACAAACCATCAAATCATTATGAATGAACACGAGGTTGTCTGTATGCAGCCTACGCACTCAACCAACTACATATAACGCTTCACCATCAATATATACAGTCCAACGAATGAATGCACAGTACCTACTCAGCAGCATCAGAGAATGCAACGCAATGCATCACTGGGTGCATATACACATGCACACACAACGTAGCCCCATAAAGAGCATCGACACTCCTGGTCGCCTCTCGGCTTTCTCTCTCTCTGTGCCACCAACGTGATATATATATATATAGATATATATATATACAATATGCAGTACATGCACACATACATACGCATGCAGTCATTCACTCTCCCCTCGTTTGCGCGCAACATACCGACATCCGAACCTCCGCTGCCGCCTTCGTCGTCCCCTTTGATTAGCTCATTGGCGCGGCAAGCCTAACGTTACGCTACGTAGCAAATATAGTAGTGTTATACTACCTCTGCTGCTGCTGCTGCTGTTGCTGCTACTACTGGAAAGCCAGCATGCGCTCAGTCGCTCGTTCTATCTCTCTGTGTGTACGCTTCTATCGCATTAGCCTCTTGTCTGTGCGCGCGCGGCAAGAGATATAGTTCGACTATATCTGATGCTCGCATAGCTAAGTATATAGATATATATGTGTGTACAGAGGAGGCCGATACAAAGCGGGGAATGCAGTCCGTCTCTGTGTGCGAGTTGGAAAAATGATTGAGTAGCAACTCTGAAAAAATGCGAAATTTCCTGCAATTTCGACGCGGGAAAGAGAAAGGGAGAGAGAGAGAGTTTGCTTTAAGGGTTCCGAACGTGCTTTGGTGCGAGGCACGTACAGCTGGAAGGTCTGGGGTAACTATTGCTGGACGCGGAATTCAATTTCGAACAATATGCGTGCTCGTAAAATTAGTTAGCAACTAATAGTGTTGCAAGAGCGTTCCTAGCCGTACGTAGTATGTAGTAGCTTACCTTTTATGATTGATTATCAAAAACAGTGTAGGGTCCGGCTTTAATTTGTGAAAGTATAACCTTCTACATGAGTTGTTCGACAAATGTATATACTCTTCGTGCTCACGCAACAAAGGGATATAAGAACATAATAATACATGCGAAACAATTCTGCAGAGCCAAATAAGTTCATTCATAACCGAAATCATTGTAGAAGAAAATGTAGAGAGAGAGAGAGAGAGAGAGAGAGAGAGAGAGAGAGAGAGAGAGAGAGAGAGAGAGAGTAGGTCCGGGGGAGCAAAAGCTGGTGCAGTAGCTCCCGAATAATATTTGTTTGTGTGCATGCCAGCAAGCAGTACGGGTTAAGCCACGACTGCTGCTGCTACTGTGCGGAAAAACGGCAGCGGAGGTAGAGCAAAGCGGGGTCGAAAAGTTTCTTTCGCGAGGAGCCAGCTGCGCGGAAGAAAAGCAGTTTTAATTGAGCCCGAACAAAGTCGCCGTTGTCGTCCTAGTGGATAGGGCTATTTTATTTAATGCTCTATCTCTGAAAAGAAGACGAGAAGGGTTAAACGCAGGCAATCAACGAGCCTTGTAAATCAAGGCTAATGAGAATAATAACACAGAGAGTAGGGAGAGAGAGGGAGAGAGTGAAACAATCGCCGAGTGCTGAACATTTTTCGATATAGCCTTGCAAAGTTCTACGAGCGAGAGGCGCTCTGATGCTGTCGAGTTAATCAGCTGCTAGAACTTTTACATCGAGTTAGCGCGTAGTCGAGCTTAGGCAGATTTAAACTTGCTAAATATATAACGCAATTTCTCTCGGGTATATATCTTATTATACATATATATTTACGAAATTATCTTCCGTCGATCGAAAAAGCGAGCGGAGCGGATCAGCTTTGCAGCTGCGAGAGTATAAATATATATATAGAAGCGAGCTTCTGACTATTCAAGCGCGCAAAAAGTGTGTACCTTCAATTTAACAAAAAAAAATTTCTGGAACACTGAAACCTTGGGAGACCGGCATTTAAACAAAACTGCAGCAGCCCGCGGCAGCAAAAAAGGAAAGAGAATCGCCAACGGCAATTAGCAGTACAAAAAAAAACGCACGCGCAACAATTCGCCGCTCTGTATATATATATATACAGCAGCAACAGCAGTGGATACTAACGGATGGTCATATTTTTCCAAGTACAGAAAACTGAGAGCAAGAGCGAGAGCAAAGTGAAGCAGCGTCAGCTCAAAGATAACAAAATACATCCTAATCCGTGGCGCATAAAGCTACGGGAGCATTAGCTTCCCTACTCCCCTCCTTCTCCGGCTCGTCTTGTATAACAGTGTCATTAATTGCGCTGGGGTTATGCTTGCGCGAAGCAGAGCTCTCTGCTGTCTGTCTCATGCGCCGCGCAAATAATCGGGCGTCGTTAGAGACGATAGCCGGCTCTAAAGTCAGCAACGACATCGTAAAGCTTCACCGTCCTCCGCTGCTGTTGCTGCTGCCACAGCGGTGTAGTGTATCGATTCACACGCTGAGATAGAGACACCGAGAGCTGAAATCGCAGCATCAGCTTTCTCAAAGACGAGTATAGAGCGCGTATCACCTGCGAACTGTCGTTCGCCTCGACCCGCGGAATATCCCGAATTAGAACGTGTATTCGTTGTAGTTATATATATATATATATATATATATATATATATATATATATATATATATATATATATATATATATATATATATACAGAAGGAATTTACCCTTTTGTAGAAGTAAGCGCGCGGAGTCTCTCTTGCGAAATGCTAAAGATCGAGATCGCGTCCCCGTTTTCCCCCCCGAGCATGCATGCGCAGAGAAAGAAGAAGCTATATATACTGCGCAAAAATGCGTGCTGCTGCAGCTTTGAGAAAAATGTGTATAACGGGAGCGCATGCGGCGCGCAGCTTCTCTACTCTGCTCCAGAGGGAGAGAGAGAGAGAGAGAGAGAGAGAGAGAGAGAGAGAGAGAGAGAGAGAGAGAGAGAGAGAGAGAGTATTATTGAAAGCCCCGGTAAAAGCACTTTCCGGCTCGCGAGTATGAATCGCGCAAAATTCTTAACAGTCACTCGAGAGATGCACTGGGCGCGCGAGTGCTGCTATCGAGACGACGACTTTCTGAAGAGGCGAATTTCGAGAGATGGCAGTAGTGCGGGGTATTCTGTGTGATGCCTTTGATTTCTATACCTAGAGCTTTCAAAGCATCGACGGCAATTAAGGCGGAGTGTATGTATATGTACGCAGGCGTTGGTATATCGACGTTTCGGATGAGCGACAGGATTTATAGGTATTTATCTGCAGAATTGACGCGCCACCGAGCAGCAGGAGCTTTCGGTGCCTCGATATTTTATATGCTGTATATATACTCTGTAAAATCCTAAGAGTAAAAAATTAATATAGAAAAAACAGAGTCAGTCCTGCGTTTGAGAGTCATATTTCACTCGATGGAGAGTTGTGTTTAAAAAGTGAAGTTAGGTTTAGTGATCGACTCCTTTACCTTCAGTGAAGAGTGGCTCTAATAGAGTGATATTCAACTCTATTTGAGTTAAATTCTCACTCACAGTCGACACCGGTGCTATTCGGTCATAAATGACTCGAAAAAACGCGTTTGCGACTCTTATGATTTTAGAGAGTGGAGAAGAGTAGAATTTACGCTGTATAAGAAATACAATCTGACTGTACGATATATATAGCGGATTCCTCACATACACCCGCACGCACACACAAACAAACCGACGATTATCTCTCTCCTCTTGCTCGGGTAATAAAATCCGAGCGAGTCGACGGTGCGCGTACTCGCGACCGCAGCCCAGAGAGAGAGAGAGAGAGAGAGAGAGGAGAGAGAGAATATAAGGGAATCCGAAACTCGAGGGCGAACTCATGCGTGACGCTGCAGGATCGTCGAATATCCAGGATCGCGCCCGCGCATGAGAGAGAGACTCGGATTATCGGAATCTCCTACTCGCCGACACTGACTTGGCCTCCTCTTCTACGTATACATATATATGCTATGCGTCCCTGCGCACACTGACTTCTCTCGGTCGGTATATATAGAAATCCCGTTCGCATATATGTACCAGAGAGTGTATAGGACTCTCTCTCTCTCTCTCTCTCTCTCTCTATCTCAAACGGACTATGCAGTATTATACGGGGCACCTGCAAAACTCACGTCCAAATAAGCCGCGGCTCTCTCGCTCCTATATATAACACATATGTACATACGTATATATCTAGAGATACCGTGAATGCCGGCCGCGAAGCTTAGAGGAAAAACGAAGAGGTTGAGAGTCAACCGGTCTAACCACATGCTTGTGTATACGAGATGCGGCAGCATAAGAGGAGAGGAGTCGCGAGGGAGAACCGCAAGGAGAGAGAGAAGCTCGCACCGTTAGGCCACGTTCACACCATCGCCGCGGCTTAATCGAGATTATCAAGCACGATCATCGCCGCTGCGCGAATCTCCACAACGTAATCTCGCTAGAAAGGGGGGGGGGGTATCTCTCGAGTTTTCTGTGGCTGATGATGCCGAGAGAGAGAGAAGACTCTGGGATATACATTCGAATATACGTAAGAGCTATATACGATCACTGTTGTATATATAGCATGGTCGATAGAACATCGGCTATAGGACGAGTCACGGTCGCTGCATAGAGACGCGGTGAGTTAAGTGTCTTGTATTATAGTCCGTGCAGGCTGATTAATGGCCTGCCGATGTGATTCACGACGAGAGAAGAGTCGTCGTGGTGATATTAATGTGCGAATCGTTAGCGTCTATATACGTCCGGTTGCTGCCCGTATTGTCCCTGTATATATATATGGTGATTTTTCTTCTTGTAATTTCGAGAAGCGACGAGGTTGTAGAAAAATGTGTTTTTTTTCTTAGCGCATAGTCATCGATCAGAGCGTTTAATTAAACGATTCCCGATCGTATATTAATTTAGACTTTTCGAAAATAAACCGGGCGTGATTCGATAAGAGAAAGTTGTAAACTTTGCAAATGTTTTAGATAAAACTCTATAATCAACTCGAATATACGTATATAAACAAACTTCAGAGCTCTCGCGCGAATCCCCAGCAGCCAGCAATATTGACTTTTCGGACTCAACTTATCGACCCGACTTTTTGGACTCTGCGAGTCGCGAAAAGTATATATATATATACCGCGACGGCAACAACGAGCAGTCTCCGTCGTCGTCGGGTGTCCTGTAGAGCTATACAGCATCAACGTTGACAACCCGAGAGTCCGACTATATGTACATGAGAGGAAAGAGGCCTCGGGCTCATCGCGCTCGAGTTTCGAAAAGCAATTACTCGTCGCCGCTCGCGCGCGCGCGAGAGAGTTCGGATAACCGATATACACACCCCCTATACAACTACACATTCCTTCGTATATACACATATACATGCATACACATATATAGAAGCATGTGTAAACACAGCCCTGCAAATCGTCGCGGTTCTGTTTATAAGCGACGAAAGAGGACGAGAGAGAGAGAGAGAGAGAGGGGGGGGGGGAGATGCATCCGGCTAAAACGAGAGAGACTAGCTGCAGCAGTATATAGCTATAGTATAGTATGTGAGCGAGTATATATACGAAGGAAACGACGAATTACAGCTATCTGACCCGATGCGCGCGCTCGCTCGCGGTACAACGGTTCGCTTGGACGGCTGCTGCTCTGCTCGGCCATTTAAAATTTAAATGGCTGCCCATTACGCGCCGCCGCGGCGTTCATATACTGAATACACGTCCGCGCGAAATATCTACTGCTCTGTAGAGTTGTTTAGCCGACCTTGTCTGTATGCGTGTGTGTACGTGTGCGAGACTCGCTCTTTTGCCACCGGAGAGACAGAGAGAGAGATGAGGAGTCTTTGTCTTGGCTTTTGGCTTTCCCGTGATTTTAGCGTTATGTCCGTGTGTGTGCTATATAGTATGGACGACGAAGGATTATGCTGCTGCTTTATGGCGATGGGGATTTTACGTGTGTGAGCGGAAATTTTAAGTAGAGGCTTTATGGAGAGATGCGGTAAATCTTTTTTTATTTTTATTATTTCTGTACAGACGAGAGAGGACGTATCGGGAATTACAATTATACGCGACGGTGTCGGTGCTGTTTTTTACGAGTGTAACATAGTCGCATATAGATCCTAATCCATAATAATACCACCAATCAAATGTTTCTATGTACAGCGCAAGGAAATTGCACGGTATATGCCAGGTAGTCTACAAAAAATCCTAGTATTTAAATGAATTCCCTAGAAAATTACCCTGACACCTGCACGAACGCGCAGAGTCCAATATTACACACTCATCGCCATTCCGCATAGCTCGCGAGCGTTCGAACGCGAACGAGTTAACCCATAGAGCTAAAAGCGAAAGGCGCTCTCGGATCAGTTCCCCCATAGGCCCCCCTTACAAACACAGCAATCTCAGGTGTCGGTATCTGTCGCTGCTGATACAGTGTCTCCCCTCGCACAGCATCGTGTCATCGAGAGGGACTATATATGTATATATCCTCGTCGCGTCGAGATAGACAAATATTTATACTGAGCTTTATTCGCCGTCTCTCACTCTCTCCCCTAGTGTAACCAACACTTTCCATAGCTTCTCGGCATTTGAAAGTAAAATCGGATCGTAAATAACGCATCGCCGCGTAAAAATCTCGCTTCTCCGCGAAGTGAAAAAAAGCATCAGCGTCGAGAATCCGGCGAAAAGTCGTCGCATCCATGTATACGTACACCTCTGTGTCTCTCTCTCTCTCTCTCTCTCTCTCTCTCTCTCTCCTTCTCTCTACAGCAAAGGTATATACCTTGTACAAGCGAACGGCGCGTGCTTTCGCTTGATTCGTGCTCGCACGTAATCTTCTAGACTTTCGCGAGAGAGCTGCAGCAGCGAGCTGCGGAATATGCATGAGCGGCGCTGCGGCGGCGGTGCTGCAGCTCTCGGCAATCCCCCAGAATTCCGGCATAATAATTAATCAGCCGACGCGCGCGCTATCAATATGCAAGGAACTCGA
Organism: Muscidifurax raptorellus; assembly: GCA_020010945.3. NCBI lineage: Eukaryota > Metazoa > Arthropoda > Insecta > Hymenoptera > Pteromalidae > Muscidifurax > Muscidifurax raptorellus. Next base: position 32,967,629 of record CM052078.1, on the reverse strand, counting down.
TAGCTTCGCCAGGCAGAAGACCGAGTGTGCAGTTCTCTTTTACTGCGCGCTGCTGCTGGGCGTATATCTGTATACATAGTATGGATTATATAGGCGCGAAAATAGTACCTGCATTTCTACGAGTGATGTGCAGTGCGGGTAGGTATATAGCGAGCAGCGGATTCGGTTGCGGGTTATCAGGAGCTGCTGATTGCGCTATGGAAGAATCGTTATTACGATGAGCCTTTGAGTGTTTTTTGGGGCGTGAATGAGCGGACTGTAATTTGTTGGTGCGAGCGAAAGTATACGTGTTATAAGTGCTGCTTGTTAGAGAGAGAAAATTAAGAGCGATGATATATAAAGTAGCTTAAGGCGAGTAAATGGGATGTAATTAAGTTTTCAATAATTGCAGTTGATAAGAATAAGCGGGGTTTAATGCGGTGCACGCATGATCGACAGTATATCATAAGGTGATTGCGACACGCGGCTTTATGTTTGGAGAAGATAAGAAAGAGCTATACGCCGGTGAAAAATAAATGTTACAGTGATAACAAAGTTGTCACACTGACCCGGTATCTGTATAAAATACCATCGTTATAAACTGATTGGACAATAAAAGTTCTGCATTTTTTTATACCGATCCTCATCTGTCTTATAAACTTTTCAGCGAAAACTTCGCAAGAATGACATTGCAAACTTATCGCGCAGTACGAAAAAAATGCTCAACAAACCGATGTCAAACATGCCATGCTTTTGCCCTCCCAAATATTTACGCGATGAAAGTTCAATATCGAAATGTTTACGTGTTTCTTGCATGTAACTTTTGCTGTGATAGATTTGAAATACTGGACGTGAAGAGTATGTTCATATAAACCACAAATATACAACATATGCTCGGTTTAAAGTTCCTCTATGTTAAGTAATGCTGGAAAATAAAAAATAGCCATACTAGAGCATAGCCATAGTGTGAGACTCTCACCTATCTACCTATTTACACATCGTCAAACCCACAGAGCATCGTATACGTCTTGGTATAATTGGCCGCTGCTGGAGGCTGTATCGAATTGAGGCGGCGAAACGCGCGCAAACGAGAGCATATATATATATACAGACAACTAAGCACATACACGCACACGTACATCACGCGAAAATAAGGAAAACGAGGTTAGGACGCGCGCATGCACCGGCACGGACGGGAATCCGTTCTAGGGAGGTTGAAAATTTACTCTACTTTTAAGGCGTTTCCCGCGCTTGCGACAAAAAAAAACTAATCCGCGGAATCCAGTTGTTGTGTTTTGCAATTTCCACATATACATATAAATACATATCCTAGCAGTGCGAAATAGAAGCGCAGTGGAGAGGACAGATCGCAATCGGTTAGACGTGTAAAATTAAATATTCAGCGCGGAACGTGCGGTAACACCGGATACGAATTAATACAAAAATACGCAGCACACAGTGTAGGTACATTTCAGAATCCCTCGCCGTTATATTACAATCAAAACCAACCAACGCGCGATTAATTCATCTCCGCCGAATAGCCACGGTAATTTCTGACGTAATCCACTACACTCTCTCTCTATCGAGCAATTACATGTGCGCAATCGAGAAATTATTATTCAACTGCACACACAGCAAGTACTGCACAAACAAGCCGCTTTTTCCAGGATAATTCGCTGCCTCAGCATCTGTTAGTCCGCTCATTTTCAAAGCAGTCCAGCTTTCTCTCTCTCCTCCGCAGCAAAGGCAATCTCTGCCCCAGAGCAGCAGCAGCTCGTCTTTTATTTATTCTCCAGGCCGCTCGCGCGCGAATTCGCAAAAACATATACGTATATGAGCTGGGCCGGTAGGATCAAGAATTGCGGGGGAGTGAGAGAGAGAAAGCCAAATATACGCGGCCGCTCCTGCAGATTGAAATGCACGGAATAAATTTGAGCGGCTAAAGCCTCGGCTCTCTGGCCCCCCTGGTTAACTGCATCGGGGGATACACCCAGGGGCTGCTGATGCTGCTCTGTCGGAGAAGAGAGAAAGAGAGATTTAATTAAAGATGCATTGCATTTCGTTTGGGGAACGAACAGCTGCGGCGACGCGGATCAACTATAGACGGCCATGGGCTTATTGTGTTCTGCTTCTGCTGCTGTTTTCCTTTTTTTGGATGATTTTCGCGGTCGGATACTCTGTGGTCATCAGCTGGCAAGAGGATTTTATAATGAGGAGATTGCGAGATTTTGTTTGTATTGTAAATTGTCATTATTACCGTAATTTAGAGATGCTAAAAAGAGTAGGACGTTGCGATAATAATCATTGTATGTATAATAATGAACGGAAAATAAAATAAAGAGAACTTCTGAGAGTTATGTAACGAGATTGCGTATGTTATGTGTGAAAACGATGAATTCCCGCGTGTAAAAATGTTTATGCGCGAACGATCGTTGCTCTTTTTTGTATCGGCGCTGATTAATTTCTTATACGCAAAATTTCCTCTCGCGATTCACGTAAGAATCGGCAAACAATCACAGGTGTTTCGCTTCTCTTACATATACCTGTTATACATATAATTACGCTGAATTCACTTTTCGCAAGCCTGAATCATCATCACACACCATTTCCCTTATCCACAGGCCTGCGGCATCGAAAGAAACCAGCCGCTCTTGCGAGTTTTATACTCTATATCCTACACATCTCGCATTTACGAGGCTCACACTTTTTTCCAACCGATATTCAAATCGACGACGCCGGGCGTGCATTAATAATAACGCGACAATCGCCGCTTTCGGACTATAGCTTTGCGCCTATATACGCGCTCGCGAAATCGATCACGTCACGGCACACTTAACGCGCGCGCGCGCCAGCTGCGCCCGAGTGTATTTAGACCCTCGGCGATAAACGCTTATACATATATATATATACCCGCGCTCTTCGTCGAAAGTTTTCCGCGGTCGTTTTATTTTAGGATCGTGTAATAATCCGTGTTGTAAAATTAAATTATACAATCGTGAGAGAGAAGGAAGCGATATGCGTTCTCTCGGGATTAATAAAGCAACAGCGAGAGAGAGAGAGAGAGAGAGAGAGAGAGAGAGAGTCTCGAGAGTTTCCTTGCATGTCGTCGCGAAACTCTCTTTCTGGCAAGGTGAATATTTTAAATGGAGTTTGAGGTTGCCCGCGTATGTGCAGCGCAGCAAGAGTAGAGTCGAGAATTCCGAAGGAATTCCTCGCTGCCGGCTGTGTATCTCTGTCCCATAATTTTTTTATGCCCCGGCGGCGATACGTAACATTTTTCAAATATTTGCGCCGATTTTTTTGTCTCCCCCTCAAGAGAAGCAAAAAGAGAACCTTCGGGAATATTATAGAAGAAGTGCATCGGAAAATATTAATAAATATTTTTGGCTCCTAATCGTTGCGAGAGATAAGATAAACCGGTTAATCTGTAGTACTGGTGTGTCTTTATATAGGCCTTTGCGCACCCAATATATACGAATAATGCCACTTATTCGAAGGCATGACCATCGCCTAGTTTAATTTTCCTCTCTCGCAGATATAACGCGTTGCGTTATCCGCTAATTAAAGCTACATACGCGAGAGGGCAGGTGCGCGCGCTTTTTTCTCCTAATTGCCATTTCGCTATCACCACACTACTGTACATGCATTGCACACAGATAGGAATCCCGTTTTGTAATGCGCATAAGAAAAAGAGCTAATGAGTTGTTTTACACAGGCAAATCTCATCGATCGATTTTCGAACACAATGGCTTTTTTTACCTCCTCTCTATCCCTCGGGCTATTCTAATAAAGTCGTTCTTGCGCCGCCGCGGAGGGAAGACAAAGATTTGATAAGGAAATCGATCGGGCCTCGCGCCTTTTTTGTCCTCAGCCGGAGGGATATTCCCAAGAGAATGAGAGGGGGGAGGGGGGAGCCGCTTAATTATCCAGCGATTCGCGAATAATGCAGCCCAGGGATCGTTATCGGGAGGACGATGTCAAAAGCGTGTGTACACACAGAGAATTGGATGAGAGAGAGAGAGAGAGAGAGAGAGAGAGAGAGAGAGAGAGAGAGAGAGAGAGAGAGTTAGTGAAACGAGCATTTGAAATTTATAACTGACCGACTTGCCGCACTGCGCTCTCTCTCTCTCTCTCTCTCTCTCTCTCTCTCTCTCTCTCTCTCTCTCTCGACGATATGGATGATTGAGAGGAGCACTTTGTCCTGCGGTATGCGGGTTCGATGTGAAATTCGGCAAAATCTCTCGCATTTTTTAAACACGATGTGATTAAAAGAGGTGATCCTTTACAATGGCGATATGAGTGCAGAGTAATTATTATGCTGATGGAATTAAAAAAGGACAACTGTTGAGTTTTCGATGGACCAACTTTTAATCGAAACTTGAGAAAGAGAGAAGAGATTCGCCTTTTTTCCATTCAAATGATCTCATAACGAAGTTACTCGTAATTTCAGGGCAGAGCATTCTTCGAGCGCCGGATAAATCCGCGGTCGCTTCCGGATCCTTTTTAAAAAAGAGAGAACGAGAGGAGCTGAGAGAGAGAGAGAGAGAGAGAAAGTTATTCTTTAATTTGAAACTGAAACTTTCTATGACTCGAAAGCTCGAATTCGCGCGAGTGCACGCTACGAGAGTGCAAAAATAATATTGCCGTATGGATCCAATTTCGAATTTACCATTCTTGTTCTAACGACAGCTTATATTTCGCACTCGTGATTGTTGTAACGATGTTTAGCGAGTTTTAACGACGCTTTCTAAATGATTGGGAGCACTTTGATGATGGGTTATGCGCGCCACGTATATAATATATATATTGTGTTCGGGGAACAACAACAACACCGCGGCGTTTCATTAAAATCCATGACCCGGAGGTGCGTCTGCTGCTTTTATATATAGGAGAGTTAAATTTCTATTGTGGTGATGCGTCATCGTGCAACATATTTCTTAAGCGCTTGTATATTCCCGCATAAATTATATATCATGCATGCTTTATACGCCGCTGGAAAATCATGAAAGTTTTACTGCTCGCTTGCGCTCTCTTGTGCTAAGATATATTTATCGTCCCTTCGAGATGCCTTAGTTTAAACAAATGTTTTTCCCAAATATTATTGTAATCGACTCTGACCTAGTTTTGCAGCTTTTATTTAATACGGGGACAACGCGAATTTAATTAAAAATATATTTATTATAAAATTTAAAGCAAGATCGACGTTTGCTACCGAACAAAGAGATAACGTTTTTGATGATAAAATTCTTGCGATGGATATTTTCGTGCGAGATATTCTTAAACAATGAAAATTAACAAGAAATATATAACAAAAGATTAGCCTCCAACAAGCTTCTAAAAAGCTCATCGTCTGATCCGCTCTAACCCCGCAGCTCATCAGGAAACTTTCGCAGCCGCTTAGTGTATCAGCCAAAAAACCTTCTCTCCTCCCATCATCTCTGCGTTAATTATCCAGCCTCTTATATAGTATATACTAGCAACACATCCTCTCGCGAAACATTACCTCCGCGTCACACGCATATAATTATCTACAACGCGAAAAGCATATACTATATGTTCTTCCCCCTTTTCTGCCCCCGCCCCCCGAGATTGATTGCGATGTAATTGCGATGTCGTTACACGCCGGCGCGCCGGAAGTCGAACAGCAGTATAGCTACTAACATATATATACATATACATACGTACAAACAGAGAGAGAGAGAGAGGAGAGTGAGTGAAGCGGTTCAAGTGCCACCGCGCGACCGACTGCTTTTTTAACCAATTTTCTTCTTCCGCTTCACGTCCGTATCCCCCATCCTGTGTACTTTTCTGTCTCTCTCTCTCTCTCTCTCTCTCTCTCTCTCTCTCTCTCTCTCTCTCTCTCTCTCTCTCTCTCTCTCTCACACACACACACACACACACACACACACTCTGCTTTTTGTATCTATCCTCTACTCGATTCGGGAATATATTTGCGGCTGACCGTCGTAATTGAAACGGAAGATCGCTTTTCAGACTGTTCGCGCTACTCTTATCGTATATATATATAAATAGATAATACATATTATTATGCGTCTTTTGATCTGTCAATTTTTTTACGAACATTAATCGCGAGCATTGGCATCTAATTTCCCTCACTTCATTTCTAATTCATGCGTAATGTCGTTGTATAATACGCGATAGTGTATATAACAATTACATCGATCATTAGGCGCGCATTCAATCGCAAATGCAGCAACGGCCCTCTGTTTTTCCCGGTTCATAGGTATATAGATATATACGTACGAGCGCGTTTGCCTGTACATACATACACACTTATACATATACGCTATATACGCACGTGATTTGTTTATCGATATAGCCGAGCGGCGAGAGAGCGACAGATAACACGCGCGCGATGCCACTGGTTAAAGAAATATCAAAAATTGACTCGTATATTTTTTTGTGTGTGTTATTTCTCGAATTAGAGCTTTAATACCAGGGAAATTATATATGCGCGACTGGCGATAAAAGAAGGATTATATCGTAAAAGTCAGCATAGCGGTAATCATGAGAATTGCAGTGTTTTACTGTTTCGCGATTGCAGGATGACTTTTTTTATTGCAGCATGCAGATTCTTATCGCAAAGTAGTACTTCTTTCCTCGAACTGATTGTAACATTATACCTATACCCCCGCCTGAATGCGATTACTCGAAACACCTGTTCGTTCGGCCCGATATCGACAAGATAAACTTGGACGTTCATCAGCTCTAACGTGTCCTAAAATCAACGCGTGCCTATATATAGGCACATAATAACGAGCCATATCCAAGCAGCACAAAAAGCCTCTCCCCGAAATCAATAAAATATAAAACTCTCCGCGCGCGGCGTCTACTCACAAACACACACCTGAAATTCCGATAAGTCCCGCGACGCACCAGCTAGCTCTCGCAGCAGGTATATACGTATACATAGAGATATATACGCTCCACGTATACACACAGGCTGTGCGTGCTGCTGCTGCTGCACCGACTTCTCTCTCCCTCCCTACTCTTCGGCCGCCGCGTGTACAGCACACGGTTCTCCGCGAAACGAAAGCAATACCTCTCTCTCTCTTTCTCGTGTCCAGTCTCTTCTATATAAAGTGTAGAGAAAGAACACGTATACGTATACACACAAGTGCACGATCGGGGTTACCGTCCGGCCGAGTGTGTGTGTAAGTAGTAGGTAAATGAAATTAGAGAGAGCGACGCTTTAATTGCCCTGCGCGGATTAAACGTCGTGTGCCCGGCGTGTATATACGTATATATATAGGAAGGAATGGAGAGGAGATTCCGTTGTCGGCGGTATTTTTAATTGGCCGCCCAGCGGAATTTCGATTAAGCACGAAAAGGGGGGCATTCTCCTCTCCGAGATTTTTCTTCTTCTTCTTTCGCCGAGCGCGCGACCTTCCTTTCGATTCTCCTCTTTTCGCTGTTATTTTTTTTTACCGTAGCTACATACATATATACCCGTTCGAGGTTAGGTCCCTTGTAGTGTACACACACATACACACACATACAACATGACAGTCAGTCGGTTCCTGTACTCACATGTGTGTATGATAAACGTGTCGGCGAGTACAGCTGCAGTGCGGCGTACGCGTCCTCGTGGAATACCAAGTGTCTTGAGTCTCCGGTGCTGCTGCACGAGGAAACAAAACCAAACCGCACTTCTGTACGAAGATAAAAACAACCAACTCTCCTCCTGAACCTCGATGTATATATATATATGTATCTCTTGTGTATATATATATATCCTACAACTGGTTCCGAGCAGCCCGAAACGAGGATGACACTACTGGCATCCGGCTTGTGCGTTATATATATATATATACTTATACTTATACACGAAAAGAAAAACGAAAAACACCGCGAGGTCGCGGGAGAAAGGATAGCCGTGCGAGTATATATATTATAATATACTCGCGCACCGCGAAGGCCGACACCGCTTTCGATCCTCTATATATATATAAATATACGTATGTAACTATGTGTGCAGCGAATATCCTCTCCTGAACGCACACGACGAGTGAGAGAGAGAGAACAGGTGAAGAGCGCGAGAAGAGGAGACGACGAAGCGAATAGAAGAAGCGCGACCGCCCGGCCACGAGCGGATCCTCAAGCCGACTGTGCGCGGGAGCAGTCGCTGTCAACGACACACGGACTCGCCGCAGCGCCATCTACCGGCATCCGCGCACATGCCGCAGAAAGAGAGAGAGAGAGAACGGAGTTGGCCGAGGGCCGCCGATGATTGCCGCTCTCGTTACGCTATTCACGGATGCGGCCTTTTATCTCGCGCTCTCGCGAAGGTTCGCCCGTGTATATCATATGCGGGGGTTACGTATTATATACATACCTGCGGGAACGTCTTGACGCGCGCGCAGCTGTAATTTCTGCGCGTGTATTATATAGAGCTCGATGGACTCGACGGCTTTGGAGAGAAGATTACGCTTTGATAATATAATGTACTATGACAAGCTGAATAAAAAACGCCTTCACTTGTATATCTTTCTTTTCCAGTTGCGCGTAATAATAAGAGTGGAAGAGACGCTCTTCTTTGAGATTCGTAATCTGTATTTATTATTGCACGCTCCCAAGGTTTTCGGGGGAAACGAATGTGAATCGATAAGATTTTAAACAAGCCCGATGAAGAATCGGTTAATAATCGCGCGAACGAACAGCTGCGCAATGACGCGCGTAATGACGTCCTTTTATTAATGAATTACCTAATACTTCGCAGTGCCTCGCGTTTTATTCGTCATGGGATCGCTGGCCCGAGAAATGGCGCAGCTGTAGTTACATGTTTTAGCACGTTTATCCTACTCGAATGTGACAGACGTTATTGATTTGGTTCAATGTGAGTCTTAGCGATATAGCGCGGATTAAGTTTGATCCATGTATTATATATACAGAAGCAATTTAATTAATTATTAATTGCGCTCGTTAATTAAAACGTTCGATATACTGTTACATATTCGCGATACGAGAGCGAGGTGTATTATTTTATTTCAATATTATAATATATCGTTGAGGATTAATCGATGAGCGATTATTATAAATGCGCGATAATGCGCAAATGTTTGCTTTCTTTTCTATACGGACAAGGCTTGCCACTGTCTGTATCAGGAATTATGAAAATGTTAAATTTCAAAGGAAGCCAATAGCCGCGCGATTTCTTTGAACAGCTGACAGTATGATTTACGCGTCTCGAAAACACACAACTGTATTCGAATTCAGCTCGACGAAACCGCGCGCGTCATCGCCCCGGCCGATAAGACAACGAAACTAGGTTTTTGCTCCGGCAAAATTTGAATATATATGCACTTTGTCGGGCGATACGCCGGGGCAGAAATTTTTCTATTATATCAATATCGGAAAAATGTCTGGTATTTCTCCGGTTCGTTCGAGCCATTACATCCTCCGATTCTTCTTTGTATCTCTCTTTTGGTTCGCGCGCAGTGCAGCTTGCTCTTTTTTTATATCCACGTGTGTTTCGAGCTTATATACACTCTGCACAGCGCGAATCAAATGGCAAAAGCGAGTTATATACACTTGATATTCTTCAATCCGGGAAATAATTATATAACACGGAGTAGCGCGAACGAGCGAGCTTGCGCAATCTCCGGTGTGCTATATATATGTATAATGAAATCGGTTTTGGTTAAACAAAGTTTCTGATGGATTTTTCGCGCGTCTTTCAATGCTGCGGAGGCTATAATTCACAATTTCGAATTATTATATACGCGGCCGTCGGGATTTCTTTCATTTCGTATAAGGAATAAAGATTTGGACAGTTGACGACTGTCGTGTGTGATTAATTGTGCTATCGCGGGCGTTGAAAATATAATATCGATGGTATTGCGTTCGATCAACGCGTGTCGCGATTTATATTTATAGACAAAGGCCACATATAGATCGGAGCGTTATTTTCTTTTATCGCGATCGATATTTAGTAGAAAGTTAACGATACGTGTTAATCAAATGGAAGCATTAATGATCATATATTAGTCAATAATATTAGTATTGGGTTATTGGGTTATTGTTAAACGCCATAGAGATGCATACATTTTACGAACCGAATTTCAAATTTCCCGCCGAAAACTAATCAATATTGCGCAGATGCGCGTATGCCAAAGAAATCCTATTACATATCTTCAGCGGGGACAAAAAAGCTAAGTGGATAAACCCCGTGAAACTCGAGTCGGAGGTCATACGTAACACCGCTGTTCACTCGATTAAAAGCAGTCTCTCTTACTGGCAGCGCATAGCCCGGGGTATAAAAGGCAGCCTCGCCTTGCAAATCCAAAAGTATAATTTGGCGCCTGCAACCCGACTAAATGCGCCACTTGCTCTCCCTGCAGCAGCAGCAGCAGCGCAGCAGCAGCCCCGAGGAATTTGTAAATTCGACGCTCGGAAGTTTTAATCGTCCATCAGGGGAAGAAACGCGCCAGCGAACTTTTTGCATAATAATCCGCCGACAAAGCCGACGCCCGGGTCAGCGGGAGCAGCCGATATTTCACACAGCTCTGTCTCTCTCTCTCTCTCTCTCTCTCTCTTTCGTTCTCTATATACTCTGCTCCTTCTTCCGAGCTTCTTTCGTATATAGAGTTGCTGCGCTGAGCTTTTTATCGCTGGGATGTACGGGGAATTGTTCGCTGATGGCTGGGATGAGGTTATTTCGTGATAGTAGTTTTATCGAATGCCTGTTTCCTCATGCTTTATTAATTCTGCGAGTATTGATTCGAGGCGAGACATTTTTGGCGGACAAGTTCCGATTTTATAGATTATTTCCGTTGTTTAAATATTTTATTCGAGCTTCTAATAACTCTGTTTTATAGAACGAGGAACTTTACAATTTTTCCAGGATATTGCGTTCGAGTATTGCACAAAGTGTAAACGTTGTTAAGTCGTTCACGTATGATATATTTGAATTTAAAACGTAAACTCCGTACAGCGAAAAAATTACGACTTTTCATTTTGCAAATAATAAGCGTTCATTACACTCGAGAGTTGTATGTATATAATATTTTCGAAAGCTCGTATATTACCAGCGTCTGAACCCACTGACCCGCACCGCGTGTATAATGAAAGAAATTTCCATACTAAAAGAAGAAGAAAAATACGACGACCATATAATAAAACGCTAACGAGCAAAAAGTACAAGCTCGTTTTCATCGTAAACACCGGCAAAAATTACGTAGTACTACAACGCATAACGCGCATTCCATCCCGCCCAAAGAATTTGCAAAGATCCATGACGCACGACGAGCTTATTAAAATATCTTCGGGACAGAAACGTTCGACAAACAAATTACAACGCGTGAACCGGTTAAAATTTCATCTATATACTCGAGGCCGAATGACTGCAATTTTTTTTATCGCCGCGCACACCAAGGCGATGCATTAAAAAAACTCCCTCTGCGCGAAATATTCCAAGGCTATCAAAAAAGCTCTCTTTCTACAGATGCCTATATTGCAAGCTCGCCCGCGCGAACGTATAAACCGAGATTGCCGAGTCGCACACATATAGAAGTAACGTGAAAGTTCGAATTTTTCGCATCCACGGCAGTTATATGAGTAAATAAAACGCGAAGGCGCGACCGATTCGACTATCGCGCATCTGCAGGTATATAATATACATATATATATATATATATATATATATATATATAGCGAGCTGAAAAACCGCGCACAAACGCGGTGTCTGGAGGCGACGAAGAGAGCGTGCGAGAAAGCCACCTGGGAAATCAGATGCGTTTCGTGCGCTGCAGCCTCCCACTCGCGCGAGTTTATACCTCTAGATCCATACACAAATGTATATAGTTATATATTGAGTGCGGGTGCAGGGACTCTACAAACGCGAGGCGGGAAAGGGCCTCGATGGGATACCAATTGCTCGTTACACTCGTTACGTCGCAGTTTCTGCTGACACCCGCGAGCCGAGCTGAGGATGAACCGTTGCTGTGTTATATTATATATATATATATGCGATGAGAGAGCTTACTCTGTTTATCCAATAACCCGCAATCAAGCGCGATAAAAATTCTCTGACGCTGACGCGCTTTTCGTCGAGTTATTTTATAAAGCTCATATATATATATATATATATATATATATATATATATATAATCCGCGAAAAATGAGAGCCCCTGCGATGCGATTGTTATATACTGTATATATGAGGGATTAATTTGCGTTTGTTTAAAGGGCTGACTTTTTGTTTGACACGCGTGGAACGCTGCCAGCTACGAAAGTATGACCCGATGTATGACCCATATGCGTATATGCATATATACGTTTCCAAAGCAATTTAACTCTCGGCTCTACTGCTTTTTTTATGTATACGCGAATGTACAGAGTATATGCCATCCTCGAAAATTTGACTCTTTGTTCTCTTTTTCTCTTCAATGGAGGACTTTTTTCAAAAGCTCAAATTAAAATAATGAAGCTAGCCGCGCAGTTGATTTAACTATATATATATATTTATATATGTATGAAAAGCGTCGCTTAGTTTTTCGTCAAAAAAGTTTTCGCGAGGTGCCGTTCGCCAAATTGACTTATAATATATCACGAAAATTCGCTGTGCCCTCTTTTCCCGCGCGACGCAGCCCATTACACGGACTCTCCGCAGCAGTGTATATGGGTGAGCGATTTTCTTTTTTTCTCGCAAATTTGATTTATAGAAGTTGCGCAGTTTCGCCTCTGGCGCATGCGAACGACGCTTTAATCGAGTCGAGCTTTTTCCGTGATTAATGAAAATTATCAAACTTATCGAATATCATGAAATTACGATGAAAATTAATCTCGCGCATTACCGCATACATACATACATACATACATGCAGATGAAGGCCGACTATATGCCCACTGATGATCTATTGTACCAAGGGTCGAACTTTTCGTTATTACGCTGAAATTGTTTCAATCATCGTTGTAATTGAAAATGTTTAAAACTTTGCTGGCTTTATTGCTCGTTGGCTTATTATGGCTTAATTTGATTTTATGTTGACTCGGCGCCATTGTTTTAATATGTTGGATATTAAATTGCGTCGATACTGTGTGTTGAGAATAAACGTAGAATCAAATTGATTTCAAACGTTCATTAGTAATATCGTCAAATTTCACTTGTTTCATGAAGCAATTATTCAAATATAGTCCGATGATACTCGGAACTACAAAATAAACTGATGAATTTTGTTTAACCATATCGAGTTTAAAAATGTTAAAATGTTGAAAAAAGTTGAGGAAGTGAGATTTTTTAGACTCGGATGATTACTTGGCTCTGTCAATTCCCACTCATCGTGCTCAAACGTCGTCCTCGCTACAGGAAAATCCAGTGTCCCCCGTCGTTACACAATGTACTATTATTCGATAATACGATTTTCGAAAAATTCCTTGTCGCCTGCAATAAAATCCATCAGAAGAAAGTGCGCTCTAAAAGCTTTTTCGCGATTCAAAAATTCTTTTCCCGCCAAAACTAAAAATTCGACTACGCAAACGCGCTATATTCAAACTCCAGTTTACATCCGTGTCTCCCGTTGAGCAACAACGATACGATAAAACTGAACAATCTCCATACGTGCAATAGCGACGCTCGATCGAGCCCGTGAAAACAGCTGCAAGCTCTGTCACGCGAACAATCGCACATAGCCATAACCGAACGGCGACGGTTCACTAGGGCACATATAGAAGAAAACGAAGCCAACTTTCCAATCCGAGGCTTAGTGCCGACGAAAGTGCGCACCTGCCCGTGTATGTGTCGACGCGCGAGACGTTGCTCTATATACATGTGTGTACCATGAAAACTTTGAGGGGCCGACATCGCTGGTCGTATACGATCTTTTTTCCTCGGAAAAAGTCGGCTTCTCGTCGTCCTGGTATTTTACGACAATATTTTCGGGGTTTTGGTATACTTTAAAATGATAAATCGATGTTACGCGCTTACAGTCTGCGGCCGCCTATATACATTTATAATAATAAATATATCAGCGTCGGGATTACTGCAATTGAAGTTAATAAATGCGGATTATTAATGCGCCTGTAACTTCGGATTGTATTAAATTAAAACACAGCTTTTATACGCAATTGAACCGCGCAAACGTTGCCGCGGATTTAAATTTTCCCGCTCGAATGAATTTATCTCGCTTTGTTGCCCTCAACGATATTATTATAATATTGACTCGCCGTTGTGTACTTTTAGAAGGCATCGCTTATTACAAATTCCCGAACGAAAAGTTCATTCGAAAAAAGCAACTCACGCTCGCCGTCCTCTTCGCCGAAGCCAATATCTATATCATCTCTCAGCTCCGATACTCCGTCTTCCATTTGTTCCGGGTAATCTTCGCACGTGCAATCCGAAATCGGCCGAGCGTAGCAAAAGCGTCGCTGGTAACGCGCGCGCGGTCTCGTGCACTGTTTTGTTTTGACCTTCTCGCCGTCTCCGATGTACTATACAAGCGATATACTACTGATGAACTGTACCTCCGCCGCGAGAGAGAAAGAGAGCGACGCACTTGTTTACCTATATATCCGGTGACCGGAGGGGTGGTATATACACACAGCGAAAGTATAGTAGCAGCAGCCTCCCTGCTGTGCACCTCTCTCTCTCTCTCGCTCTCGTGTCAACAATCGACGGCGGTGATTAGCGATTGGTCTGTGTCTTCTTGGCGGCGCACTTCGCGCGCTCGCATATATACTCGCGCGCTGTAATAAACGGACTTTTCGGGGCAGTCAGGCGCCGGACTCTCGAGAGTCGTGATCCCTGTGCGTTTCGTGCGCGTGACTCTGCTTTGTTCGTTTTGTGCGCGTCTCTTTCCGATTTGCGGGTGTGATGAAGCGGTGACGAGAACGATATACAGTGTCTCTTGATTATCCTTGAGCGGATCCTTGAGTCCGTGCGAGGAGAAGACGTTCGTTTTGGAGTTCGTTCGGCCTCGAGCATCATGCCACGGTGAGTATACCGATTTTTCGATTTCATTTGCGTCCTTGCGAATGGTGAGTTTACGTCGTGGAAGATTTTTCAAAGTCGAGGACTCCGAAAAGTCGTCGAGGAGGTGGGTAACTTATACGGACTCGCGGAGTTTAAATGGTCCAGTGCCTGTTTAAAGCTCCCCGAGGAAGTCCTTTGTTTGCGGCGCACGCGGCGCCGTAGGATGAAAGCTCCGACCGTCTTCACTCTCTCTCTCTCTCTCTCTCTCCCCCATTGCGTACCTGTACTTTGTTATTTTTTCTTCTTCGTTCCTACAGCAAGACAGCTCCAGCTAGGGTTATCGCGGAGGATGCGGAGGATCGTAGCCAGGAAGACTATTGCAGCGTCAAAAGGCTCAGGGGCGGAAAGGTGTACGAATGCTCCAGGTGCTGGTACACGAGCGAAAGGAGATCCAACGTCGGGCGCCATTTCCGCCGGATCCACTGCGAGCTCAAGAGGCACAAGCGATGCATTTGCGGTGAGATTTTAAAATTCTGTCTTGAAGAGTCTATCCACGACTCCGTTGAGTAAAGAACAAGCCTGACGTGCTTGACGATGCCGCGAAGAGGTTCTTTGTTATCTTTTATAGTTGCTGCTCTCTTCTACCTAAAAGACTAGTGACTTTTAGCAATGCAAATAACTCGCTTAACTCTTGTGTGCCGCAGATGAGGTATTCCTGACCAAGGGAGAATACTACGAGCACTGCGTAAAGAAGCACCCTCATCTTAGACACGCCTCGTTTATAACATCGGAGAAGTACAAGATTGGAAAGTACAAATCAAGGGCTAGATCTAGTTCAAAAAAGAGAAAATTCAATCAAGCAGAGATGAGGGAACTAAGATCTTCTCGACGAATAGCAGCCTGTGTGGACAATAAGTGTGCAAAACTTATGCAGCTTGAGAAAAGTGACTCCAGTTCCATGGAGAAGCTTGAATCGGTACAAGTTTCAGTGGAAAAGAATAATAATGACACCGATGGATGTTCACCATTACCAGTAGTTGTACAGGCCATGGACATCGTCGAAGTCCACTATCCAAATGAGCTTACTCAAGAGGCAAAGATGAATGTCCGTGTGCCGCAACCAGTACATTGTAAGAGAATGGACATCATTATCAATGATGATGTGAAGCTGCTCGAGCCCTCTGCGGACAAGGAGAATAACCAACTCAGACTACCACCCAAGAAGCGATACAGGAGTTCTACAGTATTTTCAGACATCACTAATAATAATAATAGTAACAGGTGCAGTAATCAATTTAACAAGACGTCAAAAATTGTTAGTAAATGCAACAATAATGCTATTCGATTCATTGATCAAATCGACTTTGACGACTTGGACGCAATTTTAAGTTTAGCGCACATGAAACATTTATACTGATTTTTATTAATTCTAGAAAAGGCGAGGACGTTGTGTACATACAAATCATGTTTTAACATTTTAGATATATTTTTATTACTTCAAGAAGTAACATATTTTTATAAGAAATCATCCCATTTAAGAGTTTGACATTTACAACCGTAATTAATTCACGAGTATAATAAAATCACTTATTTTACCGTTGACAATTTTTATCTATTTACAATGTAACGCGACATTTCAATCTACAGTTATTGTGCGATTTTATAAACTTGTAAAAAGCGTAAGAGCTACAATCATAATCAAGACAAGCCACCGTCTGTGTAGTCAGTTTGTAATTTTCGCGCTATGGGCATTGCGTGCCCCTATCTCGACTCTTCTCATTACGCCCGTCCGAGCTACCACTGTGGCTCCTTCGTCACAAGGGTCTCTGTGTTGTCTTTTTCGCTCGAGCGGCCGAGATATGACTTGTTCCACTAGGTAAGCTCTCGCTTTAATTCCGAGCGCGCGCTTGTGGTGGAAGAGGAAAGAAGCGGCCACAAGTTTGCCCGTTAAAACGCAGCGCAGAGCAGTGACTAAATTTCCATTAAGGCTTGATTTAGAGACGGCGCGGAAAGTTGCGCGAGCAACCGGACAGAGTACAGCGTTCTCCAATTTGCCGGACGCTCGCGAAAACGAGAGGGGCAGACAGTCGGCCGCGGATGTTCCGCTGAGTCTCGTACGTGACAAATTAACGGAGAGGTTTTCTCCTTTGTAAGAACGCGGTGTGTGACACGTTTTTTTCGCGATTCTTTGTCGTGCTCTACGCGTCATAAGTTATTAGAATATTTTTTAAGGAGATTTTCTGAATAAACCTTTTTTTTGTCTACAGAACTTTTGTGTTGCTCATTTGTTACCGCAATCTATATTACTATTAATAATATGTATGCAATGAGAGTAAAGAAGGATGAAAACGTTTATCGCAAATCTTGCGAAACTTGCCGCTATAAGTATGGAGTCTAGTTCAGGCATAATTCGACCATTTTCAGTGTAGAAAATGTGCTGAATTCTTTAGGGTCCTCCGCGCAATTCTGCCGTAAACCTTGAAAAATCGAAAAGCAAAAGTACTAGATCCAGTATGCGAACGTATCCTTGTACATACATACACTTCTGCACAAATTCAAGAACGTTCGATTAAATCGTCACGATATATGAGCTCTAGAAATTTCGCAAATGTATTTTCTATATTGAATTTAGCGTTTTTCTTCGAACGATTTTTACCAAACTTCTGTTTAATTAAATACTCAGCAGTATTTTCTAATGGTATAGAGTGACCACTTGAATCAATTTTCATCAACAACTTCCATATAGAATATGGTAAAATCTCAGCGCACAATATGTAGTATACATTAAAAGTACATATGCGAGTAGCGTTCAACGATTTTGTAAAAAAAAACAGCTTTCATTCCGTTAAAACAAACGCCACTGCATAATAAAGTCTCGACGGCGCAAGTTGTTATTATCCATATATGCTCCAAGTTGGTATTATATACATAGCAGCATCCTCGCTAATTATTTGGTCGTTGAGTATCTAACGAAGCATGACTATTCGTTGTCCGCTTCGTTAACATCCTCTCTTGCCATCCCGATGAGCTAATTAGCGCGACGGGAATAATCCAAAACTGCGACACAGTGCGACGTTTTACCGCGTCGACTATAAGTACAATTGGCGCGGCATTCGTGCGCCCGCTGTACACTCGTTACACACGCCACCCGACAATTGATCGATGAAGCGTTGCGGGGGATGAAATATATATGCATTTGTGTGCGTTTTTTTTTCAATTGACACCCGGCAGCATTCTAATTGCAATTGTATACGAGTGGGTGGTTTTTTCTCCTCGTGCGATATTTTTGATTCGTTGATTGACTATATTGTGTCTCGTCGCGCGCACATGCATAAAATGTTTATTTATGAATATTTCGACTATACAGCGACTCTTCAGTATCGAAATATGATACCTCAACGCCATCAAAAGTCGCGTATATAACACCTCTAATTCCGTGAAGGCGCATAAGCTTCTTTCTGAATTTATCCAGAAACCCTCGCATATCCCTCGTCATGATGAATTCCCTTTTGTACTATATATAGGTACATATACATAAGAAAACATCGCACCCACAGACGTAATGAATGCGCACACGCGAAAGTCCGGTGTAATCGAATTACGCGATAACCGCACCGCACACCGTCACCGCCATATAGAGAAGAAAGCCCCGTGCGTATATACAGTCGCTTTGAGCCACGCGACACGCGACAAAGCCCGAGCACAAACCGCATTATTGTGGACCCCAGGACCCTTCGAAATCTGATTTGCCTCGACCCCCTCGACACATACACACACATACGCGTTGATTCTATATATTATTGCGCGCTGCTGCTCCCGTCGCACGTTCCTCTGTTTCCGGCTATGTTCAAAGTTAAAAAGAATACAGCGCGCGAGCGTACAAGTATAGAATTGTTATTTTATATACCAGACCAAAGTGCGGATCGACCTAATTTCGAGCGGGGGAAATATACTTGGGCTCAAGTACACATGCACGAGAAATATAAATAACATCGCGAAGAGTGCAGCGGCCCTCTCGGTCTCGGGAATAAAAGAGCTCGCTTGCTAGGATGGAGGGGTGCGCAAATAATTATTGTCATTGGAATTTATGGGAAACGTGGGGATTACCTCTCTCTCTCTCTCTCTCTCTCTCTCTCTCTCTCTCTCTCTCGGCCTCGTCCAACCCTCGTGTCCAGCGAAACTACAAGAAACTATTATTACTCCGGTCGCGTTGTTGTTTTGCGCGGGCGCAGTTTGTCTCCTCCCGGGAACGGCGCATCGCGTCGGCCATAAATCAGCCGCTAGAGAGAAAAACGGAAAAACCAGCACGGGAAATCATACGGAACATCGCTGCGCGCACTGCTCCTGCCTCCTCCCCGAGAACTACACTATACTCCAACGCTTCTTTCTCTCGTAGCCTCTCGTTTTTATTTTCTCCCGTATATACATCGTCTTTCCTCGTCTCTCGTCGACAAATTACCGGCCAATTTGGCTACGCCCGGCAAGAGGTGTAAGAGGTGTGTGCGTTCTGGATTTTAAGTCCTTGAATTTTGGCGAGTAGACGCGCTCGTAAATTCCACCGATGTGGAGAGGGGCTATACTATATATACTCGAGCGTTCATTAAAGGGAAAAGCGACTATATACGCGTGGAATGTGCCGCGCCGCTATAAAATATGCGTAGTAGGAGCTGAGATAACAACTTGTAGCTTTTGTGTACTGCTGTGCGTGTGTGTGTGTGAGAGAGAGAGAGAGCTTTGCGCAAAAATTTATTGGACATGTATAGCAGCGGTGTGTGCATATATATGCGTGATATGATTGTTGCGAGCTTTTCTCCGGAGGGAATGAATATCGGGTGAGGGATGGCCTGACTTTGCTCCAGTTTGTGTATTGTGTAGCCTCTATGCGACTTTAGTCTAGTTTTGATGCTTTTGTTAATGGCTGTGTGTACCTCTATACGTGTAATATTTAATCTACAAAGTTGATGGCGTTATTGTCGACGTTTCAGCGATGTAAAGTCAGCCAGGTTTATGTATAATAATAAGGCTTTGTAATACGCCGCTCGCTGAACAGTGTTATACAAGAGATGTTCAGAATTCGAAAATTTAATGTTTACGCACACCCCTTCATCCAGGAGAACAAAAGATTCATTAAAACTGATCAAAAAGCTGTAAACGTGCAAATTAATTGAATGAAAATTTCTCAAATATCCGTTGCAGAGCGCATTGTCACTTCTACCATTTCCATCCGTTATGTTATATCTATTCTATAATTAAAGCGCTTCACGTTATCGGCTAACTATGCTGGTAACGATAATTTAATCAATCAAAGGCATCCTGCAGGTATACAGCTAACTATACATTTAAAGCATTTCCGCTACGAAATATATATTGTTTTTCTCGCATATTGCGCGTGAATGACCCATAAAATGTAATATTTTTTAATTAGCACAAAAGCTATTATAAGGTATGCGTTCGCGAGTGTGTTTATGTTTGCATCGACATACGTAATTATATGCGATGACAATAAACAGCAAAGATGAGCCTCGCAAATGCAGTATATAACTTAATTAATTAATTAAGTATTAATTCAATTACAAAACCAACCATATACCACAATTATAATATAATTTACAAAATCATCGTATCATCAGTTTCAACATCGTTTCTTACTTATTTTTGCACGTTATATTGTCGGAAAAAGCGTTGCTACAATAAATCTCGCGTAACTCTATATATATTTACTCGACGAGACGTGCGCGCGTTAATAAATTTATTAACGGGCGTAATCTATTCACGTATATGTATATGAATATAATATGATGGGCGCAATTATTCACATTTATATATTTGCCGTGTTTACGTTGGAGCTTGAAAAACAACGTTATATATATATATATATATATATATATATATACATCGATAACTAAAAACCTTAGTACGCATACGCATGTGTGAAGCCATAATCGGCTACAAAGCGCTTTTAGAATGACAATGAAGGTGAAGCACGTTTAGTGGGCTATATCTCGAATGTGAAAATCCAGTACTCGGCATCAGAGGTCGAATAGATTTTCAAGCGATATACCCGGATATACCTGAAGCGTTACATATAAAGAACAAAACTGCAACAGCGCAGATATATATATATATACTGTGTAATTCAACGAAACAACTGTTTCTAAGCCCCAAGAATATATACATGTATATATACAAACCCCATTATAATATCAAAAGGCCAGAATTTCCATCACAAATTACACGAATATAGCGAGTATATCGATCACCGCGAAAATCGCAACCCCCCCCCCCCCCCGCGCGCCATCATCAATCTAAAAACCATATCCCTCCCCCCTCTACTTGCAACCTAATCCATCGGCCACAGAGAATGACAATGAGAAACGAAGCACGCGCGCCCATCATCGTACTATGCGTTGATGGCCACTGGTTATAATCGTGGTCCACCGAACGCCCATATATATATATATATATATAGCGCATGTGCGCGCAATTAATTTCTCTATTAGTCTTCGGCGCAGCTTACGAGATATGTATATACTATATATGTATAGAGCTCGCATTGTAACGCCCGTATACGTATACGCGCCCGCTAAATCCGGACACATATTTGCACTCTGACGGAAGCCGCTACACTGCAGAGAGCGCGTTATTATATTGCTGGGACCGCCCGACTCTATCTCCGTACCGAATATTCGCTGTATGTACTCGTTATTCAATATTCATCGGTTACGGCTAGAGAGAGAGAGAGAGAGAGAGAGAGAGAGACAGAGAAGCCTCTATGGAAAATTGCTTGACCGAGCTGATACGATTAGAACCGATTACACGTGCGCGGAGGGTATATATATATATATGCTATGAATTGTATCATCGGGGATTTTTGCAAAAGCGCTGCGTGGATGGTTAATTTGCAAAGATTAGTTTGACTACGTATATAGATATATTGAATTATTTAGAGAGTTCGTTTGTGGAGCTTTGAATTTATTCAGAGGTAGGAAGGAAGGGGGATGATTGTTTTTAATGAATTTTCGCGACGACCAGTGTGTATTTTTAGTTCGTCGGAATTAATTAGTGTAAATATAGAGCCATCGTGCGGGCTTGTGATGTCCCTCTGCAACGAACTTCGTTTTTGCATATATATACGTGCGCGGAAGAGGTAGACCGTAGACAGGCTACTGCTCTGTGCGTATTAAAAGGTGAAATTTTTGCGTTCGGATCCGCGGGAAATTGCTTCATTAAATTGTAAATTAAATATAATTGTGATTATTTATAATCTGCATATTGCGGGAACGCGCCTCTTCGCGTTTGTATATAACTCTGTCGCTCGCATCGCTTTTAATATTTGTCGCGTATCAAATATTTGGTTATACTCGCGTATCAAATATTTGGTTATAATAATTTGGTTATTTACAAATTTCATTATGTATATATGTGCGTTATTTTCGTTGCGCGGTTTTTTGCAGCTACATATGTATTTATTCGAAACAGGATTATAATTTTCTTAAATAATAACTTAAATGCATTGGATTTTCTTCGTATATTATCGATATATATTATTGATAGTATTATAGACGAAATAATAAATTTCCAGGCCTCGGTGCTTCAAAAATCGCATTTTATACCGAATACGTTATTTTCAATACATCAGAACTTTCGACCTTATTTCGACCTGTACATCGGAGCTGCAGTTCGCGAAATTCGCCGGAATAAATTTTCCATTCCGAGAATTGGAACAATGCCTGCGAAAATCGAGCATTATTCGCCATGGCCTCTCGGTTTCCGGTAATGAAATAAAGCTGCTCGTTATACCCTCGGCCCTTATCAACTGTCATGTATAAATTCTCGCTCGCGTATTTGCAAATACGAAAATGGCTTGTCACTGTTGCGAGTATTTTGTCGGTAAAAAATGGAAAATTTGAAAAGCGCATTCAATTCCGAGAATGTATATGCGCGTATACCTATATAACGATCGGCTATTAACTTGTCAGTGCGATGCTGATAAATGAGGGGCAAAAATCGCGCGGAGATATGTTGCGCTATACATATACCGATATAATAACTTGCGTTTTTTTTTATTCATCTGGCGTGCCGTTGGGTATGGATATTTTATCGTCCATATCACTAACGAGTGTAATGTTTTAACTCGACGAATATGTATATGCCTATAACATATTCACTGCTACACGTTTCAAGAGCTTATATTAGCTTTCCTATATCAAATAAGGGAACAATCATACGTTTCTATGCATATTTTTGTATACAGCTAAATTCATTAAAATTTAAACGCAACGATAATTATAAAAAGACCTTAATTTATTCACAACAACAGCACTATTAAACAAGCTCAGCAATTATCCGACCGCATTCTCCAAAGCTCACACACGCCCCATTACTCCCCCGGCGTCATCAATCATATAAAAAGCCCACACGCGTCCGTGCGCACCGGCTGTTTACCATGTACGAACCCGCGGAAAATAACAGGCTTGTTTGTTAGGCCCCAGAGAGGAATATCTCGTACAGCATATATCCACTATCATACCCCCGGAAAGATACAAACTCGCGCACACAAACGAGTATATATATATATATATATATATATATATATATATATATATATATAGCAGCGAGTCGATCTCTCTCGGCGCGCGACTTGTCGTCGCCACGGAATATTGGCGAACGGGAGAAAGACGCGCGCTTGCGCGCGGAAGCTCTATACATACTCTCTATATACCATACGAATTTTGGATTCCTGTCAACAAAGTTAAGCGCTAGTTTCGTTCCCGCTGGCTGGCTTTCACTTTCTACTGCCACACCAGAGCTTATTCCGCGCTACTGACTCCGTTATACACACCCCGCGACAGAGAGACACTTTTCAAAAGAAGGAATACGTATTTCTATATAGATAACGCAGTGAATTTTTATACGCGAAAATATAAGCACATATATATATAAGGAATGAGGAGCAACGTGGAAGAGACGAGTGCGCTCAACGTCGCACCAGATCCCGCGAGGTGTAGATGCATTTTTTCGTTATAATCGCATGGTGTTGAGGCGATGGCGGCAATATATAAAGATGGCTTTTTGCGAGTGATATGTAACGTGGCTGGAATTTCTTGCAGCTATGGAGTCGAGAGAATCGAGGTCGTGCTCGACAATGCCGATGGGGTCTTCATGGGCGGTCAGAGCATCAACGGCAGCGTCGTTCTACAGCTGGCGAAACCGATCGAAGTTCTGGGTGAGATTCTTTTTTTTCATTCAATTTTATGTTTCACTGTCGCTGCATGAATGATGTATGGAATGCTTGAAAGCGCAGCGCGATGTAAGATTGTCGATTTCAGTTATCGTTTGTATAAATACGAATTAAACGATCGATTCAAGACGTATATCTGTCATTTAAAAAGGAAAGCTACTTTTACACACATCCCAGCGGTCTATCTGGGTCACCCTCAAAGCTCTAGAATCAAGCAATACGATATCCACTCCATAAAGCACTTCCTCCCCCCTCCCTCCTGTATATATTCTGCTCTCACCGCTTCATTACCCCCGACGGCAAGCAATAACCCAGCCAATAAATTCAAACTACACCTCGATCCGCGCAACAACAAAAAAGCCATACAGCACCGTCGTAACGCACATAATCCAGCCCAGACAGGCTATTAGGATATGCAGATCGATGACGTCGTCGACGCCAACGAAGTTCATCGCGCGCGTTTTCCCCCGTATATATATAATACCCGCGCGATATGACGGGCGCGACCGAGGCACGCGTCAGGAATTTTCCTCTCGATTCCGGGGATACGCCACAGACACCCGCGACTATCGGTGTCTATCTATTACATAGATAGACGTGTATGTATAGGCTATAGGGCGCTAAATAGGTGTCGAGGCCGTTTGACGGATTTGATTTGTTATCGAGTTATTTGAATAATTGTAACGCGCGCGAGCGTGCGATGATTGAATTTTGCTATTTGGGTCGATATATATATATATATATATAGCGCGGGGGTGAGCGCGGAGATTATGAATGTCCTCGATGCTTTTTAATTAAATTCTTGGTTGATTTTTTCAGACGTATTTCGTACTTTATACTCATGCCAGTGGTGGAAAATTGAAAGTGCCTTTTGTTGACGAATGCGCGCGCCTTGATATTCGAGCTTTTTATTATTAAAAAAATTCACATTTTTCCTTTAATTTCTATATAATCCAAAAATGCTTTCAATTTTTAAATTCAAAACATAAAGCGCCGACCTTTCCACCGGAGCTATTAATTATATTTTTTTCAACAGGGGCAAGAAAAAGGCCCTTTTTTGTGCATGAGAAACGAATGGAAAATTGAGTTTTTCTCGCAGCGTGAGGAAAAGTACTTTTCCTCCCGCTGCTCAAAAGTTCAAGATTAATAAAAATTTTGACGTTTTAATAATTGTCAAAACTTTTCAAAATTTTTCAAAATTTTGGAAATTTATTATAAGTTTTAAAAGTTATATTCTCTTTCTTGCAGTTCTCAATTTCCCATTACTTTCCCATATACACGAAAAACGGGCCTATTTTTCTTGCCCTAGTTAAAAAAAGCACGGTGTGCAACAAGGGTAGAGTGGCTTTTTCAGACTCGTGCTCAAAACATCACCCTCGCTATAAAAAGCCAATTTTACACCCTAGTTGCACAATATACTATTGCAATTCAAATATATAACAGTGCGATGAATTTCAGGATTCACAATAAACCCCTCATTTAATACTCTGCATAATACAATTATACCAAAATACTCTCTACGTAATAAATATTCCTCCAACGAAAAAAGAAAAGCCAACTAATACAGAGATAACACATATGACAATTGCACACACACACACGCATACAACATCGTACACCGCGCACTACTGGCGGCCATCGCTCGCTTGCGGCGCGCAGGACTTCGCATCAGGTGCAAGGGCGAAGCTCGGGTTCACTTCACCGATCGATCGGTGGGCATCCGTCGGAAATTCGCTGCCGAGGAGAACTACGTCCACTTGCAGCCTTATCTCTTTGGCGGTAAGTCCCTATTATCGGTATAGCCGCTATACGTGCCCTCATATATACGTTAAGCGACGATAATGTGTCACTGTCACTATACATATATACATACGCACGCACTATAGACGGGGAGACAAAGAGCGAGGTGGCCAGTGGGGTGTACCAGTTCAGTCTGGAGCTGCCGGAAAAGATACCATGCAGTTTCGAGGGCCTTTACGGAAGGATTCGCTACTCCCTCAGGGCCAGTCTTGTCGTCGCCGAGGACGTGCTACTGTCCAGCTCGATTTTACCCTTCACGCTCGCCTCTCTCTTCGACCTCAACCGAGATTCGCTGGCGCCGGTGAGTCGGCTCCGAGAGAGATACGCACACACTCTTAAATATATATAGATATACGTCTGGAAGGAGTATTATACGTCGCGCGAGGGGAGATGCCTCGAGGATGGATTTTTCTTGGGGGTCGAGGATATTGGAGGGGAACTGAGAGATGAATTAAACTTAGTATAGGTCCTTTGTTTGGCTCTGCTGTACTTGCAGTTTCGCTCAGCGTTAATGCTCGACAAAGGAAATCCATTTTCGATACTTGAAATCCCTCGAGAAACTTGAGAGCGCATTCATCTCAAAATTCGAGCTCTTTTGTTACGCCATTCGAAGATGCGCGGATCGCTATATATTTTGCTAACAATTTAATGATCTATACATATGTATATAAATACATATATAAAACGTCAGCCGCACGGAAAAAGCCTGAAAATATACGCGGTATAAAAGTTTACGAGACTCCGAGCAATGCAACCCCCATAAAACGCAGTCACCCTGACGCCAAAAAAAAATCCTCGTCCCCTGTTTTTCAAAAATGCATACTCTTCGTCAACCAGCCGCGCGCGCGATCGATAAATTTTCAATTCGGAAAAGTGAATTTATATATTTTCTATAGACACACGCATACGCGCACGTATCGAGAGCATAGTCTCGACGGGGGTTCTTTCTCTTAAAAACTGCTCATATAGCCTTCACAAGAGAAGTGCATTACTGAATTATATAGCGGAAGCTTTCGCGGGCAGTCATATTTTTCTCGAAACGCGCGCACGGCGAGGAGGACACCACTGGGATACAGGATTTTTGACTTTGCGGGAAAATTCATGCCGGTGAAATCGTCCCGGAGAAGGGCTCGTAGCAGTTTGAAAACTAATTTGAGGAGCTGGAATTTTCGTGGATTTGGTGAGGCTTTATGAGTATTAATCCCGATTTTACAACGGAATTCGAAATTTAAATTATTTCAAAAGCCAAAGTGATTCTGAAACAAAATGCAATATTTAAAGTAGATAACATCCGGCTGTGCCAAGACAACCCGTACTTTCGTTCACTAATAAGCCTCCTAACACGAGCAGACCATTTTTCAACTCACTCTCTCTCTCTCTCTCTCTCTGCAACCGCGAACCAACGAAAATTTCCTCTCGGATTCGGAAATCCCGTATCCCGAGGGCATTCTCATCCCCTTTCGCCCGCGTAAATTCATAATACAGCGAGTCGAGTTTATATATATATACCCACAGACCTTCTCTCTGCTACACGCAGATATGGGTATTAGAAAATTACGTAGCTTCTCAGCGGTTCCTTCGAATCCTTTGAAATTCCCGCGTAAGAGATAGCTACTATATATGTTACATACAGCCGCATCCTCTTTTTTCTCGTATATCGATATATACGTCGGGATATAACATATAGAAGGTCACGTTTCTGACATCGCAAATGATCTTAGTTGCCCATTAGCGAGAACCAGTCAAAGAGCTTCATCGGTCAAAAGGAACCTTTGAGGATGGAGCTTGCGCTGCCGGTGCGTGGCTTCGTGCCTGGACAGAGCGTGCCCATGGAGGTTACCCTCAAGAACGAGTCCAACGTCCGCGTTGCC
This sequence comes from Muscidifurax raptorellus, assembly GCA_020010945.3. Lineage (NCBI taxonomy): Eukaryota > Metazoa > Arthropoda > Insecta > Hymenoptera > Pteromalidae > Muscidifurax > Muscidifurax raptorellus. The sequence goes on along the minus strand of CM052078.1, from coordinate 32,939,810 downwards.
AAGATACGAATCGTCCTCAAGAAGGTTGGTAATTAATTATATACTTGTGAGCTGCTGCTGCTACTTCTGCTGCTGCTGCTGCCGCTGATGATGATGATGATGATGGTACACGTGTACTCGGTGCTCTTTGCTGCGCGCGGGTGATTTCCTTGTGGTTTTCTTTGATCATCGGTCGTCGCGTAGTTTTCTGCAGACGATTCGAATGTTAAGCATCTTATATTTTCTGATACTTTATTTTAATACTATACGCGAAAGAACGAGATCGTTATTTTATCACGATGCACACAGTATCGAGAATATAATAATGTTTGAACTAGATCTTCTTCGTAAATTGTTTAGTTTATTTAGAGCTACGTCATTATAAGTTCATATACTATTCGTATTTTACATTGTCTTTTTTGCTTCTAATTGCTATTGTAGGTCAGAGCTGTTTTACGAATGTTCGAGATAATTAATCCGGATAATCTTCTTGTGAAATCTTTTTAAAATCAAAATTGCTAATTTAATCATGGTTAACCCATTGACTGCTACGCGCGTCTACTATAAGTGCGGCTCGAGACTCGATGCAAATTGTACTAAATTACAGGAAAAAGTAGATTTTCCCTCGGATATATTCAACAAGCCATATTACATCAGTATATATACAACATCATTTTTACGCGTAAATTTACCAAACAAATTTCAAACTCACCTCCTCTACGTAACAATTAATCATTATATTCACAAAGCGACGCCTATAAAGTATAACTACACAGATACATATTTATATATAGTTCGCAAGCTTACACCGAATTTCGTTATCTCTCGTAACAATATCCAATCCCTGAAAAATATATCCGAATATACACCCCAACAATACCTCGAGGCACTTCGATCTCATCCACGTACAATCATTCTCACACTGCACACACACACACACACACGTCTGCACAGGTCGTTACGTACCACGCGTCGGACAAGTCAAGGAGGCACAAGGAGATCGTGGTCGAGATCGAGTTGCCGGTATCGCGAGCTTGCAAGTCCGAGGAGCATTTTCGCGAGGAGATCGACGTGCCGTCCATACCGCCCAGCGGCATGGCCTACTGTAGCATCATCGACGTGCGCTACGCCCTCAAAGTCGAGGCCTGCGTCGACCTCGGCGAGTGGTACTATCGAATGCTGCAGAAGAATCTCAAGATCAGGACGAGCATCATCGTTGGGACTGTGCCGCTGAAGAATTACGAGGACGTCGCCGAGCGCAAGCCCGTCAGTCCTACGGATAATGGCTTCGACACCCTCATACGTGAGTGTTAAAATTGTTCTTGTATATAATATGGTATAGTTGAATGCGATGTACTCGTTTATGGACTACAGGTGTTTTCGAGTAACGTTTTAATTTTCCTGTTTTCATACTTGAGATTGTATAAGTATATATGCAGTAATAGCGACAAGACTCGCGGAAAGTGAAAGCTGACTTGATTCCCTTTTTAAATATTCAAACCCCCTATATACCGGTCGTAACGTCGCGCTTACTATTTCATATGCTTTTAGCGCTATAGGCGTGAGGACGTATATACAAAACGAGCTTATTACTTTCAACTGCCCGTAACGCGAGGCTCTACACACTCTACATATGGGCACACCTCGTGTATAATAATAACACACATGATCCGCCAAACCACCGATCGCACATGATTATACGATAACCGGAACTATAGTCAATCCAATTTTGAGTAGTTCATCCGGCTCAGAAAGAAAAATCATGTAATCTACGAGTTCTAGTCTAGACTCCGAGAACATAATAATTAAACGGATAATCGATTTTTATATAATTTCTTTGAGTACAGTTTGACCGACTTGTCGCTGTTCGATATCATTTATACACGCAAAATTGTGACAAATGACTTATAATTAATTATCGAAAATTGCTTGATTATTGTTATATAGCAAGCGACGAGCATTACGAGCGTAGCCAGATATATCGATCCTCAAAGCCGGACAAGGACGATCCGACGGGAGACGAAGGTGACAGCGACGGTGAGGTTTCGCCGTATTCACCCAAGTACCGCGTCTACAAGTTCAACAAATCAACGAGGAAGTAATTCTCATAACACAACGTATTTCTGTTCGCATATACATCGCATATTGTAATAATGTCAACCGAAAAAAGGCCTTTAATAATCGTTCGTAAATTTGTACAAAGCGAAATCTCGCCATGTACATATATATAGGTTATACATACGTTCAAGTAGTACGAGTCGTGCTCGTGCGAGACTGACGATAAAGTACAAGCTTTATATATATATATATATATATATATATATATATATATATATCCAAGTATGTCTGTGTATATACACTTCGTAAACTTCTTTCCAAACTCGAAGCATGAATCCAAGTAACTGTATATATATAAAAGACGCTCGCGCGCAACTATCCGCGAATCATGAATTACAATATATACGCACCAACGCGCACACACACACACAGACTGCACGATTCTCTCACGGGGCAAAATAAGTAATTTACGGCTATAGGCGAACTCGCCGGTGGCCATAATTTTTAACTATCATATAAGTGAATAAATAACGATCGGCGCGTGCAATAACCCGCAGCTGTATAATGCATAGGCGAGCGCCGAGGTGTGTATAGCCCCCCCATTATGTGTATACGTGTATGGGAGTAGAAAAGAAAAGAATAAGGCTACGAGCGAGCGGAGCCAGAGGCTTATGGCAACTTTGCGTGATGCTATATAGGTATATGTATATACTCTACCTGCGCGTCGAATGATATGGCCCGTAAAGAACGAGCGACGTGGCGAGGAATATGAGCTTTGGCCAAACATATTCTCTCTCTCACTTATGTACACCGATATAGCCGATCGCTGTGTAAACAAAATGCGGGGGGAAGTAGGCTTATTCGCGTGGAGATTTGTAGGGGTGTATGGTAATGCTAGTGTATATTTTTGAAAAGATTTGAGGATATTTATGTCTCGATGTATCGTTGCTAATGTATTTTTAACCAATTCTAGCTTTCGTATTTATATCGTTCGCTTTAATAATAAACTGTACAATTGTATCGTTGTGATATAAATTATTGGGCTCGTTTTTTCTTCGCCTGAAACTATGTATGTTTTACATATACTTTGTATATAATAATATGCTGTGGTAATAATTTACTGCATTCCTTATATAGAACTTAGAAATAAACTGTTATCGCGAGTTAGTTCATTTTTTTTATAATACGTATATAGTTATACCACACATTTCCATCGTAATCCTGTTGCGAAAAATCAATAACGAAGCATACAAATTCCCTCCAAAGTTCTCACCGTTCCGCTACAACTGATGTATATATGTTTACATCTCGTCAAGGCAAACAGCAAACCCACAGAATTTTCATTTCCCTGCGCCTAGACCGCGAACCGAAAAAGCCCGGTATCAGCACCAAGTCATGCATGCAGAAACGCGCGCAACGTGTATATACCTCAATCCTCTCAAGTACGACGGAGCATAAAGCCCCCCCCCCCTGAAAGCCAACACCCACCCGTACACACATAGAGCTCAAAAATAAAGACATATAACCCGAGCAGGTCAAAGCGTGTGGAGAGTGGAGGAGATCGGCTTTGGGGCTTGCAATCTCGTCTTCGGTCCCTCGCGGCTGCGGCACCGGTGCCGCTGGAAGGATCTTGCTGGGCTACTTTGAAGCGCTCGCTCGCTCTCCTCTCTCGTTCCGATATCAGGCCGCTGCTTTGATTACGCGTCGCGCTCGAGCTTTGCCGACACCCCGAAAGTCAAAGACCACATCAGACGAGAGGCTGCATCATACTTAATCATATACGATATCGCAAGGCGAGAGGCTCGTCAGGGGAGATGCTCTATATGGTGGGTTGAGTTCGTTGTTCTTGTTGCGATTGGTTTTTTGTTTGTTTGGGCGACTTTGATGTTTTTGCGTTGGCGCGTTTAGTGACGATCAAGCTTCATTCGCGATCGACATTGAAAGGAGGTGAAATATTGAATTTTGCGGGGTGTATACGTCGATAATCTAATATATATATATATATATATATAGAGAGAGAGAGAGAGATGACTATAAATTATGATGAAAGAAATATGATTATCCTTTTGCGGTTTTGATATATTGATATTTTGCAGTATTAATATAACTGATGCGGTTTCAATCAATTCGATTTGATTTGAATCCTTAGAAATTCAGCCAATATTACTATTACACAGTGTCAAAGCATAAATTGCAAAGCCAATAAATTTAAGACATTCATACATTCAATCTTCATATAACATAGTGCCTATTATTAGACAAAGAAAAACGAAATATCAATAAAAGTTTCCGTGACAAACTTTTACCTCAGCATGCCACCCTAAGTCCTACAGAATTCATCTTCTACACCTCACTCTCGCCTCGAAGAATAAATCCGCGCACTTACACGTCATGCAATAACATATCGCAGCGAACCGGTATATATATAAATACTAGCCGAAGAAAAAGGGGGCAACTCGAGCATCGCGGAAAAGGATACAGCAGCTCGTATAATAAGAGAAAGAGAATGCTAGCCACCCCCGCGGAAACGAGCCTGTTTACGCAGCGGCAGTATTACCAATCCTCTCGAGCTTCCCTCGAAACTTGCTCGAAATCGGGTTAGCGACGTAATTAGCACTCGACAACAACAACAACAGCAGCAGCAGCAGCAACAACGACAATGGACGACGAAAAGTTTCGCCCTCCTTCTAGCAGAGGCGAGAGAAAGACAGACTATACTCGCAATCCCGATTTCCGGTCCTCGCGCAGCTGTATCGATGATAAAACCGGAAACGATAAAACTTTGTATATATACGGACGGCGGCCTTTCTTTCCTACTGTTATACATATACACCGCATCGACGTGAATTTCTCTCTTTCTCTTTATATACCTGTTCTTTCGAAAAGAGAGAGAGAGAGAGAGAGTGTATATAGATATACAATATGTATCGACGGGTGAGCTACTGTTTTCGAGTTCGCTGCAGGCAATTCCGCCCCAGATGACCTGAAAAGCGACTCTCTCGTGGAGGCTTGACATTTACCTCGTTAGGAAACTACTTGACGGTCTACTTGAATGAAAAATATTTTATACAGAGACCCGGCCGCTCTCTCGTCAAAGTTTATGGAGGTCTTTGAAGATGGCTTGTTAGGAATAATTTTGACCGTTGACTGATGTATTTGACGACTATAGTAGAGACGTTTTTTATTCATGTAAATTTGCGGTAATCTTGAGACGTGCTGCACTCGCACAGTGAATTCGACCATGATGTGGTTACTAGGTACATTAAAATGTATCATTGTTGTGTATTATTGTTTTAATTGGAGATAATACGTTTAACACGTGAAGAACTATTCTTCTAATTTAATTTAAGTAATTTTTAATGCATTTTCCAATGGTAAAAGTGACCTAATTGTACAAGAAAATTCATCTATGTTTTACGGTACAGTCCACGGTTGCTGTAAAAATTTTACCACAACAGTAAAATTCCCCCTTTACTACAACGCGGTATAGGAATTACTGTAAATTTACGGGAATATTTTCAATCGTAAAATATCACCCTAAGATTATAACATTTTCTCAGTGTATTACATCGACGCTTTGGATTGTAACTGCTATACTTTGTCAGAGCTTGTATTGATTACCGTGTTGCTTACTGACTTACTAATTCAGCTCGATATACACAGCAGAGTTGGCTAAGCTCGTATTGGAGACAGACATTATCTATTAATTGAATCGATTTGTTTCCAGACGAATTAATTAACATTTTTCTCAACGTTGGAACAACCGGTTGTATATAATATGAGTATCTACAATGCAATCACTTCATCGTGCGCGTGTGTGTATAATACGCCACTCGAGAGAACGCATTTATCACACTCTGCGATGTACATACCTATGCTGCGTCGGATACGCGTATCGAAATATAAATTAATGTCGTCTAGTTGGACGTATATTGAAATTTAAACGATCGCGTATATCGCATCTGAGACGTTGACGTATTTATAAGCTCCGCTATATTCATGTCGACAGGGAAGACGCATAACTGGATCGTGTATAATGCACGCGCTCACGGCGAATTATAATTTCAAAAAATGCCGCGGAAAGAAAGGAGAGGAAAAATTCTTGAGAATCTTATAATGCCGCGCGGGAGCTCCGAGGCTCGTTAAAAAGTTCGGCTTATTGTGAAATTTTCTCATTAAAAAGTTCAAGTATGCGTATTGTAAATATCATAAGTTCTGCATTCATTTTCAAATATATATATATTGTATATTGTATACGTTTGAGCGTCGAGCAAACAGCCATGAAGTTTCGCCAAGTACATTCTCGTAATGTTGGGTCAAATTAGAGTTTTTACTATCGAGACGCAGTTATACTTCGAAGTGCGCATTATAATCTCCGTTACGAAATTTTTTCAATTATATATCATTTACACGCGATTCCAAATAAAAGCATCGCATTCAAAGCACACTCGGTACACAGGCATACAGCGGTTAAGTGAAAACAGCCGAGTTGGGTCAGACGTCGGACACGCAACTGAAAGCTCGGCCGCGCGACAGGCGATAATTTAGTCACTTCTCTCTCTCCCTCTCTCGTGGCATCAAGTTTTTGCTTGGAAAAAGAAAAACTTTCCTTCACACCACTTTTTGAAACTTAGCCAACGATTTGCTACATCGTTACCTCGAAGTGCGACCCTATATACGATATATACATATATAGGCTACATGTGTAACACGATAAGCCCGCGTAGCCCGCAACTTACAAAAGCGCTCGATATTTTTACGCTTTCGAACGTTTGCGCTGTAAATTGCACTTTTTGCGGAAATCGACAAAAAAACTTTAATATATCTACTGTACACAGCATAAGAGCAGATACACACGTACGCACATCTAAAATCCGCAACAGTTGGCTCGAAAGAATCGCGGCCACTATAAATTTCCGTCCGGATTCGCAATCGCTAAACAGCAGCGCGCAATGCGCAAAGCTTGCGGTCTCGTCTATATATATACACACACAGGCATGCAGACATATATTCCGGAGAAAATTCGGGCTTTGCAGCGTACACAGCTGCACTCGACAGACGCACGGGGAGTTTCTCTGTCGGGCGCAATCGTTTTCCCTCTTTCACGCTCGCAGGCCGATTTTCTCGTTTGATAAATATCCAAACGATAATCGATAACCGCAGCATACTTGCACACGGACGCATACCTATATACGCAGTTGGAGCCGGAAAATTAGCGCAACAGCCGAGAAAAAGGATGAGATCCGCGTGATGCGTATAATGAAGGCGGATGAAAGTACAGCCGCGCGGAAAACCGCCAGAATTTATCGAGGCTTAGGTATATACGCCCTCGTTGCGAGCAGGTGAAATACAGGACTACTGCAGGCTACTGTGCGCGCAAACGAGGATCGATGCACGCTCCGTCTCTAATTACGCGCGCGTATATAGATATATGGAGTACAAAGGTATACCTTATACATATTATACACGCAGTTGGGGAATGAATTAAGATTAAAATTTTAGCTGCCTCGGCTAAGTGATTTTCCGGGTATACGTGAGGATATATATATATATACGAGCCTTAGTTGAAGGAGAATTGAATTTTTTGTTTAATTTGAGGACTGAGTTACATTTCAGCTCGCAAGAGGAGACAGAGATAGAGTCGTTTCTCGCGTCAAAGACGCCGAGAGAGAGAGAGAACCGAGGGTTGGAGACGCCAGAGAGACAGAATGATGAGAATGCTTCAAAAACACTTTTGTCGTTAGACCGATGCTGTGCGATGCCGAGTTAATGAAAGTCGGGCTGGCTGTACAGCGAGGCTGCGGGAGTCAAGGGACAAAATTATGAGATGAAGCTCTAGGTGCGGAAGTATGATTTGCCTAACGATCTTTAATTCCAAATGTAATAGAAATAGCGTACTGTTTGTGCGAAATTTATGTTGATTGAAAATGAAATGTAAAATGTTATAAAACAGCTAGTGGCTCTAACAATCAATCGAAATCTGTCTATAACCCAATCGGTCTAAAAGAACCAAACTCGCCTCGTAAAAAAAGAAACGCAAACCGCAAAGACGACACAGAAGCCATCACAGTCTACATCGCGCAAATCCGGGACTTATCGAACGGTCAGTCGCGAGAGTTGCTAGAGGTACTCGCTCTATATACTATATACTAGCGCGAGTAGAGCTGCGGCGGTTAAAACAGTTAGGCGCGCATGGTCGGCCAGTAAACAGGCCTCTCACTTCGCGTTAATTCCGTTATCGTAGCCGGCCGCATACAGGCTTAGAGCTTAACTCCCCCGCCCCCCTCGACGCTGCGGAGCTTACTATCAGATTATTGCGCGCAAGCGCTAAGAACTCGCGCGAAAGAAGTTACAGCGCTTTGTAAGTCGCGCGTATATAGCCAGCGAGAGAGAGGGCGACTTTGCAAATTAGCTCCACGAGTTTGGAGAGTTTGTTGCACCGGGAGAGTTGCTTTTTTTCTTGCGCCGCTGTTAGATCGAGAGATGCCGGAGAGAAAGAGAGAGAGAGAGAGAGAGAGAGAGAGAGAGAGAGGGGAATAAATTATTTTTAATCGAATGTCCCGGGAATGATTGCCGCTTTATCGATAAGCCGCGCGTTTGTGCGAAATTTATTCAGAGCAAAGTCGATGCTTTTTTTGCTTCTAGTTTATGAATGTCTCTTTACAACTATATAGTAAACAAAAATTCATTAAAACGTCGCGAGGCACGCGAATACCGAGCGCCAATTAGAATTTCCAAAAGCATAATTGCACTTTAGATAACTACACGTATAGGTATATACTGCCGGTTTAAGGATTATTTGCGTGCGCGGCTTGTCGCGGCGGCCTCGCGTAATTACGAGCATTTACCTACGCGTGTGTGTGTGTAGTGCGCGTTGTGCCATTGGATTACCTTTTTAATTTATGTTAATTGCCACTTGTAAATATATCGCGGCGCACTTAATTGTGCAAGTAATTATTTCCTGCATTCTCCTACTCTATATAATGCAGCCCGGATTTCATAACTTCTCCAATCTCATTTCTCACGTGTGTACATATTATACGATCGAACGATCTTATATGCATGATTAAACAATCGATTGCCGAGCCAGTTAATCTATGAAACGGCATAGTATAAGCAATACCGAGGAGGATCGGCTTTTATACCGATGGCGCGCGTCATTCAATATTTATGCTCGGCTCGCAGAAAAAGCCAAACCGACACACGTGCGATTCCACTCGAAAGAAGAGGCGCATCAGCTCTCAGGAGGCTTAGCCCGTTCGCCTCGAATACACTCAGTCTTGCGTATATATAGGTATATATAGGTATACATCTGTATTCATCAGACGAGCTTACACGCGAGTCATCGTTTCACCTGATGTCCCCGGCGAGCTGAGCCCTTCCATTCATAATTCAAAAACACCGGATACGTCCATTTCCCCCTGCGGTTCTCATCTCCGTCTCTTTCCCTCTATACACTCTTTTAGTATAAACCTCTGAGATCCTTCTTCGCTAGACACACGTGTACAAGGAGCTTTGGCACATGTAGCTGGCACAAGCTTTTTCTTCTTCTTTGAAAATAAAAGCGAGATTCGCGGGAATTTTAATATTGCCCTTTACAGACTCTCCGCCGATCGACGCTGTGGGAAAAGAACGTGATCGGCTTACTCGAGCAACCAGCCGAAACTTTCGATAGAATTAATGTTGCGGCTCGAACTCGATACCCTACTCGTGTACACACGGAATAGGTATAGTCTCGTCGTCGTCGTCGTCGTCGTCGTCGTCGGCAAAGTTTTCCTTCCTTTGCCGCGCGCAGAGCAAGTTTCGATGCAGTTGTACGCGCTGTATACCTGCCTCTTCATGGGAGACTCTGGAATGTATGCGCAGACTGTACATATACGGCAGAGACGACCGAAACTCTCTGCCAGACGAGTATCGTATACTTGGACATCGATAGACGTACTCGAAGGTCAACTTTCACTGCCTCGCGAATAACATTACGAGCCTCTGCGCTGTCACCGTGATTTCGTCAAGCAGGTATATGTAATGGAAGCTTCAACACACTTCGTTTCTTTTTCTTTTCTAACAAAAAGACATTTATTAGAAGGGTGAATAAAAATTCGTTCGCTATATACATCTACTTATAAATTAATATTGGTCATTCTGTGAATTACTCCTTCCAGCTTTGAACTCGGCTATGGTCATTGTGTTGCCTTTGAGCGTGACACTGTTTGGGTCCTTGCCAAGGTTCGTAATGCTCAGCAGAGACATCGCCTCCTCGTACGGCGGGCTTATGGGACTTTGCGTTGGCTCACAATACTGGAACTTTTTGCCCTCGAACTGAAATCGAAGCGTTCGGGATCAATAAACCGCGAGGGTACATTTGAATTTCCGATCAAGTATAGCATGGGAATATCTTACATCGAGCGGATAGGTCGTGTCGGAGTCGGGCTGACTGAGGTCTCCGCATATCACGAACGGGGCAATGTACTTGTTGATTTCGGGTAGATGGTCAAAATTTGATAGCAGAGGGTTGAGCGAAGATGGCTCGAATCCCTCTGGAGGGCAGAAATCCTTGCAGACGACGAACGCCTCGAAGCTCGAGTTCCTGGAGCTGCGTGGCTTGGCGCAGGAAACGGAGGTGAAGAATATTTTTAGTTGGGAATAGAGGAGCGATGCATCTTTCGCCCTAAAGATCTTTGCGACAAACGTGCCCTTTGGTTTCAGAATTTGAGTTGTGATTTTTAACGCTGCTAGTAGCAGCTGGGACTGGATGTAGATGTCCATATCATGGAGACCAGTTACTGTCGAGCAGAATGTAATATTTGATTAGGACAACTGTTTTGATGTATGAGTTTTGCTATTTATATACCATCAGGTGCTCCATCGCAGACAACAAGGTCTGCATGCTCGTTTCCAAAGTGAGCTATGATTTGCTCTGCCGTATTTACATTGGTAATGTCTCCCTGGATTTGTACTACCCCTTCGATTGGTGCCATTGCCTGAAGATCAACAGCAATAATTTTTGGAGCAACTACATCAGTCGATGTTTCTTTGAGCTTCTGATAGTTTTGGCTATAAAATTAAATATTTAAAAAAAACTGTTTATATATTCACATATAAGTGTTGTTTGCCTCTAACTCTTACTTAAGTCTACGTGATAATACTTGACTCCAACTGCCTGGTGCAGCGCATAAATCCACAGCCTTTGTAACACCTACAAAACATCATAATAACGTGAGCAGTACTTTAAGAAACTATTTAAAACAATAGATAAAAATGAATGCTGCAAGAACAATAATGAAAACACACGATACTATACTTACCATTAAAAATATTGAATTCGTCGTCAATCTGGAGTAACTTAAATGCACTTCTTGCTCGCCAACCTTCCTCCTTAGCCCGCCGATAATAAATATCGCGTTTGTCCTTTGATGTTTTACCCATACTTATTATTTATTTTTTTATTTTGTACAACTTATTTGGCCTACAATGTGTTAAGCGGTTCATAACCAAACAATCAAAACAGTCTTCGTGATCAGCAGGATCAGCTGCGCCGCGCGTCAGATGCGCATGCGCTGGTATAACTAAAAATTAACACGTCGGATAATATAATAAGTATGTCAATTTTTCTACATATAAACTAAAATGTGCGATTTTGTTATCACTTAATTTGAACAATAATTTTCTTAATATTCAGTTTGACTAATAACTTCGATTATCGACGGCATCCGCGTTAGCATTTGTATTGCCGCTATACTTTGACGGTCGATGACGTCAAATTTCACCCAATTTACATTCATCATATCATACACACCACACCAGTTTGCTAATGCTGTCCGAGTCTGCTGATCGGCTGTTCGTATTGATACAAGAAGCTCTAGTTTAACCTAAAAAAGAATCTCTGTATTTTATTTATTATTTGATCTGTTTAATAATATTGTAAATGTATAAGAGCATTTCTATGTTGTTTGAGTATACATAGCAAATACGAAAACCTACTATGGAAAATGGCCTGTGCTCAAGAATTCGGTCCCGATTCTGGCGGTAGGATAAAGGTGAAAACGTTTTTGCATTAAATTATTTACTTATATAGATTAAATTTACGAAAATGTTCAAACAAGTAGAAATTGATTTTTGAAGGAATCTCATAACTGTAGAATTTATAAAATTAACAATCAGAATTGATGTTTATATGTAGGGAACAACCATTATCAAGCCAATTGTTTATGGCAACATTGCTCGTTATTTTGGCAAAAAGAGAGAGGAGGATGGACACACTCATCAATGGACAGTGTACGTAAAACCCTACCACAATGAAGATATGTCAGCTTATGTAAAAAAAGTACATTTTAAGCTGCACGAAAGTTATAACAACCCAAACAGGATAGTGACAAAACCACCTTATGAGTTGACAGAGACTGGATGGGGAGAGTTTGAAATAGTTATCAAAATTTACTTCCATGATCCAAATGAACGACCTGTGAGTAATTGTAAAATGATTTCAGTGATGGGTTTATAAATGCTGAATCATGCTGATTAATAAATAAACTATTTACAGGTGACGATATATCATATTTTAAAATTGTTTCAAACACCACCAGAAGTACAGGTTGGAAAAAAGAATCTAGTTTCGGAATTTTACGATGAAATTATATTTCAAGACCCTACAGCATTAATGCAGCATTTGTTAAACTCAACAAAACCACTCACAACAGGTATCTGGAAACACGATACAGACTGTAAGTTTAAAAAAAATGTAATTATTCTCAAAATATATGGTTGTATATCATGTAACTAATTGAAATACATTATATTCTAGTTGAAGCAAAAAAGGAGCAAACATTGAAAGCTATAACTGATGCTCGGACTAAAATCAGAACTGAGGTAGCAGAGTACAAAGAAAAACTGACATTAGCAAAAGAAACTATTGCAAAATTCAAAGATGAGATTGCAAAAATTTCTAAAAGTGGGGGAGCCCTATCTGTGACTTGATAACACAATCACGATTTATTTTTATGTTTTTTTAATCATCTTCATCATTTACGTGTAAATAATTAAGTTTGTATAATGTAATGAATTTTTCTATGTAAAAGTAAGCAATACGCTAACAGTCTTTATTATGTTCCATATTTTCGATCTGTTCTTCACACCGATATACATATTTTTTTTTATATAAATAAAAATAACAATTTAATTCGCAATACGTTATAATACAATTTGTCGTGTATGGCAAAGTGTAACAATAGGTACACATAGTGCATGTATGCTTCAATCAGAAAATTTGTACAACTGAACGCCCCACAGACGTTTTACATGAAAAAAGTTGCAACAGTCAAGGACAGAAAACTCTGCGCGTCTGCTTATGTACAAAAACGGCGTAACCGCCATTAAATGTGTATAACTGGTGCATCATTTGTAAATGTCAATCATACTTCACAGAATTGTAAATTGTACGTACAACTTTATATAATATCATAACAAACCGGAAAAAAATTTGAATTACGAATGATAACGTGCGCATAAAATAATTAGCTTATTGTAACATGTAGGCGTTCTGCTAATGCAATATTGCGCTGTATCGTTGCGCGGAAGGATTAAAAAGTGTCGGGAGTAATGTTTAGAATACAATTGGCTTATCTTTGCATTGATCAATACAAAAATTAGTAAAGCGCTTTAAAAACTTTGGATACTCCCGCTTGTAGACTGCACGAAGAACCGACGCTGGGGCCCATCCACCGGGATTTACTGAAAAGTAAGATTTTTTAATGAATGATCTATATCTAAAATGATTTTTTAATAAATATATGTTAAGAAATACCAACCAACTGAACAATATGTTATTTTGCAAGTAATGTCTTCTCTTTTAATTTTTTCATTTTCTTTTGGTGGGTCAATAAGTGTTTGGCAAACAAGACAAACTGTCAAATAAACTCGCACGCATTTTCCAGCATTTGGCTGAAACAATTTTTATATTAATTTTATTTATTTGCATAAGCGAAATCGGCAATTGAAATAATTTTTTGTAGCATAACCGTAAAATATGATTTTACAGCCCGTTTTTCAGCCGTAAAATGAGATTTCACGGTGGATACGTAAAATACTACTATGATCTTACTGGATAATCTGGATGTTCTGTGCTGTGATTGCATACAATCCACAAATCTTGTGCATCTGGATCCTGATCGTCCGGTACCTTGCGCATGTGCGACCAAAATAAAGCATCTCTTTGACTTGCTGGCCAAATTCGTTTGTGTGTTTGTAAAAAGACTAAAGTATCCTTAGAAATATTTTCTATCACTGTCATGTCTTCTAACGTAGCCTCCCAACCGCTGCGATATTCAGGACTAAAGAATATTTTACAAACTTCTTGACCAGTAACCCCCTTAACAACATGACATGCCTTCAAAGGATCAACAACTAGGCCATCAGCCTCTTCTTCTCGTCTGTACATTCGCATATCTCCATCCTCTGCAAACAACTGCCAGCCTCCAGCACCTACTCCTAATCGAGCATAATGCAATTGCTCCAATGTTATCCTATTTATCTAAAATTTAAAATATCACATTGATCAATACAAATTCAAATTTTATCAACAAATTTTTAAATTATCATTGTAATGAACATTGAATATATCCTGGATATTAAATAATAAATAAAAAAATTATAATTTTAATTACTTCGGGCCAAAGTCGGTGCTTTACAGCTGGTGTTGTAGGAGTTATTGGTATTGCAACTGATTTCTGCTTCAATCTGTCTTTTATTTGATTATCTTCGTCAATTTTATCAAGACCTGTTTCCATAGCATCATAGAATTCTTCATCGCACAATGCACTATGTGGTCCCTCCTTGTGAGAATAAAAATAGTTGTGTTTTTTTAAAACCATACACATTTTTTAATAACAAATGTTGCGAATTGCTTATATTAAAATTAATAGAGAACCTATCACAACGGCTAGTTTTTACAGACTGATGGTTAGTATTGCATATATTTTTGAAAGTGAGCTGAGACATAATGTTAGGTCACATCATTAATATTCAAGACACTCTCACTTAGCAGACTAAAACAGCATACCAAGAAATTTTGAAATAGCGCGCTCGCGCGTTTCATACAGCTAACGTTCTTATTTAAGTTTACAGTTTAGCTATTGACTCATCATCATACGGATGTGCGATTCCTGACGCGCAGCGCTGTTTTAACTTACTTCATAATCAGGTCCGCCGTGGATCACAACTCTTGGTCTACCAGAGGCACCTCCGTTTGACGTAACTTGATCCTTTAGTGACCTACAAATTTCTTGCAATTTTCGTCGTTTTTCCATTTCTTTTTCCCAACGCTTACGCCAAGCGTCTTCACGTTGTACCATCAAATCAACGCAATGCTGCAGAGTTGCTATCACTCCCTCGCTTGTAGCCTTGAAAGTGATAGCCTCACCTTTAAAGTCGATTGCCTGCTCAGCTGGATTAAATGAAACGTCATCAACTTTGCTATCTTCACTTGCTTGACCTTTACCCTGTAAGTTTTTAGCATTCTCTGCGCAATTATCAAAGTATTTTTGAAGTGTATCCACTTGCTGCACTAATATATCTTTAAATGTTTCTATTTCAGCTAATTTTTCCTTTAACCCCCTGACACCTCTTTTACTAAAACTACCAGCACTCGCCGTTGATTGTGTATTTGATACCAAAGATATGGCACTGCCGTGACGTTTTAAACTATTCTCACTGCCATATCCAGATTCAGCCTGTTGATAAGAGAACACGTATCACTGATTTGCATGCAGACAATGCTAATGTAAATAGTGGCCTGATCACACAAATACTACCTTGTATGACTTTAAAACATCTATCCAACGCTGTCTCTCTTCTGGTAGATTAGCTCTCAAATACCACACCAAGCAGTCATTCACAGACACATCGAATCTGCACTCATCAAATTCATGAGCCTGAAATAATATCACATAAAAGAGTTATTCAAGCATTGATCAAATTCACCTAACTAATATGAGAGCACAGTCATAACTGTTTAAAGTTGAACGAGTGATTACTTTTATATTCGCCTTGTAAAGACTTATAGAACCACGGCAGCCAAATCCGCTATCTTGCTCAGATTTATAGTAAGATAATGTGCCATCTTTTAGCACAATGAAGCGTGTCTGCCAGCCATGTATATAGTTGGTCCACTTTGATAAAGTCCCCTGGAGTTCGGGCACAATTACACCATCTGAGCCCTCATCCTCATCAGCTCCAATATCATTATAATCTAAAACTTCGTTATTTTGCTGTGCTCCTTCGCAGTCAGTCATTTCGATTCGTGCGTTTCTTATCTTGCAACTCGAAGTCGATCTACAAGGAAGAGAGACATCATTAAAAATTCAAGGAAAAACCTGCAAAAAACATCACGTAATAAAAACTCAACGTCCCTATTTCCGGGCTCGATTACCGTGCACGAAAGTGCAGCAAAAAAAAAAGACAGCCGACAGATAAGCCACCTGGCTTATCAATATTTACCTTCGTAACGGCAAAAGCGCATTACTTATACAAGTATTTGACGCGCGCGCGAGAGAGAGAGAGAGAGAGAGAGAAAAACAGCAATGAACTAACCTCAAATAATGACGTTGCGAGAATCGAGTTCCAGTTATCAGAGCAATCCACTTTGGTGCAAGCCATTTACGACGTTACGCATTGTATATAGGGTCGTAGCCAATGACTGCACAATTACAACGAGCTTCTCGAAGATGATTCAACGATCACAGTACGACTGCGCTTATAGTTCACTGCTGGTGCTATATACTCGCATATACTGCAGCTGGTGTCGTGTAATATTAAAGCTCCACCCACTTATGCCACTTGTTACAGGCAACCCCGATGCCCCTTATCATCCCTCAAGAGACACGTTACTCACGTACCGCTCATTTTTTCCTATTAATTCAATTCTTTTGGTATATGACGTCTTGGTATGACTGTCGCCAAGAAATACATATATCCTCTATTAATATTTAATAATAGTGTCTGAATGCACAGGTACATACGTGTGTACGTACACTTTTGCCTGTGTGTGTGTGTGTGTGTGTGTGTGTACGCCGTTTGTCCGTTTGTAGCTTGTACACAGTCACTCCACTCCACTTCTGCGATATGACGTTTACTTGATAGGTATAGCGATAGCGAGCTAGTGACTTTCAAGCACTTCGACCGCGAGCACGTATGGTGATTTTTTCGTTGCCAATACAAATCGTTGATTGATTCCATACCTTGCTGTAGATATAGGAAATATTTTGTATTGGTAAACTAAAAAATTACCAGTGACTTTGATGTAGCTGCAGCTTCGAAAGCCTTTTTAGGGACTTTCCACACTAAAGAAATCATGCGACTGCGAAACTTTCATATGTTACTATTTATATTCCATTATGCATTGTAATTCTTCGAAATACTTGTAAAGAATAATTATATTCTACAAGCGTACGATACTGAAAATGATGCTACGTAATAATTTCATTTTACTTTGTTCGTAAACACATCAGATTATCTTATATTGGTAATTCATATCCGCTTGTGTAAGCCAAATCGAATAGAATATGAACCTCCGTTTTGTAAATATTTTATATTTTACAAGAAGAACATTCCCTAGAATTTCTCAATACCCACGAAATATCCCTAGAGAAGGATAGGCGGTAACTAGACAGTGCGGTTGAAACTTAAAAACAGTAGCACGTGTTTTCGCGGTGCGGACAGCGGAGATTTACAATAACTTATTTATGAAGTTTAAAAGGAAATCAAAATGTTAATAGAACCGAAGTTGACGAATACGGCTCCGGATTTTGGTCAACCGGCTGTAAAACAGAACCCTGTGAGTGTTATAAATTATTAATTAAATTTAGGTTTATGATTTACGTGTCTCTAACCTCTTGTTGTTTTTTTTAAATAATCCTGACATCTTATAGCTTCTACAAGTATTAGGAGCTCCACACATCGATTCGTTTAATTATGCGTTAGATCAAGGTCTTACGGATGCAATAGACAATTTGCTCCCGGTGTATCTGACACTCGCTAGTGGAGATAGGATAGAATTGAGGATTGAAGATGTTAGCATTAATCACCCTTCTGTTCCCAGTGGGACAATTGGGGTTAAAAATCACAAAATATATCCTACCGAGTGTCGACAGAGAGCTGGCACTTACAAGGGTAAAATCAATGCTAAGATTGGATGGTCCATCAATGGAAGGAAGCAAGAAACAGTGGAGAGGAGCTTGGGAGAAGTTCCCATTATGGTCAAAGTAAGTTGAATTAATTTAATTTTTTGCTTAAATCATATATCATAATTCAGGAACTGGTTTACTATTAATAAATATTTACTTTTAGTCCAATAAGTGCCATTTGAACAATATGAAACCATCGCAACTAGTTGCAGTTAAAGAACATGAACAGGAATGGGGTGGATACTTTATTATCAAAGGGCATGAACGCCTTATAAGAATGCTGCTGATGACTAGGAGAAATTATCCTATAGCTATTAAAAGATCTGGTTGGAAACAAAGAGGTGATCAATTTAGTGATTTAGGTATTTTGCTGAGAAGTGTCAGGGATGACAATACAGCAGCAGTGAGTTACTTATTATTCTCTTACACAATAATAAAATATAAAAGTAACTTTTTAATAAACAAATCTACATTTTCAGAACAATTCATTGCACTATGTAACAGATGGCTCAGCTAAGCTGATGTTTACACACAGAAAAGTACTTTATTATGTGCCTTTAATTTTAATGCTGAAGTGTCTGATGAATGTTTCTGACAAGTACATTTACAATACATTAACTGCTGGTTGTGATGATGATGTATACTACAAAAATTGTGTATTGAATATGATGAGAACTGTTCACGAAAAAGATTTACATTCACATGAGCAGTGCAAAGCATATATTGGAAAAATGTTTAGAATAAAATTCTATGAACTTCCTGCCAATGTCACAGATACAGAAGTTTGTGATTTTATAATCAAGTGAGTGCGGTCAAAGGATCTCGTACTTAAGCTAATTCAATTTCGAACTGATTTTTATTATTTTATAAATTGTTCTTAGGTACTGTATAGCAATTCATCTCGATGATCCTGCAGACAAATTTCAGTTGCTTTGTTTTATGACAAAGAAACTTTTTGCACTAGCTGATAACAAATGTGCTGTAGAAGGAGCTGATGCTGTTATGGTTCAAGAATGTTTGCTGGGTGGTCATTTATACTTACAAGTTATTAAAGAGAAATTATACTCATGGCTTATGGGTTTGAGATCAGTTATTGTAAGAAGAGCAAGGAATGTGGGCAATAACTTCACATTGAACGTTCGTGAGTATTAGACTTTATTAATTAATTTATAATTAATAGACAAAAGTTAAAAATTAAAAAAAAATATTTTTCTGATATTTATAGAGGAAATGTTAAATGCACTAAAAAGTTGCGGCACTTTTGACTCGCAAATGGAAAACTTCTTAGCTACTGGTAATGTAAGATCGCAAACGGGCTTAGGACTTATGCAAAGTACAGGTTTATCTATAGTCGCCGAAAATATCAATCGAATGCGTTACATGAGTCACTTTAGAGCGATACACAGAGGTTCCTTCTTTCAAGAAATGAGAACTACTGAAGCTAGGCAGTTACTACCAGATGCTTGGGGTATGGAATACTCATAAATATTTTTTTATTGAGTGTTGATACATACCTTTTCTGCAATACATTTTTGAAAATGACCCTTAGGTTTCATTTGTCCTGTACATACACCTGATGGTGCTCCATGTGGTCTTCTCAATCATTTGACAATGAACTGTGTTGTTACGAAGCATCCAGACCCCAAATTAAAAAATGCCATACCAACCATTCTACTGGATTTGGGAATGTTACCTATGTCAATTGCCGATGACTGGAAAAATTCTTACACAGTCGTCTTAGACGGCCGAGTAATAGGTTTAATTGAAGACAACATTGTTGGCAGAGTAGTAGACAAGTTGCGCGTTTTGAAGATAAACGAAAAAGTGCCACCAACGATGGAAATAGTTTTGGTGCCAAAGAAAAGCGTGCCGTCTCAGTATCCCGGTGTTTATCTTTTTACGGGGCCTACGCGTATGATGAGACCCGTGAAGAATTTGTCTGTAAATAAGACGGAACTTATAGGAACGTTTGAACAAGTTTATTTAAATATTTGCGTCACCGCGGAGGAAGCTCACGAAGGAGTGAGATTTTTGCTTTTTAAATTAGCATAAATGTAATTTTTTTTATTGAACTTATCACTTATTGAGTATAGTTTATTAATTTTAGCTAACTACCCACCAAGAACTTTCCAAAACGACGTTCCTCAGTAATTTAGCCTGCCTTATTCCTATGCCAGACTGCAACCAAAGTCCTCGAAATATGTACCAATGTCAGATGGGTAAGCAAACTATGGGAACTCCTTGTCTAACTTGGCAACAGCAAGCAGAAACAAAATTGTACAGACTGCAAACACCAGGGACGCCTCTTTTCCGGCCGGTTCATCACGACAACATTAATCTAGACGAATTTGCCATGGGCACAAACGCAATTGTTGCTGTTATTTCATATACCGTGCGTTTATATAATATTTATAATTTACAGATTTGACAAGTTGACTTCAAATTAGTTTAAAACTCATAATTTACTCTTACAGGGCTATGACATGGAAGACGCTATGATCATAAACAAATCAGCTTATGAACGAGGTTTCGCTCACGGTATGATATATAAGTCCGAGTTTATAGAATTAAAAGAACAAAGTGACTACTTTGCTAGAGACCCAAATAGATCTGACCTGGTTGATAAATTGGATTTCGATGGTTTACCAAATCCGGGTACAATCCTCCAAGAAGGAGACCCCTACTACAGGTGAGTTTAATCAAATATAAATTTAACAAATATATGAGTAACGCATTTTAATTTAACACAGTTGTTAGTACCTTATGATACTTTTTACAATTACAAAACATTTCCTGGGATTAAATTTTAATTACAATTAGAATACATTTGTGTTGTATATAGTACATCATTGGAATTAATAAGATATATACGTTTTTAGTTATTATCAAGTAGATCACAAAACTTTTATGATAGGAAAATACAAGGGAAAAGAGATGGCTGTTGTAGACAATATCAAGCTTTGTGGTTCTTTACATAGTAGCACTAAGGGTAAAGTTTGCATAACTTTGCGTATTTCCGTAAGTAATATAATTCTTTAATCTTGTTAAAAATATAATTCCATTTCTCAACAGTTCAATTAGCTATTTAATAATTCATCTAACCATTTGCAACAGCGTAATCCCAGTGTCGGTGATAAATTTGCCTCTCGAGCAGGTCAGAAGGGTATTTGTTCGCAAAAGTGGCCAGCAGAAGATCTGCCATTCACAGAAACTGGTCTCATCCCGGATATCGTGTTCAATCCTCATGGTTTCCCCAGTCGGATGACGATTGGTAAGTTTTAACGGACAGTTCAAACAGTATTAATATAATTCATATAATGTGTGACTTATCTATAATGAAATTCCTCATTGTTTCGCATTTTTCAGCTATGATGATCGAAGTTATGGCTGGAAAGTCGGGCGCGGTTCATGGTTTGGTACACGATGCGACTCCATTTAGGTTTTCTGAAAATGACACTGCGGTTGAGTATTTCGGAAAGCTGCTCGAGCAGGGTGGTTACAATTATTACGGGACAGAGAGAATTTATTCTGGTATAGACGGGCGCGAGATGACAGCTGACATATTCTTTGGCGTCGTACATTATCAAAGACTGCGTCACATGGTTTCAGATAAGTGGCAGGTAGGTTGCTTTACGTTAAACATTGAAAATGTATTCTATGTGGTGACATTAACAAAACGAAAATTTTATAATTATGCTGTAGGTGAGAAGTACAGGGCCGATTGACGTTTTGACCAGGCAACCTATCAAGGGTAGGCGTAGAGGTGGTGGAGTTAGATTTGGTGAGATGGAACGTGACTCTTTAATATCACACGGATGCTCATTCTTACTTCAAGATCGACTGTTTCACTGTTCAGACAAAACAACGGTAAATCTCTTTGCAAATCCAAATAATATCTAAGTTTGCCGCATTTTTTAACGAATACATTTTTTTTTGTTTAGACACTTGTATGTAAGAAATGCGGCACTTTACTTGGACCTGTCATGGAACTAGCAATAAGCAAAGTTGGCCCTGGAGAAAGAAGAATGAAATGTAGATTATGTGGGGATGATGGTGTACTAGGTGAAGTTGATGTGCCATATATTTTCAGATATCTGGTAACTCAACTTGCATCTTGTAATATTAATGTAAAAATAACCTTCAATCAGAAATGATTATGAAAAAAGTGTTTGTTCAAAAGAACTGTG